>JAEMWC010000286.1:225000-242500 GCA_016490735.1 Pachyseris speciosa
GTCTACCGAGCCTGGCGGCCAAACGCGAGGGGCAATTACAACTAACACGTAGACACGATTGAGTATGAACTACAGTTCTACCTGTCTTGTCTCTGCTTATCAAGAACTTAATAACATCGTCCGAAGTACAGGAAGAAACGCACTTCGGAGGGTACAAGGAAGCTAGGAAATCTGAAAGTTGCCGTTCTAAGGCGGACTTCTGTCACTGATAAGGCTTGTTGCTTGTCGCGTCAGAGAACTCCTGGAAGCGTCTGGATATCCCCACATGATCTATATGTTTATTAGGCTTCCCCACCTTGACAAGGCTAGTCTGCGAACCGCACGCCTGACAAAAATTGGCGTCAATGTCATTTGGATACAAACACGCAGAACAGCAACGGGCGGCTTTCCAAATTCTTGCAACCTGGCAACGAATAACATAAGCAACAGCTGTCAAGTCACTGGCACACACATCGAAAAGCCCAGAGGTCCCATTGTAGGTCACGCGGGAGCCATTGTGGAGAATGTCGAGAAGGGAAAAGAAGCACCGAACTGGAGCCTTTTCTGCCCAAAAGCAAACGGTCAACAATCAGAGCCTGAAGGGGTGCCCACCAAAAGGGTCGCGTGTGAAAGTCAGGAACGACCAGAGTGAACGCCTCGTGGAAATCTTGACTGAATATGTAACGAAGGAGTGGACCGATGAGGACAAAAGGCGGAAAAATGTAAATGTTTTGACGAGCAGGCAAAGAGTTGGCGAAAACGTTCACCCCCGCAGACCCAGGGGTAGGCCAAGGAGTGAAATGAGGTAGCGGGTTCCCGCTCCTATCCCTCTGGCAATTACTATCCAGGGACATCAAATCAAAGGAATGAGGGCCGAAACAACGCTCCAAGCACAACCATGTCTCGGGGTGAGCATACAATCAAGGTCCGATAAATTCCGTGAAGGTTCATCGGCTGGGTTTCGGCTGGAAGGAACGTAGAAAGTCTGGATGCTGAAATTAAAATCACGACTATGACGGAAAATATCCTTCACAATGTCATTAATGGCGGAGTTCTTACAGCCATCACCATCCAGAGCGGACTTAAGGACGCGACTATCAATATGAACGTCGACCCTCGAATTAGACAATCGGGCCCGAAACGCGACGAGAGCGTTCAACAAAGCCTTCGACTCCAACACATTGATGTCTTCAGACGAGTCAATGGACCAATAATCCCTTGAGACCAGTCTTTGACTATCCTGAATCAAAACTGCACCCTAAGAGCGCGAAGAGGCGTCAGAGTAAAGAGAAACAGTGAGATGATGCTCGGACCGCCAAGGCAAACAATCCTTCCACTCGTCCAAAAAGCGCCAATACAAAATCTCGGCGCGAAGGTTTCCGTCGATGCACGCAAACGGCCTCGAAGATCGACTGAGCTGAGAAATCGCTTTAAACGTCTCGCGGATATAAAGCTTGCATCCAGGGACCGCCAGACTGAATGAAATCACTTTCCCTGCAAATCTCTGGAGCATTTTAAGGCTAATATTGCGGGAAGCCAACATCTGTTCTCTCAAACTACTAAACTTGAGCCTCTTATCTGGCAGCAGGAATGCTTGACGCGAGGAATCGCACAAGAAACCAAGAAAGCGAACTACTGTGGACGCAACCCACTGCGACTTTGCGATACCAATAAAATAGCCCGCTTCAATAAGCAGATAACACATTATGTAGGCAGCGGCTTCAGCGAGGACTTTGCTCGGAACTAAACTGGCACGAGCAGGAGAACGAAATAGCTGGCCAACATGACGATCATCGATGTACTGCGACACAGGAACACCAAACGAACGAGCTGCACCAGTAACGAATAAACCCAGGTTATGATAGATAAAGGCACTCGCCTTCCAGCCAAACGGTAGGGTACGAAATACGAAATACACATCATTCCATTCAAGACCAAAATAGGTACGTGACTAGGAATGGAGGAGCATATGTTGGTAGCCGCTCTTATCGTCAAAAGATGTCTAAAAATGCCCAGGGAGAACATATCTGAGCAAGTCGGGAATGATGATCAAGCCGGAAGAGGAGGTCCCTTATCCAAAGATTCAAATATCGCTCGTCATGACAAAGACGGGGCTTTGAGGGCTCCACTGTGAGGGGAAGGACCAAATGAGGTGGGGTCACCTCACCGACCCTACCCCACACATCAAGTACTCCAGCAGCCACCCAATCAAGCAGAGTCTCAGAAATAAAATCCCGAAATCCTTCACAAATCTTAGAATTGCTGAGCCGTATAGGGGGCGGACGTGGCGCGTCGTACGAGCGACCCTTGAAGTTTCCTTTAAACGGCTTGAAAAAACAGTCGACCTTTACACCCTCCTGGACAGTGTCAAAAAAGTTCGCTTGAGATGACCTATGACCACTAAGCAATCTCTCCCACACTGGCAAATGATTATGAATTTCTCCGGCTCTGAAAAACGTAGGATTAAAGAAACGTAACTGCTCGATGTTAGCCAGGTCCGTTGAAGCAACGACCATACTCGGCGAAGGAAGGGGACCAACGAAAGGGGAGGTCCCCTGCTTTATACTACACACGGGGATATCACCCGCCAGAAGGAGGAGCAAGAGCACTAACTTTGGAATAAAATGAAACAGGACCCTATAAGGAAAAGGGAGAAATTTGATAAATGAAAAAACGCGGGAATAAACCAAAAGCAGGGGAACCACCCCTTCGTTGACCCCGAGCTCCGAACTAGGTCCGAAATTGAGACACAGAGCAGGCCCCCCCAAGGTCAACGAAGAAAGTGAGTAAAATAGGGTGAAAAAGAAAACGTTAAACAAACTAATGCGAGAACAAAAAATTATTGTAAACTGAGGCGTAAGAGACTATTGTCCAACACGACCACGACCAAACTGTTGCCTCGCTGGTGGGGCACGGCACGTCCGAGCGATATGTCCCCATCTTAAGCACCTGGGCACAGCCAGGGTAACCTGGGCACGGCCAGGGTAGGGGGCTGGCCTGCGCATTGTAGAACCAGGACGAACAGGCATGGCAGGTGGAGTTACCTTTCCGACTCCCTTCAAAATCGCGTTTGCGTCTTTGGCCAACTTTGCTCGCACGGGATCCCCCAACAATCACAGGAAAAGACGCTGACGCTGTTGGTCATCCACAAAATCCGACCTGGTCTTTATCTCATCCAAAGCGGCAGCGTACTCATCGGCTTTTTGGTGGTTCTCGTTTCTCGCCAAACGCAACAACGACTGTAAGAGCTCAACCGCCTCATACTTGTCAAACATCGCTGCTGGTCGATTTATATAACGACGAAGCGCAGCCAAGGCTGACTCAGAACTGTCTAGAGTCCTAAGGCGTTCCAAGGAAATGATCTTTTCCTCTAATACTCTAATGCGATCGGCAGCCTATCATGAAAATGAACACACTTGAGGCTATTGTCTTCACCAGTGACATGCCCCAACGTTCTCCTAAAATAATTAACCTAAAAAGTCACTAGCTGGTGGCATACCA
This sequence comes from Pachyseris speciosa, assembly GCA_016490735.1. Taxonomy (NCBI): domain Eukaryota; kingdom Metazoa; phylum Cnidaria; class Anthozoa; order Scleractinia; family Pachyseridae; genus Pachyseris; species Pachyseris speciosa. Next base: position 228,481 of record JAEMWC010000286.1, read on the forward strand.
AACATTCCCCACCGATGGAGAGCATAATAAAACAAACAGTGCAAGAAAACAATATAACATCCTACGTCATAATATTGCCGTAACCCGCGGCAAAGCGTAACACTGAAAAAAGCTCAACCATACAAATGAAGCTATACATAGACCCCGCAAAACTGTCTCAACTGGCGGAAATCCTTAAGTCATAAGTACACTGATTGCAACGTCTACCGAGGATATGCCTTCGCCAGTAAAAACTAGCGGTATACCAAACAAACAAACGCTCCATAAAACTCTTCACTGGTGGAATACCGATTTCAACTGAACGCAATACTGCCCTCACCAGTGGAAATCCATAAATCATGTGCAACTTGTAAGATCTATGCCACGAGCTGCCTTTGCCAGCTTAGAAAAGCTAGCGTTGTACCAAATTACGAATATTGTACCAAACTCCTTCACTGGTGGAATACCAAATTAGAACACACGCAAAACTGACTTCACCTGTGGAAACCCATAATATTTAAGCACACACACGTCATAAATACCACGGAGACGGAGTAACGCCGGAGACATGGCACAAACAAGGCTTTTCTTACTCTGTCCGGCACTAGACCCGTCCCAAATTAATCATGCCAGAAACTAAGGATTTCCTTAAATACTAAAATAAACAGATACCAAGGCGAAACCCAATATACCGAGGGAAAAATTTAGAACTAGCGAAAACGAGGGCAGTAAACAGGTAGACAACAACGCACGAGGCGGTAACATTCCTTATGAAAAAGTTCAACAAAGCGTGGACAATAAACGGACACGTGCTGACAGAATGTTTGTATCGCGCACTAAAACAATGCCGAAATCCGTATAAAAATTACGCGACCGAAGACAAAACGCTAACCGGGCTAAGCAGAAAAAATCTCCAACAAACGTAGCAATACTAACCCCTACATAAAGCGAAGCAGAAACAAGAATAAAGTTACCTCTACTGGGGCGGCAGGCGCCGCGGCAGGCTCAGCTATGGGTTCCAACTCTTGAGGAAGATTTTGTGCCGGCTCTGCGACTTGTTGCGCTCCAGCAGGAGCCGGAGGGTCAGGAAGAGCATTAAGTTGATCCGCCATGGAAACGGCGGGCTGGTGGTGGTTGACCAAGCGGAAGGTAATCGCAAAAGACGACTGTCTTTGTGGAGTACAGGACGAAAAGACCACGCTCCAAGAGGAGAGACCAAATTAATTTAAACTCGAAATGGCGCAAAGCATTACTGACGCTATCAGCACGGGCGGAAACGGGGGAATGTGATGGAATAACGGCGTGTTTTGCAATGAGCTAATTAATTATGCAGTGAGAATAGTGTTGAATAATTACACGTTTCATTCATTCACCACGTTTAAAAGCCATCTCACGTCACCTCATTTGTTATATTGGTTACTAAGGCAAGAGTGTTACTAGTAACAGAGTAACAAGTAACGAGTAACGAGTAACAGAGTAACGAGAAAACGAGTAACGGGCAAAAATCTCGAGGGGTTAATTTTTTTGTATATCTCTAAAAACATACAGAAAACAAATAACCAGTCAATATTTTAAACTGACATCTATATATTTTGTCTCTTTTTTAATCTTCCTTACATTCGCACCATTTTTATCACTTGGCCGAGGTTTTCTATTAGTCTCGTGATCTTTCCGCACATGGCGGAATTAACCACGAGGTGAGCTATTCATGTCGTTTTCACTCTTGCTTGCATTTTTGTAGTTCAGACATAGAATGTATCGCCTTATTGACATTTTTTTTGTTGCAGAGTAAATTCAACTGAGAGAATCGTTATTGATCTCACAGAAAAAAAGTTTGTTGGATTGCTTCTCACTAACATCGCACATTTTGTAATACTCTGCGACAGTAAGCTTAATTTCTGTTCAGCTGATTGGTGTGTCTAGATACCCGGCAGCCGGGAAATGATTTCAGAAAAGTAGATACCCGGTTGTCAGAAATTTTGACCAATTTTCTCGAAATAGCTCGTCTCAGTTGAACTTACTCTGCAACGAAAAAATGTCAATAAGGGGATAGACTCTGGTTGTTTACCATTTACCAAAAAAATCCGGAAATTTCGGTTGGGATGTAAATGGAAAGCCTATTTTGGTCTTCCCAAATGGAAAATTTCCGGGGAAAACGGAATTTCTTGAAAGGTAGTCCAAAATTCCCAAACGGAATTTCCAAATGGAAATGTGCGTTCCATTTGCTCATTTCTACCAGTTCCAGGGCTTTCGGCTTGGATCGCTCTGTAAACCTGACCGTTGGAAATGTTTGTGTAAATGGAACACGCGCGTTCCGTGGAAATTTTCATTTGGGTATGTGATGCGTACCATTTACTGCAACCGTCGACGAACCGGTTTTCCCGTGCAAATGGTAAACAACCTCTATGTCTGAACTACAAAAATGTAAGCAAGAATGAAAACGACACGAGAGTTGTTTACCATTTACCAAAAAAATCCGGAAATTTCGGTTGGAATGTAAATGGAAAGCCTATTTTGGTCTTCCCAAACGGAAAATTTCCGGGGAAAACGGAATTTCTTGAAAGGTAGTCCAAAATTCCCAAACGGAATTTCCAAATGGAAATGTGCGTTCCATTTGCTCATTTCTACCAGTTCCAGGGCTTTAGGCTTGGATCACTCTGTAAACCTGACCGTTGGAAATGTTTGTGTAAATGGAACACGCGCGTTCCGTGGAAATTTTCATTTGGGTATGTGATGCGTACCATTTACTGCAACCGTCGATCAACCGGTTTTCCCGTGTAAATGGTAAACAACCGAGCTCACCTCGCGTTCAATCCCGCCATTTTCACGCAATGCTGTGCGGAAAGATCACGTGACTAATAGAGAACCTCGGCCCAGTGATAAAATGGCGCGAATGCAAGGAAGATTAAAAAAGATACAAAATATATTGATGTCAGTTTGTTTTTGTTTCTGTATGTTTTTAGAGATATACAAAAAAATTAACCCCTCGAGATTTTTGTCCGTTACTCGTTTTCTCGTTACTCTGTTACACGATTTAGTAACACCCCTAAGGTACAAATGCACGACAACGCAAAACGAGAACTCTTAATTTAATTGGTGAAGGGGTTCAGATTTAAATGAACAAACGAATGAAGACTACACAACACCATCACTTTCAAAAAATTGGCCGAATTGCATCCTCACATTAAACCATGACAAATCATGACAAGAGATTGAACTTACGTTTTCAAAATTTATTTCCCACGTTTTAAGAAGCTTACAGGTGCTATTTCATAATAGCAGTTCAATGTACTACCCGTTATGTTTTGTATCGATCCCAAATCCCTCAATTTTAATCCTTTTTATTCCAAATTTTAAACTAACTGTTTCTTAATTCTACTTCTCAACCCGATTCTTTAATGAAAGTGAAGTTTAAAACCAAAACGACACGAGCTTTAAGATTGATCACAAACAGCTTATGTCGCCTTTGAGGTCATCAAAGTTGATGTGACCCCAACCTCCAGAGCTGAAATCGACCAACTTGACACGTGCTTTCTGACCAACAAAGGCATGAACATTCCATGTCTTGCGAGTCATGGTTTCACGGCACTTCCCAGTGGCACTTCGGACAGCCTACCAATGAGACAAGATGGATAAAAATAAAAGCAATGTAAATGAATGAATTAATAAAATGAATCAATGAAAGAAAAAAAAAATGAATGAAATGGATGAACGAATGAACGCAGGAAGGAAACGAAATAAATGAAATGGATGAACAAATGAATGAATAATGGAATGAATGAATGAATTAATGAATGAAATTGATGGATGAATGCGTGAAAGAATGAATGACTAATTGAATGAAAGAAATAGAATGTTTAATCAAAATACCCTGAACTAGTGAGTGCCAGTATACTAACTGATTGGCTGTTACAGCACTCACTTTTTTTTTTGTTAGCAGTCTATTTAACAAATAGATTCCATGTTGCCGTGCGTCTGTTCAGTAATAGATCACAGATGACGTCAAAAGGTGGTAAAAACAAAGAAGTGGCACACGAGCCGCTGGCGAGTGTGTCAATGATGTTTTTACCACATTTTGACGTCTTCTGTGATCTATCACTGAACAGATGCACGGCAACATGGAATCTATTTGTTTTATATAATAAAGAAACAAAATGCAAGCGAAAAACTTGTTTATTTTCACATTTCTGGAAAAAAGTGGGTCGTGATGACATAATCTGTGTATCTGTCCTCTAATAGATCATAGCTAAGAACCAATCACAACGCGCGAACTATTCACCTTATTATATGAATCCTTGTGATTTTATTAGTAGAAATGTGTTGTTTAACCTGTTGCTATCCACTGCATATCTCATATTAATTAAGAAACTGATGAAAACAAGAAATTTGAACTCACCTTGTTGCCAATGATCAACTCTGCACGTACTCTTTGTTTGTCACAACCTCCGCCAATCAGGAAAGAGATTTGTCCACCATTAATTTTAAAGTATGGAGAAGTAAGGGTTCCTTGGGGAACATCTCCTTGTGTCTGTCCTGCAGTCACCAGTTTGGAGGGTCTGTTCTCATATCCTCCAATCCACCAATCTCCCTGTTGATTAGCAGGATAATTTTTGCGAGCTGCCGAGTTGTCGCCATAGGTTGGCTGGTTGTTAAATGCTGTGCCAGTTTTTTGCCAGCCATGCATACCAGATTCGAAGTCAAACTTGCAAGTATCTGAAGAAAGAACAATTATCCTAACATTGGGTACTGATGTTAGCATTGTACAAAAGAAACTGGTTACAGTTTTGGAATCAATGTAACTACCTTCATGTATACTCAAAACCCAGACTACCAGCCAATAATGCACATACAGTAAATTATTATATGACTGGCTCTTTCAGCGGTCAAGATGAGTCAATTCTCCTGCTGTGATTGGCTACCCGCGAGGTCAAGATGGAGCCATCTTGACCGCTAGGGATAGCCCATTCGTCCTGCGTTTTACTGTGTATTAATAGTGTCCTTCGAGTCATATAATAAATCCTTTATTGACCTAGCTTGTTCAGTCAAGATGGCAGGATACTGGCCTCCTTCTTTTTTTGTGTGTTTTATCGTCTCAGTCCATAAACACGCAAAAAAAGAACTTGCCCAATATCCCGCCATCTTGAACTCACGCTTGGCCAATGACCCATATGTCAGGAAGGAATAGCCTGCAGAACAACCTCTTAGTTAAAATACCTTCAAGACCAACCTTGATTTCTAATAACAAAGAACTAAACTTATAATAATAATACTATCAATAATAATAATTAATAATAATAATAATAATAATAATAATAATATTGGAAAATTTATATGGCACAACTTTCCATAAAAATGATTAAGTGCACTTTAAAGGATTGTTTAAAAATGATATGTGAAATTTACAACAATAAAATAATGGAGTAATAAATAATAATAATAATAATAATAATAATAATAATTATAATAATAATAATAAAGCAGCATGAGCTGCTCGTAAAGCTCCATTACGCCAGCTTCTTCGAGGCGCGAAATCCCAGGCAACAATAACCCACATGAAATCCAGAAAACAGCACTTCTGGGAACAGCACACATTCTGAGAAAGGTCCTCTCAATCAAGTAAATTGAAGAAACACTCCTTCTGGCCCTAGAAGGTAAATGTGGACAAGTAATAAAGTGAAGTAAAATAATAATAATAATAATAATAATAATAATAATAATAATAATAATATTGCAGAGGAACTGCCGAGGAACTGGGCACGAGCTTGTCTCTGGAGTACCCTCAACCATCGTGCCGCTCCGTGAGCGATCCTGAGAGGGAGATCAAAGGGCCAAAAGTGAAAGAACACCTGAAAAAGGCAGATATGGAGAAGCTGAAAGAGAAGATCAATGAGGAGAAATGGCACGGACAGCTCCTGCAGGCTAGATGGCAGGACTGTGAGAGCTAAGTCAGACCGGATGCTTCGCCTGGCTGCGCGATTGGTCATGCGCTCCTACCCATACCATCGCTGGCATAATGGAGCTTTACAAGCAGCTCATGCCCACTAAGGTGTACACAGTCCACAAAACAGGTACAACACAGGGCGACATCACGTGTAGACTGTGTGGGAAATCTCCTGAGACTCTTGTGCATGTGCTAGCTGGGTGCGCTGCTTTGGCCTAGTCTAAATACCTAGAGAGGCACAACGCAGCACTGAAAGTTCTCTTCTTCAAGATGGCGAGGGAACTGAGGCTAATTGATTCAGTTCCTCCCTGGTACTCGTGTGCAGTGCCCAAACCAGTCTACGAGTCACCTGAGGCACTGGCATTTTGGGATGTCCCAGTTTATGCGGAACACACCATCGTCAAGGCTAACAGAGTGGACGCTCGATTTGTGGACCACAACAATAAGAAGGTGTGGGCGGCAGAGATGTCCTGTCCATGGATGGAGCATCAGGAAAAGAAGTCCGAGGAGAAGACGTTCAAGTACGGGCCTCTGCGATTCGAGCTGAGGAAGCAGTACCCAGGCTATGACGTTGAACAATGCAACATCATCATTGACGTGCTAGGGGGATGGTCAAGGGATCTAGACCTGACAATGAGGAAGCTCTTTGGCAGCAGGGGCTATGACATATTGAGAAGGATGCAGAAGGCTACCATCTCGACTTCTCTCAACATAGTGAGAACTTTCAAAGCTATTGTCTCTTGACTTTCCATAAGGGAATGGCATACATACTCAATATACCTCATCCGATAACTTTAGATAGTTTATTAGATTTTTATCTTTTGTAGTATCGGATAACTTTAGATTTTTTATTTTATTCTAGATTTTTATCTTTTATTGTATATATATATATATATATATATATATATATATATTTTTGTAAATCAGTAGTTTTCTTTTAATAGTTCCTTCAGACTGCATAGGTTACGCTGTGCGCCCTATGTTTTACCATTTTAGCATCCATACGTTTGTCAACTGCCATAATAATAATAGCCAGTAGAGGAGACAAATGAGTGTAAGCTATGACTGTGATTATTAATTTCCCTGTCCAAACTGACCATAACATTGAACATAATAGACCAGATATTGTTAGTTATGGACACGAGGGAAAAGAGCTGTACAATAATAGATTATTGTATGCCCATTTGACTATCGGGTAAGAGACAAAGAAGGAGAAAAAAATTGATAAATACCAGGCCTTGAAAAGAGAGGTGAAGTGTCTGTGGAAGTGCAAAGACATTACAGTAATACCAACTGTCATCAGGGCCCTAATGGAACAGTTACAGTAGTAAAGGTTTTCAGACCTGGCTATAAAGCAGGACTCGATGGAAATATGCTGCCATTACACATAGCTTTAGAAAGTCTACTCTGAACAGCAAGAATCATCAAAAAGGTGTTGGACACCTAAGGCGACGCGAGGTCCCCTGGTATTGGAAAATTAGTTTGAAGGTTTGAAGGTCAAGAATCTGTGTGAACTGGGAATAATAATGATAATGATAATAATAAGTAATGATAATAGGACTGAGTAGAGTACAATTCAGGGAGTAATTGGGCAAGTGATTTCAAATTTGATTTGGAATTTTGAGCACAATATCCCTGAATTGTATGACATGAAGTCTGAATACCAATTTGTGTCAATAATAAAATGTGAGAAATTCAGGAAAGATTTATAATGTAAGAGCACATACGCTTCTGGCAAAAAGAAAACTGTATTTAAGAATATACCAAGAAGAACATATTTACAACAACTATTTACAAGGATAAATACTGTCTGATACTGTTAAAAACAAATGTGAAAACTAACATTACTAGCATTATTATTATTATTATTTACAACAACTGTTTACAAAGATAAATAAACACTGGTCAAAAATATGTCAAATTCAAGTAAAGTTAACAATTTACATTGAATATCTCGTCTTAAACTAAAGTTTCTATCAATAGTTTCAGTAAAATATTATCTTATATATGTCAAAAAGTTTTGAAAAGTATCACCAAATACCAAAAAAATTTAAAAGTAATGATAAAACATAATACTACATTTTACATGTGAAGACTGTATGAAAGAAATGTAAGTTAGTCGATTAATAAAAATGTTCTTAAAATGTTCTGCATTTATTAAAGTGCAAGTACTATTTAATTCTTATAACATAGAGTGGTTTTCAATTGAGTGTTGAAAGTAAGTCATGTTTTGCCTTGGTTTTGTATTGCTTCACTCTGTGATTGGCCAGGAAAACTCATTCCTCTTTCTAAACCAATGAGAAGCAAAACCAAAACCAATCACAACTTGCACACGCATATTTTCCCATGATTTGCACCAGCTACATGTAATTGCTTTGCATTCTGATTGGTTCGTTGCACTGTTTCGGTCTGTTGTGATTGGTCAGAGTAATTGCTTTGGTTTTGGTTTTACGACACTCAATTGAAAAGAACTCTAAGTTGTAATCAATGACCTTAGTCTTACTCTTAGGGACCTGCTCACAAAGGGGGTGGGTACTAAGTTGAGAAATTTTCTTGAAAGTTTTCCAGTCTTGTTTTTCTAATAACACTCTTATATTTACTCTAACTGAGATGTATCACGGTTTGTAGCATCTGTCTAGAAAATCCTGCGCTATTGTTAATTTTGGCTCTGAGGCTCTATGGCTCGATATACCACTAGTCATTGGGGCATTTAATTCTGTCCTTGATGTTTTTTTTTCTATCTGTACCTATGTCAACCTGCTTGCTCAAGAAATTGTCCTTGATTTTGATTGGCTAGCATGGGCTACATGTACGTAGTTAAAGTTTATTTGCAATTGGCATGAAATCGCACAGTTTGTACCTTAAACAGCCAGTTAAGCCACAAATAAGGGCTCTTAAGAGCCAATCATATTCGAGCATTTTGTTATTGACACATAATTATTATTATTTCATCAAAATTTTTAGTCTATGATAGTTGTAATATGTATAATTTTTATTGTTATTAATAAAGTTAATAATAATAATAATAATAATAATAATAGCCTCATTCTCGAAGTGGCATTTCCTTTCAATACCCAAGTGTTAGAAAAGGAACAGAAGAAGATTGAACATTATTAGGATCTAAAAATGGAACTTCAAAATATCTGGAACTGCAAAAGTGTATTCTGTTATCCCAATTGTGATTGGGGCACTTGGAACAATGAGCACGAACCTGAAGATGTGGGTTAAAAATATAGAAGTGCGTGCAAACACTGAGTTCTGATTCTTTTACAAATAATAGAATTGAATGCTCTAACGTTATAGTTTGCACATGTGCCAAGTCGTGAAACCCTCTCTTTAATGGAATATAGCTTAAAATAAAAATAAAAAAGAAATCAGAAATAAATTATAGTAATTACGTGATAGTATTAGCAATAGTGACAAACAGCAACAGCAGCATCAGCAGTACCACTAACATACCAGTACCAGTGCCAACAGCAGCAGCAGAAACAACAGCAGCACTGACAACAGTAACAGCAGCAGCAACATCAATACCACCAGCACCAGCAATGGCAACAGCAGCAGCACCAGCACTGGCAAGAGCAACAGCACTTACAATGGCAACAGCAGCAGCAGCAGCACTGGCAAGAGCAACAGCACCTGCATCAGCAACAGCAACAGCAGCACTGACAACAGTAACAGCAGCAGCAACAGCACTTACAATGGCAACAGCAGCAGCACCAGCACTGGCAAGAGCAACAGCACTTACAATGGCAACAGCAACAGCAGCAGCAACAGCAATACCACCAGCACCAGCAATGGCAACAGCAGCAGCAGCAGCACTGGCAAGAGCAACAGCACCTGCATCAGCAACAGCAACAGCAGCAGCAACAGCAACAGCAACAGCAGCAGCAGCAGTGAGCAACAGCATCGGCAACAGCAACAGGAGCAGTAACAGGAGCAACACTCAAGGCCATTAACAGTTACAGTTAGTATAAGTAATAGTTAATAGTAATAGCTGAATAGCATTTAGCAAAATATATCGTAATTATAGTGATAGTAAAGTAATCCAAAAATGAAGAAAGTTAATGGCAATGGTAATGGATTAAAAGTTCAAGATATAATTAAAATAGGATTCAATTCACCAGGAAGAATTCAAAACAATAGACAGAATTTTAAAGACTGTACTCTTCTCATTAAAAAAGCATGTTTTGCAACTTCTAGCTTAATTTTGCCACTAAAAATGTTATATTAACATCTTTTTCTAGTACAAAACAAATGGATGTTTAACCACATTTCCTAAACATATGCTTGTTAATTAAGTCAGTGATGAGGCCCTGCTTTTTCAGCATTTGTTTGACTAAAAAGTCACGAACAATATTATTGTGTTTCATGCCTCACAGCATACTTGCGGCTTCCACCCCAGACTTTCAGCAACAATATCAGGGTGTAATCAAAACCTGGGCCAGGGCCCATGGGCCACCCTATGGGCCACCTATAAAAAGACTGGGACTTTAAATTTATCACTTTTTTTAAAAATTATCAAAATTTTAAAATTATTTTATAATCATTGGGGTGATGGCAGGTGGCTGTATAACGAGGATGGGATACCTGTGGATGGTGGATGGCAGATGGCAGATGGGAAAACGTGGATAGAAAAGTGCAGATGGAAAAAATATATTATATAAAAAATACAAATAAAAGAAATACAACTGAAAATAGCGGTTTAAGCGGAAAAACTAACAACAAATAAAGAGAGTGTACCCTATAGCAACAAAATTGCATTCGTGAGTCATTCCGCCATATTGAGTATTCCACCGTAGACCTCCAACAACAAAGAACTGTCAAAACCAGATTGATTGATTTCCCAATGCACTAAAGAAAATTTGCTGGGATCATTTCTTGTAGCAGGTGCTGTAAAACGTGTCCTAATTATTCATTTATGTTTTTTACAGCAATTTTAGGATTACCTCTTGATCTCAAAAGTAGGCATCTCCAGTTCAGAATCACTGCTCGAGCAGCAATCCATGACAAACCTCGACAGAGTCATAAAACATACAAAAAAACAAAAAACAACATACAAAAAAAGCCAGAATACTGGGTTCTTTTTTATTGGTCCAGAAAAAATACATATGATACAGTTCTGTTCTGACTGGCTGAATTTTACCTGAGGCCTTCCAAGGGGTAGAAGCGACAAGCAAAATGGCTCCAAAAATATGCGACAAACGTCTCCCAACACACCGACAACCGACAGAAAACTTGCGGTGACAATTTACAACAGCAACAATTCACTTTTCATTCCTCTTTGTTTTCTTTGTGTGACAGCGACATTTGTCCCTAACGAAACAAGTGACAGACAGAGTCATGAGCAAGCGACAAAACGACACCAGACCACCCCTTGGAAGGCCTCTTACCTGGTCATTTAAACTCACGTCTTCTGGTCTGAGGGGGAGGGGCTGTTAGGACTACAGCCCTACTACTGTTTTCTTGGATAGATGACTACAGTTGACATGGATAACGTATGAATTGTACCGCTTGAAGTTGGTGAGATGTTTTAGCCCTAACACCTTAAAATGGTCTCTGCAGTCCCTGTATAAAGCACAATCATGATATACTTGGGACACGACTTTTTGCCCTAGCAATAATAAAGTTAGTTCAAGTCGATTCTCTCAAGGCAAAGCGGCTACAGCTCATGAAACGCTAAAGCGGTTCTCCTCACATGGGTTCAGTTTGTTGAAAAGGTGTTTGAGTGGTTTGCAACCCAAGAAGTATATTGGACCGTAAACAATGTCAACGATGAAAGTAGTGAACAAACTTTTTCAGCTGGTGTGCTATGAAATTACAATCAGTCTTTGTGTAAGTGCTAACAACACCATCTTTTCAATGATTTAATAAATACAAATGGCGTTTTGTTTCTAGATACTGGTATTTTAAGAATGAACAACTAGAGCCAGGGTGACTGGCAAGCGTCACATGCCGACGGAGTGACGGTGATTGCAACAAATCATTGTTCCCATTTCTATGGTGAAAGACACAATAACATTAAGCAGATTCATAAAAACCTGCTTGAATTCATTGGCATGATGGCTCTAAATTTTTAATTTAAGATCTTACCCGCTTTCTTAACACCAACAGCTAAACAAATATAATCTAATTCCCTTTGCTGTGTTCACCTAGTATAACTAAAGTCTAAGATCAACAAATAGGTCCAAGACAAGATGACAAACAATATACGGTATTTTAAATCAAATGCTTGTTTTTGCTGCTAAGGGGCGTCTCTTGTTAAGCTTATTTTCTGCTTCAACAACTATTTATTTAAAAGTTGTATTTCTTTATTTTTTATTGATATTTTTACCCAACAACAGTTTATGTTGTAATATAAAGAGCACACAAAAGTATTTTCCGATTTTGGCAGATGTCTTAACTCCACCTATCTCACGTTGGTAAAGCCTGCTGCATGTTTTTGTTATTATATTTTCCCCATTTTCATGCTACCCTTGCCAATTAAACGTCTTTATTGAGTGACCGGAAATTCATCATTAAAATGTGAACAGCGAAATTCTGAAAAAAAAAAGTATCCTCCTGTCCTAAAATGCTAGGATGCGTTTTACAGCACCTGCTACAGGAAATGAACCCAGCAAATTTTCTGTAGCACAAATATGTTATCTTTACAATTATCAGGCCATCAGAAAATCAATCTGGTTTTGACAGTATTTCTTCAGTCATTTGTTGGAGGTCTTCAGTGGTCAAAATAAATGAAAGCCAGATAGGCACGCAACAACAGCAACCAAACAGTTTAATACAGTATTCCTACGCGAGTAAATGGTATAAGGTTTAATCGGCTAATATATTTAATTTTTATGATAAAATGTGAACGGTGGAATTCTGAAAAATCTGTGTCTTGTCCTAAAAATGCCGTAAAAAAAATAATTGAATAACTAGAACACGTTTTACATAGCCTGCTTTTACAGCGCCTGCACACATGCCTGGGTAGAATTGTCAAAATGAATGACTCATAAATGCAATTTTGTTGCTATAGGGTACACTCTCATTATTTGTTGTTAGTTTTTCCGCTTAAAGCACTGTTTTCAGTTGTATTGTTTATTATTATTATTATTATTTATTTTAGATTTTTTCCATCTGCACTTTTCTATCCTCATTTTCCCATCCGTCATCCGCCATCCGCATCCACCATCCACAGGTATCCGGTCCTTGTTTTACAGACACCCGCCATCACCGCAATGATTATAAAATAATTTTAACATTTAAAAAAATTTGATAAATTTATAGTCCCAGTCTTTTTATAGGTGGCCCATAGGGTGGCCGATAGGGTGGCCCATGGGGTGGCCCATAGGCCCTGGCCCAGGTTTTGATTACACCCACTGAGTATCACTGGTAAATTCATAGGAGTTCCACAAAAAATGCACAAACATTTAATTTTCATTTGATTTTTGCAGCTGCAACAACCATGCTAGCTATTAAATAAATGCCATATTATTCGAGAAGCAAGTGTTAGGTTTGTGAAAGTGATTTGAGGACTTGGTTGTCGAAACACAGGAAACAAAACAAAATACAAAGATATCCAGAAACTTTGGGGGCTCTTTCTAAAGTGAGTACAGTAAAATAATTATTATCATTTTGTCAAGGGTTACAATATGAGCTGTTAGTTGATTAATTCAGGGATCCATATTCGTTTTTTATCAAAGTCGTCAGCTGGGCAAGCATGCCAGATGATATATTTGATTCAGCCTAATTTGTCCACTCTGTACATACTATGCAAACGACTAATTTCACAGGCCAGGTGGAAATTTTATTAAGATCTGGTAAGACCTTACAAGATCTTGTAAGAATCTTGTAAGATTGCAATTAAGATTAAGATTTTAGTAAGATCTTGTTTAAGATATCACATCTCAGTAAGATCTTAGTGTATGTTCTTAGTCAAATCTTACAGTAAACAAAAATCCAGTGATAAGCATTTTAAGATCTTGATAAGATCTTGTAAGATCTTAACAGAATCTTAGTAAGATCTTAATGCAGATCTCAAAATCTTTATTTTAAGATTCTTGTAAAAGATTAATAAGATCTTGGTATATATCTTAGTCAAGTCTTATAAGAAAATCC
>JAEMWC010000286.1:250000-252500 GCA_016490735.1 Pachyseris speciosa
GTTCTTAATGTATGTAAATGATTTACCTGATGGTCTGAACTCTACTGTTAGACTTTTTGCTGACGATGCGCTGTTATATGGGACAATTTGCTGTGATGATGACACAGCTGATCTTCAAGATGATTTGTATAGATTAGAAGATTGGCAACAAAAGTGGCAGATGGAATTTAATCCTTCAAAGTGCAAAATCATGTGTTTTACAACGAGGAGGGATCCACCAAAGCGGGAATATGTATTCTGTGGAGAAATCCTAGAAGAAGTTGAACGTCACCCTTATTTGGGGGTAATGCTCGATAACAAAATGAGGTGGTCACCACATGTCGAAACTATCACATCTAAAGCAAACAAGAGGCTACAATTAGCCTAAACCCGGGCTTGCAAAAAACAGTATTGTATCCCTAACTTAGTGCTAAACAAAAGAATAGAGGGAAGTCTGTCTTTCTTACATCGGACGCATTGTGTTTGAGTCTATTTCTTTAGACCCCTATCAACATATATTCCTCTAAAATACAGCTCAACCATTGAGAACAATAATTATAACACTTGTAAAATATATTTCTAAAAGAACAAGAAAAAGAGAAGGAGAAAAAATAAAGCCCGTGATATATACCACTAAAGGACATCGAACCCGGTTTTTTTTTTTTAGGTGCGTCGCAGGCAGGAACAATGACCTTTAGGCCACAGAGGTTTATCATTATGCAGGGGTGATAAAAATAGTGTATTGATTCCAAAAAAAACTAAGCACACTTGTTTTCGCGTCGATGGATAATTGTTTGAGAAAGGAAACGCTTATCGAACAATGTAGGATTTTTTCGCATAAATGTGAATGGAGTCTCGGTGAAATGTGAGTAGAAAATTAATTAGCAGAGTGAAACTGTTTACAAATACGTCAATCCAGGGTCATTTGAAACACAAGAAAGGAACGTTTCTGGACAGTTTCAAGGGACGCTAGTACATTTGTAAAACCTAATCGCTTATCATTCAAAAATTAAAGTCCAGAAATTAAAATAGTAAACAGGGGTTTCATTAGAAGCCGGCAACCGGCGAAAATCGCCGCCTACTTTGTCAGAATGTACCTCTTTCCGCCGCCTACTTTGTCCATATTCTCACTCAAATTATTAAAAAAATTCAATAGGTCGCCGCCTACTTTAGTTAGCTCAGACAGCTATTTCAAAACTTATTGAAACCCCTGAGTAAATTAACTACCTGTCAAAGTCTCAGGGGTGTATGATATCCCGTACTTGAGTTATTCAACAAAATGTACATCTCAATGGAGCGGATACGGGGAACACGGCAGTCCATCTGGAGTTAAATTTTGGTCATGTTAAAAGCTTTCTTCTCGCTGTTGAACTTGCAAACATTCGTATAGACACTTCTCTTAACATATTAGTTGTTCAGACTTCAAAGACACAAGGTGAATCCACGTTTTCCGATACGTGACAACAAGTATCATTCTTGCTGTTGATATGAGATTTATACTTCCGAATCACTCGGCCGTGAAAGGTCAAACTCCCTTTGTCTGTAGTCTCTAATTTTTGGCGCTCCCCTCGCGTCGCGTCTCCTCGCAACTTCGCGCGCGCACGTGTCTTTCGCCCGCCCCACAATCCATCGCCAAAATTAGAGACTACTCGCAGTCTACTGAAGCAGACACGAGGAAACACGGCAGTCCATCTGGAGTTAAGTTTACTCATGTTAAAAGCTTTCTTCTCGCCTTTGAACTTGCAATCATTCGCATAGACACTTCTCTTAACATATTGTTTGTTCAGACTTCAAAAGCCACAAGGTGAATCGACATTTCCCCATACGTGACAACACGCATCACTGTTGTTAAAAATAGTTAGCGCTTGCGCAGCAACGCCGGAAGTGCCCTTTGTGGATGATACTCGACGACGAAAAAGAAGAACCGTCGGTAGTTTAAGACCCGGGCGCCGCGCGAGACGCGCGCAGCCCGGGTAATAAGATCTTGGGACTTATCAAGCGAAACCTGTGGAACTGCCCAAAGACAGTGAAAGAAACTGCGTACAAGACTCTTGTGAGGCCAAAACTCCAGTATGCCTGTAGTGCATGGGACCCACACCACCAGAAAGATAAAGCCGCTCTAGAAAGAATACAGCGGAAAGCAGCGCACTTTGCTACTGGAAATTACGATCGAACAGCGAGCGTGACGGAAATGCTGCAAGACCTACGGTGGGACACACTTGAAACGATGAGGAGACACGCAAGGCTCTCCACTGTATACAAGATGTGCCACGGCCTCCTAGATGGGGACTGGGGGATTATTTGAAAGCAAACAGAGAAAGGAGGACTCGGGGAAGCCATGATTTTAAGTTTATTGTACCAAAAGGACATAAAGATATTTTTAGATTTTCTTTTTTTCCCAGGACAATAACTGAATGGAACAAACTCCCACAAGAGACTGTCTCCAGCCAATCTCTTTGTATTTTTAAAAGTAAACTTAATTAGTATAATTTTATCAGTATTTTAACTTTTACTGTTATTT
>JAEMWC010000286.1:260000-277500 GCA_016490735.1 Pachyseris speciosa
TTGGTCTCTCTGGAAAGCTACACACTTCTACTTATTGTATTTCTGAGGGACCATTCTCGAAAACGCCTAAATAAGATCAGAATCTCTTTCGCGTTTATAGTCATTAAAATTAGGTGACAATCTTCCCGCTAACCGTCCCGTACATGAATTACTACAGGTTTCCAAATTTTTTAATGGCGGTAAATGCGATGTCTTAACAGTATTTTTACACGAATTTGAAGCTTAAGACATGACCTATTTGAAAACTAGAGTGAATTTATGTTAAGACGAAATAAAACACCGCGAAAGCAGCTAACGTGCTTCTTTATTTTGAAATCTTCGCCGGTCATCGGACACAATGTAAACAAACAATTCTGCGAGCGTAAAAATTCATAACTCGAGTTAGATTTATCGTTATGAAATCATTCTGGTCTCTTTGGAAACCTTTAGACTTCTAGCTTTTGGCTGGGCAAATCGCGCCATCTCGGAAAAAAGGAGCCGGCGCAGTATTGGTCAGCGTTCATCGGTTTAGAGGGTTTTCAAAATGGCGGCCCTATTGGTCAAAATGCACGAGACTGTGAAAGATTACATTGACTCCAGTGAAAATCGGGCTCTAGCAACAGATATCGGCAGTGAACTTCTGCAATTGTCCAGAGCCGTCATAAAAAAGCACACATTTGACAGTGCGAGAGCTTATAAGTTCCATTTAGCTCAACCGGCGAGGATGCTGTCGAGGACTCTCGGGTACTGGCAGAAAACTATCCTGAGGAAAATGAAACGAAAAGCAGGTGCTTCCCGACCATGGACTGTCTTTTTCTCCGTGAACTTGCCTTTGGAAGTGTTTGATTGCTTTAAAGTTGTAGCCTTAACACCTCAGAGTGGTGGTTCAGTTGTGAAGAATACACGTGCTTTCCAAGAAATTCATGTTACTGATATGACAAAGTTGAAAGGTTTGTTTCTCTCAATGGCAAATAAATTTGCAAAAGGAACTATTAGCGAGAGAGATGTCCTCATGAAAACGGAAAAAGATGGTTCCTATAGTCAGTGTATAGTCACCGAGGATCATCCTGCTGTTTTCAAGTATTCAAAGAACTCTGAAATTATGAAAGTCAGCTTGAGATATGGGCACTTCAATAGACTAGGAGTTCCTCAGCACTCCCTAGTATAAAAGAACAATACTTCTTACTCTTCAGAGAAAAGTGACTGAAACAATGAAAGTATTATAAAGTTGTATTAGCCTGGGAATGCATGCCAGAAACTGTATGCTGTAGTTTTGGTTATCTTAATATTATCCTTGTACTCAGTTATTCATATGAGTAGATAATACATTTGATTTTAATTACCAATTTGAATCCATTGGTTACAGCATTGTAATTCTCCTTGTAACACTAAGTTATGAAAAAGCATAAAGTCATGAAAATACAGAGCATGGTATCTAAAATAGACTTTATTAATATCAAAACTGCCTCGGCAAGGTTACAAGTGCAGAACAATATTGTTAACCGAGTGTATTCCATACATTGGGTCGGTACAAAACGTGGACCCCTCTTCTGGACCCCCTTCTGGACCCCCTTCTGGACCCCCATCTGGACCCCTTCTGGACCCCCTTCTGGACCCCCTTCTGGACCCCTCGATTTTTCTGTTGAAAAATAATAAAATGATATTTAACAGTCTTCGCTTTGGACTTCAACTTCGGCCGTTTCGTTGATAGTTACAGACAGTATTACAGTAATCGCGAACATTACCACAGCCAGTTGCCATTTTCATCCCGAGAAAGACTTGCTTTGAATTTCGCTGAATTTGCGTTGCTGACTTTTGTTGTTGTTTATACCAAATACTTTAGAATTTTCTCACAAAGGTTAGATAAACGTTAAATATGTAAATTACTGTTCGGCTTTCAACTGGGTTCGAAGAATGTGAACCGAGCTCAAAAACTATCTTTTTTTTTCCTGTTTGGATTAGAATAAGCACTGCTAGTTAATGTTATCACTGCAGCAAAAAGGTGAGCAATGTTTTCTTCCACGCTGGCAAAATAAAGTCGAAAGCCGCTGAATGATGATGGAATGAAATATGATCACTCTGGTTGCCTAGCACGTGACATAAATCTGCCACCGATAATAATTTTCACATTCTCCGAAAGCCAGTTGAAAGCTGAATAGTAATTTGCATATTTAACGTTTATCTAACCTTTGCGAGAAAATTCTAAAGTATTTGGTAACAACAACAAAAGTCAGCAACGCAAATTCAGCGAAATTCAAAGCAAGTCTTTCTCGGGATGAAAATGGCAACTGGCTGTGGTAATGTTCACGATTACTGTAATACTGTCTGTAACTATCAACGAACCGGCCGAAGTTGAAATCCAAAGCGAAGACTGTTAAATATCATTTCATTATTTTTCAACAGAAAAATCGAGGGGTCCAGAAGGGGGTCCAGAAGGGGGTCCAGAAGGGGTCCAGATGGGGGTCCAGAAGGGGGGTCCACGTTTTGTACCGACCCCCATACATTAGCATGATTATGCAATTTCTATGCCTCTGTAATGCATAAGTCAAATTAGTCCAGCAGTGCTCACCCCTGGCAGAGATCTGGCATTTTTTCACAAGAAAACCTCACAAAGAGGACCTCAGGCATGATATTTTCAAACTTTAAGGGTGTAGTACATGTACATTATTATTGTAGTTCAAACTAACTTGTGACACTAAGGAGATTGCAAATGTACAGGTCTAAAATCCCTGTCTCAGCACTCCTTTCTACACTCTGATACAACTGAGATGAACACAATGGACATTTCTCAGCAGTACACACCTTGTGTAAGCCACAGTAGCAAACATCTGATTGTTCAATTTCTTTGGGAACGTAAACTTCAGAGCTCTTGTGGTATACAAAACTTGTAGGATCATGTGTCCTTAGCCAAACGGTAGAAATGAAGTCATGTCTGAAAACAAGGTTCCACCTTGTGGACAAGGTTGCGTGCTTTGCATATTGGC
Organism: Pachyseris speciosa; assembly: GCA_016490735.1. Taxonomy (NCBI): domain Eukaryota; kingdom Metazoa; phylum Cnidaria; class Anthozoa; order Scleractinia; family Pachyseridae; genus Pachyseris; species Pachyseris speciosa. The sequence goes on from JAEMWC010000286.1 coordinate 262,964, forward strand.
TTATGCGAACATGTTTGGCCTCCCTCCCTTGCATTGTATTTATTCCCCGCCCGACCCCAAGTTTCCTGTACAGAAGGTCTGTGTGATATGGGATGGCATAGCCAATTGTCCAAATTGTTGGGGTTACAGTATCTAGAAGGAGAGAACATGCATTGAAATACCTCTTGCAAGAGTCTTTGATTTCCTGTAAAACACCATCTGTTATAGTGACACGACTAAACCGGCTGATAGCATCCCTAACTGAAGGCCAATAAATGCAAAGGAACTAATTTGAAGCTGTTGCTGAGGCGTATCATCATCACGAGAAATTGCCTCCAGAATAGATGCAAACTTTTGGCACATCTTGGTTTCCTTCCCTGTAAACCTATAGGAAAGGGTTCCCTTTCTTCCCTGCGAACACCACTTTTTCACCTTTTTATAAAGTCTGGTAGCCCCAATTTCTCTCAAAGTGTTTAGATGGGAGGCTAGAGCACAAACAGGTTCCTTCACTGGATCAGTACAATTTGCAGGGAGTTTGCTTTTGTCATTGGCATGGGCAAGTATAAGCTCATGTCATTGCTACCATGCATTATTCCCATTATGGAGAGGCTCGGCAAATATTTTATCTACCAAATGACCCAAAAGGGGAGGCGTTTCTTGCCGGGACTTCAGAGTCTAAAGTAAAGTAAAATAAAGTCAAAGTTCTTGGACAGCACATGTACGTATTCTTGACAACCGAAACACCACTCCTAAGTGTTCAGGGTACAACTTTAAAGCAATCAAATATCTCCAAAGGCAAGTTTTAGGAGAAAAAGACAGTCCATGGTCGGGAAGCACACTGTTTTACATCCATACTCGAAACGCGGTACCGATTTATGGAGCCTGCAAACAAGAAATCAACAATGAGCACTCACAATCCACGTTTGAGATTCCATTCGGAGGTATCCATCGTTTTAAAATTTTGAGAAAGCTTTTCTAAATCCCGTAATTTTTATTTTCTTTCCAGTACGTCGATATAGACTCAACAGCCAACTAAGCGAATGAAATACACATTTTGAGGCTTGTACTTACTGTAATCCTCTCAGAAAGATCTCAAAAAAAGAATCTGTTCTTCCCCTCTCAAAATGGCTTCACTTGTTCTTTGTTGACTCTACAGCTATCCCAGAATTCAAATAAAACCTATAAGATATTCATGTATAAATTTAAAAAAATTAAATATGGCGCCCGACGCCATCTTGGATGAAAATCCGCTGCCCGAAATGGCCAAATTTTTGAGCCTGTCAGCCCGGCGTAATTTATAGTCATTAAAATTAGGTGACAATCTTCCCGCTAACCGTCCCGTACATGAATTACTACAGGTTTCCAAATTTTTTAATGGCGGTAAATGCGATGTCTTAACAATATTTTTACACGAATTTGAAGCTTAAGACATGACCTATTTGAAAACTAGAGTGAATTTATGTTAAGACGAAATAAAACACCGCGAAAGCAGCTAACGTGCTTCTTTATTTTGAAATCTTCGCCGGTCATCGGACACAATGTAAACAAACAATTCTGCGAGCGTAAAAATTCATAACTCGAGTTAGATTTATCGTTATGAAATCATTCTGGTCTCTTTGGAAACCTTTAGACTTCTAGCTTTTGGATTTCCGAACGACCGTTATCCAAAACGCTTGACAAAGACGAGAATCTCTTTTCCCAGTCAGCGCTAAAATAAAGTGACAAATTCCCCGCTGAAACAGAAATTTGTACACTACTGACGTTTCAAAAGATTTTTAAACCTGTTAAATGCGATGTTCAACATTCTCATTACACCAATTCGAAGCTGAAGATTTGTCTTCTGTGAAAATCTGACTGAATTTTTCTATTCATGAAATGTAAAAGCCACAAACGCTACTCTACGCTTACTCCCACATCACTTCCCACGGGTTTCAGGGGGGGGGGGGTGGAAGGGGAATTCGAAGGTCCTTCTGAGACGGACTCTTTTGCCTTTTTTCCCGAACTTCTGAAATCTTCTCCCAACAGTAACCACCGTGAACTGTCGCCACAAGATAGATGCTGACTTTCGCCAAGTTTGAAGCTGTTAAATTTAACACTGAAGGGCCAAGAAATCCGTTGATGTACAAGGAAACTACTAGCCTCCTACGCAGTCGTTTTTAGGGGACTCTGAAATACGAGTCCCCTAAAATCGACTGCGTGGGAGGTTAGGAAACTACAAGAATGCACAAGAAAACGACAGAAATATCGCAGGATCTCTCGTTGCTTGCGCCTGCACTCACCTTGCACAGCGGACACATCCTAACGCCTTACCGATTAAAGCCGATCCAGCCGATCGAAGCCGATCACCTTACCGATAACCGAACCTCTGCGGAGGAGAGAGATATCGACCTTCGGTAGGTCATCTTCGGGTGCGCAACTTCGTAGAAATCTTCGTTTGCCAAACATCCGCTGGAACGGTCACGCAACGTAACGAAATTGACGCTCGCTGTGAAGGAAACATAAATTCTACTTTATTCAGCGAAATTCAGCAAAATGAGGCGAATGTGAAATGTAAACTCTACCTATCTTCGTTATTTACGCATGGACACGCTTGAGACATACATTCTTTGTACGCTGTGGATTATATGCGCGGCAGCCGGGAAGGGTCTCAAAATAAAACTACTGCCCGAGAGTAAGAAATGTCTATAAAATTTCTGGGAAATGCTTCATTTCAACTGCCTGAAAGTATTATATCTTTCTTTGGAATTGCCAAGCGATTATGGAAAGGAAGATGGCTTCGCGGCTGACCATTTTTGCAAACTTGGGCATATTGTGAAATCGCCATATTCTGGACTTTGAGCATATTCTACCTTTCTAGAAGTGCCAAGCGATTACAAAAAATTCAATACAGCTCTGCTGGCAACAGATAGTTTTCTTTCTACAGAAAGTCTCCCATGTAAACCTCCTGAAACTGTAATCAGATTAGCAGGTAATATATACAAGTTTAACAAGCTTTCCACTGGTGTTCTTTTTCAGCTTCTTTTGTTGCATCCGTGATTTAGGTCCTGGTCGACATGTTCGTTACAATTGTGTATCACGGCGTGAGTCAAGCCACAAATTGTTTTGTGTCGAGAACATGGCGATTTCATACTGTACTCAAGTTTGGTCAGACGCGAAGCCACTTTCCTTTCCATAATCGCTTGGCAATTCCAAACAAAGATATAATACTTTCAGGCAGTCGGAATGAAGAATTTCCCAGAAATTTTATAGACATTTCTGATTCTCGGGCAGTAGTTTTATTTTGAGACCCTTCCCGGCTGCCGGGCATATAATCCACAGCGTACAAAGAAAGTATGTCTCGGATTTTTTATTCTCTCGAATTTTTTATTCTCTCGAATTTTTTATTCTCTCTTTTTTTTTTTCTTTTCTCAACGTTGTTCTCGTTTTAATTTCAACTTTATTTTCTTATAAACATATTCCTTTTAGCATTCTTTCATCTTTCCTTATCTCCTGGCCCGCCTAGATTAGCTTTGCTACCTGCGGATCAGGTAATTCTGTATTTAACGTGCCTATGAAATAAAAAAACAAGTTTGGTTTATATGTTTGTTCATATCGATATTAAACCAAAACCCGGTTTGAAACGCCCGCAACCTTCTCCATGTAAGATTTTTTCTGGCCTTAAAGTTTGCATTTGACCGATTTCCAGTGTCGCCGGAGAAGGAAAGAAAGACAGGTTGCATTAACTATTGCTCTGCCGGTGGACCAAATCTTGCAAATTGTAGCAACAAGACTGGATCACCGGGAATTCCAATGCATTACTTTCCCCCTGAAGAAAATTTGCAGAATAAATGGACTCGATTTGTCCGCCTTCATCGAAAAGATTTCATCCCGAAGAAGAGCTCTTGTTTGTGTTTGAACAGTAGATTTCGAGGAAAGCTCGGGTTTGAGCGCAAGCCCGTCTTTGTGCAGACTGACAATGGTCAAACGATTGAGTTGAAGAGAAACTTATTTTAAGACCCTGGCCAGTTGTGGTCCGGTCTAGTCGAGCCAGTAACTTTCGGCCAAGCAGTTCGATCCGGAGCTCTACCGAACTGAACGAACCAGGTGGCGGTTGTTAGCTAAGTAAGAACACTTGTTTCAGCTGACAAAAATGGTTCTTAGTCCATTTTTGGTCATCAGAAAGAAAGCTAAAATATACCTGGAAGCTTGCACACTCAATTCATTGAAGCAAATTAGCTCTGCTTCGATGTCAGTCATTGGGTCACAAACTCCAAAATCTGTTGAATCACTGTTCTATGAAAACATCCAGACAAACCGAAGTAAAAATAGCAATTCGAAGAAGCAATTACTTTACCAAGTAAGTGCCTTTGACGCCTTAGTCTTAGTAACGCAGAATTTATTGAGGTTTGCAGGGTTCGCGCTGTGACTCATTCCGCTGTTGTCTTCATTGGAGAAAAACAATAACTGCTTGATATTGACTAACAGATTACAAAGACCTTTCATTCTTTAAAGTGTATATGACACTTTTTTTTTCCCGCTGATTTTGTTAGTTTATGTTGTTAGAAAGAGGGTTTTAAAGCGTTTAGGTGCAGAAAAGATCTTGAAACCATTTTTTTTTTCATTCAAAATACGCGGGAGTTTGACTTCAAAATAGCCTAGTTTCGAATTGTTTGTACGAGAAAGACAGGTAACTATTTTATAGTATCAAGTCGAGGTTGAGGGGAATAGGCGCCCATTTTGAAGTAAACTACAGTACAACGCTAGCGCGACTGTAGGTTTAAAATGAGATATTGTGCCATCTCTGTATGCAAAAATAATTCTAAAAAAAGGCCAGACCTCAACTTCTTCGACTTCCCGAGAGAAAAGAAGCTTAGAAAGAAATGGAGGGATTTTTGTCGTCGCGCTGAGAATGAGTTTGAGTCCGTCAAATACTTGCATATGTGCTCCGAGCATTTTGAGACCAAAGACATCGGAAAGACCCTTACTGGGATTAAGAAGGTGGCAACAGGGACAGTTCCGACAATATTTAATCCACAAACAATCTCAAGACGTCGAAGTCAACGCGAAAAACGGATGAATGAGCGAAGGAAACGAAACTCGAGCGAAGACAACAAGGTAATGTTCCCCGCGAAAATTTTCCGTGTGTCGCCTGATGTTGCTCTGAGGGATCACGACTACCTCCCACAGGATAGCAAAGTAATTAGCTCTTCTCAAGCTGTCATAAACGCTAAGGAAGTAAAAGAGTATGTTTCCGTATCTTGCCAAACGGACATCGACCAACAACGAATGGAGGATCTTACCCAAAATGAAGCTAAAGTAAGGGCTGAGAACAAAACACTTCGATACAAACTCGATGACAAAACGACATTGAAACGCGAACTTTTTGTCGACAACGTGTTGAAAGATGACCAGTCCGTGAAATTCTATACAGGAATTCCAACTTTGGCTTGTCTGATGACGATATTTAATCTCCTTAAACCTTTGTCCGAGAAGCTAAAGTACTGGGACACCAATAAAGCCAATAAAGGGAAGAAGGTCAACTTCCAAAAGAAACCTGTCAAAAAGAGCGGCAAAAAGAGAAGTCTGACAGTCTTTCAAGAATTTATTTTGACCTTGATAAGACTTCGACTTGGACTACTTGTTCAACATCTGTCAGACGTGTTTGCTATTTCCAAATCTTCTGTTAGTAAGGTGTTTGCTACTTGGATCTGCTTCCTTGCTATTAGCTTCAAAGACACTTTGCTGATTTGGCCTTCAAAAGAATCAGTTCGCAAAAACTTGCCTCAGTCGTTTAGAAATTATCCCTCCACCAGAGTTGTAATTGATTGCACGGAAATATTCATTCAGAAACCTACCTCTCCTGCTGCCCAACGAGCCACGTGGAGTGAGTATAAAGGCCACAATACAATGAAAACTTTGGTAGGAATAACTCCATCGGGATTTTTCAGTTTCGTGTCGAAACTGTGGAGCGGAAGTACTAGCGACCGAAAACTCACTCAGAAGAGTGGGATTTTGTAACTGATTGAGGAAGGAGACCACGTTATGGCAGACAGAGGTTTCACGATTAGAGACCTTCTTACGAAGCGAAAAGCTTACCTTAACATGCCCCATTTCTCCAAGAAAGGTAACTAATTTGTGTCCTTCTTTCAGAACTGTTTTCTTAATACCGTAAGAAACTGAGTGCTTTCTCCAACAGTACTGCAGCATGTAAACATTCACACAAAACAATATGATGAAGAGATGAATCCATTTAAGGGCGGTTGCCAGGGTGTATGTGTGTGTGTGTGTGTCGGGGGAGGGAGGCTTGGGTACCTCTGCTCCCTCTTTCTTATGCTAGATACTGCAACCAAATCTTTCTTCTTCCCCTCACTTCACCTACAAACTTTGTATCTGAGGTGAGCCCCACCCCCTTCCCAATTCAAAGTCTTAGATATGATGAACGACTATTTGGCCAACCTGCTCACGGAACAGCCTTAAATAGAATGGCTTCCTTATCCATGGATGTTAACTTTACACAGCAGAAGGAATGAAATGTCAACATGTAATTTGTTTTCAAATAATAGGTAAACAACTGTCCCAAAAGTCACTGAAGACAACAAGATCTATTGCCAGTGTCAGAATTCACGTTGAGAGAGCCATAGAGAGACTGAAAGACTTCCGTATTCTTCAAGGAAATCTGCCAATACCACTTGTACCTCTTGTTGATAAAATATTAACAGTTTGTGCTGCTTTGTGTAATCTTCTACCTCCATTAGCAAAGTAGGAATTCACTAGCATACCACAGTATCAGTGAAACTGCAATATGCAACGAAACATTATGCGAAGATAAGTGCCATGGCATGTTATGACATTTAAATTCAACTTTAATGTTGCCATTCACATGGCTGAAAGGATTACATAAGATAACACTGGCTAACAAACAGAAGTTATCTTATAAGTGTGACACATTCTTTTTTTGGTAATAAAAATACATACATACATATAATTATGGTATCAACTGACTGCCATTTAAGTCAATGATTTTTCAGTCAGCTCACATTCTTTTTAAATCAATGAAATGGTTTTAGAACCATGTTATGCTTTTGATAAATAGTTAATCTATCAAGCAGATTCTCACCAGCATTACTTTTCACTCTATAAGCAACATCCCAAACAAGGAACGTTTCTTAGTTAGTTTATGTAAATACACAAATCCGTGGTTAAGCCTGATGAGGCAAGGTTCTTGTTTTTTTCCACTTTGCTGGGAAGATGGAAAAATGTTTGGTAATAAAAATAAACCATCCTTGTGCTATGAAAATTTGGTTTATCAACGGCTATAGCAACTTGAAATAACTTATTATGCAAGCTTCTTACTGACCTCTTCAAGAATCTTTCCACTCAGGAGTTCAGGCACCATATGTTCCAAAAAAACTTTTTTAGCTTCCCAACCATGTACTCCCACAGTTCTTTATCAAATTTAACAGGTACTACCAAAATCCCTTTGAGAGTATAGATGATAAGATTGCAATGTGTCAAACCAGCTATTGCAAGCTGTCCCTGAATTTGATAGTTCCAAGATGTCTCCTTTCTGAGATAATATTTTCCATCCAATTATTCAAGGTAAGAGGCTGCAGCAATATGAGGTGGAAGATTTCTCTTGCTAAAAATGCTCTTAACCTCCAAAAGTATTTTGACACAACAATTACAAACTTGGATTCTGTCTGGAGAAGCCCCCAGATATGGATGCTGTTTGTCCACAAAAAGGCCACTGTGAAAAACCTCCATACCCTTATGTTTTGATTTACATTTCTTGATATACTCTTTTACAGCTACATTTTCCTTATCATGGCCCCAAGAAAGCTGCTGAGGAGCATTGTCACTGCTGAGAGGACAGTAATTCATTAGCAGCTTCACTGTATTTTTTGAATTTGTGGTCTCTTTTAAGTGGCATATTTTGTAAAAATTGGAAGCTGTTATTCGTCCTGCCCTCTGTGAAAACCAAAATTCTGTATTGCTTTGGCTTAATGTTTTCTGAAATATTACCTCAGTTGCAAAATCATGTTGATGTAGAAAATTTACACACTCACTACATTGCTCATCAGTAGGATCTGGTAAGCTTTCAAGATTATTTTTGGCAATAAACAAGTTAGCTAACTCTTTCAGGGAATAAACTTCAGCATAATCTACAATTTCCTCATGATCAATATCTTCAGATGAGATCTGTTCCAAGAGTTCTTTCTCATTCACATTCTGAACTGGAGGTTTTGGTATAAATTGTAAAGCTACACATGAAGGGTTAGTTTCCAGCAAAGCTTCATAAAACTTGTCTTTGAAAGATTGGGTGGAACTATAAGAGCACAAAGGGTTGAAGTCAAATGGTTTTTTGTAATCCTTAGCTTCTTTACCATACTCTGATTTTTGAATGGTAAGATCTTCCATAGGCACAGCATTTTCTGTAACTCTTTTTCGTTTTACCCAAACACAAGGAACTGAGGTGCAAGTTTCCAGTTCATTTCTCCTTATGGTGGCTTCCAAATCAAACAAAGCAGCAGCAGCATGTCTGCATGCACCATCAGCTCTGAAGAAACAAACACAAAGTGTAAAGAAACCGATAATGGTATATCGGAACGTCGGCTCCTTCACACAAAACCCTCTATAATATTAAAAGGCGAGGAAAGAAACAGTTCTTTAATTTTATAAAACAGGCAAAGTCACTTACCCGCCTTTGCAAGCACAATAAGCCGAGTAAATCCTTCCGCTATTTTCAAGTACGATAAATCCCCAGTAGAAGTCCTTTCCATCTTCTGTTTTAGACTTTTCTGTTGGTTTGACTTTGAATTGGAAATAGCAGTATCCAGTCTGGTTATCGCTTAGGTCGTGGTACTTCAGATCCTCTACGTGTCCGTCTATATATAAGCGAAAGCCCTGAAGACTTTTATACGACCGTAAACAATCCTCGTCATAGCCATCCTTTCCCACCAGATAATGATAAAAAGTCTGGAATGTTAGTGAAGTCATGGGTCCAAAATTTGAGTGAAAGTGGATGGGGAAGTAATTTCCCTCCTGCCAATGTGATCTTGCAATTAATCAACTCGTCACGCTGCCCCGTTTCATTGTCAAGTTTTGGAACCTTCATTTCGGCCGCATTCTTGCAAAGCTCTAGCAGTTCAACCCTTTTTCTGTTTTTCCCGTCTACAGAAATATGAATATCCCTTTCCTTCAGGAACTTTTGCAGCTCTGGAACTTTCATATTTGCAAACTCATTTTCCTCCGCCATGTTGAAAAAAAACTGTCTATTCCCCTCAGCCTCGACTTGATACTATAAAATAGTTACCAGACTTACTCGCACAAACAATTCGAAACTAGGCTATTGTCCCAGAGATCGCGCGGCCAAAAGATCATGTGATCTCTATGCGTGACGTCAGTTAGTTTGATGAACTCGACAAAATGGCGGAAAGTGAGCTAAAAGCCTTGAAGCCTGGAGGTCGATATTGTAAAGCCGGAGCGCCGAATGGTGAAAGTTGTAAAAATACCAGTTATACACCGGGTATATCGATGTTTAACTTCCCCACAGAACCAACATTGAGAGCGAAATGGATTAAATTTGTCCAGAGGCATCGCGTGGATTTCGCCGAACCAGTCAGCCAACATGCCGCTTTATGTTCTGCTCATTTCGAGAGCAGTTGCTTCCAAAACGATCTGGCATGGAAGTTGGGCTTTAAGAAAAAAAGAGACCTAATCAAAGGTTCCGTTCCGACAAGGGACACCGTCCTACCTGAAGCTCCCGAAGTGCAATTAAGTGAACGATCAAAGCGACAAGTAAGTAAACATTTTCTCCGATACTAAGACTTACCACATGTATTATAGCTTACCGTATGTGGAAATAAAAATTAGTGATAAAAATTGTGAATGACGTTTCGATGAATCGTTCATCATTTTCAAATTCGTAAAAATTTGACTTTTAGTTTTTACGAATTTGAAAATGATGAACGATTCATCGAAACGTCATTCACAATTTTTATCACTAATTTTTATTCTCAATCGTATGTGGAAAGCTTTGGGTTTACCTGTTATAACGACCGTTGCTGAAACCTTAGCAGCCGAAGGTGAAGCTTCGCTGACTTTTATATTTAGTAACAGTATGAACTTTTGTGAAATTCATGCGGTAAACGTGCATGAACTGTATTTCGATTTGCCACCTGATGATTCTGTCATGTTTCCCAGTCGCTCATTTCTTTATCACAATAACAATGGTGAGGAGATGCCATTGCTACTCAAATGACAAGGAAATGCAGGTGTATGCTAAAATATTTAGGACGTGTTATGTGTATTTATACAGCTGAAGAGAGATGCCTTTACTGAGCACAGAGAATCTGCACCTAAGAAGAAAAGGCGAGTCGATGCTGCTACAGAAATCATTGTGCCAGATGATTATACAGAGACACATATTCCTGCTGATACAATCTCGATGACCAACACCAATACCACCACATTTGAAGCTGACGTGTCATCTCCAATCACTACTCCCACCACTTATGTTCTAAACACCACTGCCACCATTACTGACACAACCACCACTATCAATACAACTGCCACTGCATCTGGAACAATCAGTACAAACAGTACTCCAATCAGCAATCCTGTGCACACTCCATCTCCAGTTGAAACACCTGTGGGCTCCAACTCTTGTGGTGCTGAGTGTGAACATAAATCAAAATGCAGAAGTCTGCAGAAGACTAAACGGCGTCTGCAAAGAAGAGTCGCTGAGCTGAAACAGCATGTTAAAGAGCTCCAAAGTGTGAGTGGAAGATAATATTATCATAATATTGTAGAGTAGAATTGTAGTTGTTTACCAAAAGTTCTACATGTGTGTGTGTGTGTGTGTGTGTGTGATAATAGTGTAGTCAGTTTGAACACTGTGTTCTTGTCAGAGGTAAAGGTACAACAAGAGGCAGTATTATTATAACCATTCTTCATCCTCATCAGTTACACATAGATCTGCATAGTATGTTGTACATTACAATCCTTTCTTTTTGCTTGTTTTAACAGAAAGTTGTTGAAACAGCATCAGAAGAGGAAGAGAGTAATGATCAGGAACAAGGAGATGCTAATTACTTTGTGTGGAACAGCACTGGGCCTGAAAGTGACAACAGTGCAACAGAAAATGGAAGTGAGTGGGAGGGATTAAGTCAATCTGAGGAATCATCAAGTCAAGATGCGGAGGAAGAGTCCTCAGAAGAAGAAACAGAAAATGAAATTAGGTGTGGTTTGGGCTTCATTGCATTTTACCATTATTAATCGTATAATTTGTTATTATTATTATTATTATTATTATTATTATTATTTCATTTCAGAAATATGTCTTTTTGTCAGAGTTACAATGTAAATATCCAAGAAAGTGGTAAAATTGTCAGTCAAGGAAAATGACTGACTCATACAACAGTGCTTATGATTGGCTGGTTCTGTGACACATAAACTGGTGAGCAGCACTGTTACATTTGAACAAGGACGTGCTGCAGATAGCCCACCATATCTGTTTTTAATTTGCACGACTGTGTGGCAAACCAGCTCATCTTTATTCATGGAGAAATAATAACAACAACAACAACAATAATAGTAATAATAATAATGATAATGGTAATAATAATAATAACACAAAACTAGGAAACTTAGAAACATACATGTATTATGATGGTAAAGCAAAAAAAAGCCATGGTTTCAGTTGAATGAAGAAATTCTAAGAAAATCAGCAAATTCCATAATGTCCCTGTCTGTTTCTCAAATGGCGCACTTTTTTCTTTATGGGTTGTTGGACCCCAAGTTGCAAAATTCTGGTGAGAACACTGTATGAGTGCATGTTTTCTTTGATTTTGCAGAGTTGATCCAGATGCACCAGCATATGAGGAGCCCAAGTTTATCGTGTTTTATAGCATGCTGCTGCAACTATTTACTCTCTTCTGTTTCAAGTGCAGAAAGAGTGGGCCGTCAGCCACAATGAAACAGTATGGGACCCTGGTCACAGTCACTCAGAGTTGCCACCATTGCCTGGATGAGTTTGTCTGGAAATCCCAGCCATCCCCTATCTGTGGGAACATTCCTATGGGTAATATCTTGTTGAGTTTTGCAGTCCTGATGGCTGGTGCATCAATCAACAAGGTATTGCTGGTATTTCGCCACATGGGACTTTGTGTTTATTCTGCCCGCACCTTCTTTCGTCACCAGAAGGCATTTCTCTTCCCCACTGTTTTGCACCACTGGGAAACATACCAGGCCAGCCTTGTCAACAAAATCAAGCAACTGAAAGATGTGGAATGGACTGGCGATGGACGCTTTGATTCTGTTGGGCATTGTGCCAAATATGGTGTCTACACAATGTTCTGCACAACAGTCATGAAAGTTGTACACTTTGAATTGGTTCAGGTGAGCCAGTTTGACTGAAGAGAGATGTATCATGTCTGGTAGAAAGATGTTTTAATTTAATACCTGAAAGTCATATTTTTACAGGTTTCTTAGTCGAGCTTAGTTAGTTTTTCATATGCTAGTACATCGATCATACTTTCTTATGCTAGAATATTATTACATTGTAACCCCCAGGATTTGACTTGCCCCCATTAATTTATTTTTGAATTTTGCTACGCCAGAGCAGAGAGGTAATGTTGAATTGAGTTTCTTGATTGATTGATCCAGTCACAATCCAGGTAACACCTAAAATCATAGGTGTTATGCATTTGTAATATTTGAGAATTGGAGTAATTGAGTGTTTCTCACTTTATCTTCTTGATAACTTTGTTTTCTTTCTTTCATGTTAGTCCAGTGAAACAGGTGGGAGTCAACAGACAGAGCTGGAGGGGGCAAAGAGATGTTTTAATCATCTAAAACAGCTTGGCTTGAGCATCTCCATCTTTGTCTCCGACCGCCACAGAGGTATTGCCAAGTGGATTCGTGAAAACTGTGTCAATACAAAACATTATTTTGATATTTGGCACAAAGCAAGGTCAATTACAAAAAGTTATTGAGTGCAAGTAAAGAGAAAGGATGTGAAATCATCAAAGATTGGATGAAGGGGATCCGACGACATGTCTACTGGTGTGCAACCTCAACCAAAGCTGGTTTTGAGTCCCTCATTCTGGCAAAGTGGCTTTCGTTCATGCGTCACGTGGCTAACAGACATACGAACCACCCTGATCCACTCTATAAACAGTGTCAACATGGGGATCTTGAACCTAGAAAGTGGATTAAAATTGGTAAGCAATTACCGGTATTTGAGTCATTTCAGCTGAGGCTGTATAATTATATATGGTGTAAATAGAGTGCTAAAGTATAACGTCAAATAGTAGAATTTTTGAAATTATGGTTGAGATTTGCAGAGAGAGCAAGGTGAAAGATGCTAACTTGCCAAAAAAAATCAGCATTTGACTTGGAAACTGTTTGTGTTTGGAAAAGTGGTCACTTGCAATAGGTGGTCACAAAAGAAGGTTCAGCTGTAGTGAAGCCTGGTAACAAACTTTGTCTGTCAGACCTCAACTGAACCTCTGCCTTGAGATTGGTAGATATTTACATATAGGCTTTTTTTTTGACAGGCACTGCAGCTTATGACAAATTGAAGACCCTGTTGACCAAGAAGCAACTGCTTAATGACATCAAAAAATTGTCACCAGATGCCCAGACTAGTTGCCTGGAAGGCTTCCACGCGACATTAAACTACTGGCACCCAAAGTTGATTTGCTATTCTTGGCTAGGATCTATTTGCAGGTTTGTGGTCTATTTGAGATGCAGTGAAACCCTATTATTAATGACACTGTTGGGACGAAAAATCATTTATATCAGGTGTAAGTGCTAAACTAAATGAGTTAGGGTATGTGTCAGGACCAAGACAATTCTCCATAATAATGCGGGGTGCAACTTGAATCACATTATTTAAAAATTTCTGCTTAGTATGCAGTACTCACTTATCCTTTCTACTATTGTACAGATTTAGATTGAATGACCATGTACCTCACCTTTGTCATATATTTGCAGGCATGTGTTGGCAAGCTTACATTTTAACGAGAACATACACAGGGAAACACAAACATCAAAGCAAGGGAAGGAATACATACGGGTAACCTACCCCAAATTCAAAATGGGAGAAGAGGTTGTTCGAGAGGTGGCATGCCCACCTACCTATGGTAGGTCGACTTATTTTATGCTACTATAACTGGAGCTGCACATGTTCATAGTTTTGATAAAAAATGCTGGATTGAATTCATTAAACCATTGCAGTAGTACAAACTCACCTTAATACTGTTTTCACCCCCATCAAAGTCAACTTTTTTATTGAGGGATGACTGATGTCGATATACGGTGTGTAAAGGCTGATTTATTAACTCCAAAGGCAAATTTAAGTGGAGATGGTAATTTTGTCTGCAAATCTTTGTAGTACATTTCATGCAAAAGGAAGATCTGACCATTATTAGTGATAAAGTATTACCTTTGGAAACGTGAGAGGTAATTACCCTTGTTCAATCATTCATAATTATTCCAAAAAAGTCATGTTTGTTGTTTTTTTTGGGGGGGGGGTGGGGGGGAGTGGAAGCAAGAAGATATGGCAAAATTATTGA
>JAEMWC010000286.1:285000-317500 GCA_016490735.1 Pachyseris speciosa
AAAGACCTTGTTGCAAGTTTCACACTTATATGTTCTTAAATGCATTTTGTTTCTGTGCCTTTTCAGTTTAGTCTCATGGTCAAAGGTTTTGTTACAAACTTCACAAACACATTTTTTGCATCCTTTTATGTGCTGTTTACAGTCTTTGTCCCTGGTGAAGGACTTTCTGCATGTAGGACATTCCATCTTATTAAGCAATCCAGTGTCTAAGTCCTCTCTGTATGACTGTGCTTTCTGCTTCCAGTCCTGTTTTTTAAATATGTCCCGTTAGTGGACGAATCCCATTAAAGGAGGGATTAAATTTATATGAAGTGAGCATTTTACCAGGAAAAAAGGTTTTGCAGGGGCAGAAAATTGTGGGGTCAAAATATTGGCATCTCTAAGGGGTGTGAGGTTTGGCAGTAGATAACAACTGGACTGACCAATTATATTTCCCTAACTTGGCCCGTCTATTCCCCCCTGGGGAGACTCCCATAAAAATTTGAGGGGGGTGCTTGTTGGAATTTTTCGAAAACACCCCTAAAAGGTACCACAATCTCATTTGTGGGCATGGCTTAAAGAAAAATTTTACCCCTACCAAGGTACCAATTATTGGCAATTTTAATAAAAGTTTGTGCCACTTTTTCACCCTAAGTGGTGACCAATCCTCCAATTTTACACCCTAAAAGGTACGAGGAGCACCTCTGTCATTTTTATACGGGAGTCCCTCCCAAGGCTATTCCCACTCTAAATTGTATAAAGCAAAATAGTGGAAAGAGAAATCAGACTGATCTGGAATTACAAGAGGAGTGGTTGTCAATCCGAGAACCCTTCTGTGGGTGGAGGGACAACTCAATGCATTATAATATTGTGTACTGTGATTTGTTGCACATTTTAGATCAGCTTATATGCTTTATTTAAAAAGAAAATGGTGGCTTCTATCCATAACTTTTGATTTTCCCCAACTCCCTCATGTGGGTACGGTTAGTATTTACCATTCTTCTGTCCTGTGGAAGACTTTTCCACATTCGTGATGCTACACTGGACACTTTACCAATGTTGGCTTCAGGTCCAAGTTCACACTGTACTCCAGGCTGATGTTTATGTACATTCATGTGTGGTACAAGCAAAAACAAATTTTCATTGGTCAATTGATAAAATCCTGATGAATAAAATTAATATACTTACGCAGATTCAATATAGTCGCCACATTACACTTTTGAGAATGTGTGAGAATTAATAAAAAATAAATAGGCCAGAGATGGCATTGAAATAAACACAAACCTAACCTACAAAATGAATTAATTTTAAAATATAAATAGTAAAATATCAGAATAATGCAAAAAATCAGTGAATAGTTATCCAAGCAAATGTTTTTGAAGGCAAGCGTTTTGTTTGCTGTTTGGTGCGTTTTCAATTAATAAACTCACTACATATTTAGACATAAATGTAAGATTATGTAAGTCACGGCAACGAAGCTTGATAATTACGCATTCATTGAAACCAGCGCTGAAACATGAACGATGCTTCAAAGTATTTAAAATGTCATACTTACAGCAACTGCCTTCAGAAACGAGTTCCAGCCCGTTGGTTTTTTAATTGATCTTGGCTTATCGGGTTTTGCATGCTCTACTTGGGCCGCCATTTTGTTGAGTTCCCAGAATTACCCATGTACATCTGTACATCAAACAAAGGACTTCATGTTTTTCGTGATTTCCCAGAACGCAACGCTGTTTCAAATATCACGATATCTGTTATCCTCCAAGAGCCGGTTTGGCGTCAACCATACTCAATGGCATCGACTGTTTCAGTTAAAGGCATCGACCATTATAAATGGCATCGACTGTTATCAGGAAAGGCATCGACCGTTAAAAATGGCATCGCTTGTTTACGAAAGGGAAAATTGCCGCGCCGACAGTGTTATCAAACTTTGTGACGTCACGGGTAGAATTATTGGCGCAATTCTCGCCCCAGTCCCCGGGACAATTTTGTATAGAAATTGAGTGTATTTCTGCCCTGAAAAATGGTAGAAAAAAATTTTTTTCGTCATTTTTGAAAAAGCATTCATTTATTATACACATCAGTGTACGAAAAAAAGGAAAAAAAAAATTTGTGTCATATACACTTTAAGTCACGGCCTGATACTTCAACGAAATCGAAATTGAGGCAGTTGGGCAGGTTAAAGGTTTTACACCGATACTTCTGAGAAACGCTGCAACCTTTCCCACCGAAAGAGGTGATTGAAGAGTATATTGCAATAGTTTACAAAATCTTTGCCTTACCCGAGCTTTACTGAGTTTCTGGGAGATAATAAAACACTACATGAATTGGACTAATCAGGCGTCGTCTGCAAAACAAAAACGTGAAACTGTGAGCGCATACATGACGACAATTTTTTTTCTCTTTTTCTTACTTCAACGTCGGTCTAAGCAATTTAGTTCCTGGATTTGTACATGTTGACTGAATTGAAATATAAGCTCCCTAATCGGCTACTCGACAGCCCCGGTGACAAGGTTATGTTGTAAGGAGAGAGTTAAATAGGAATTTGTGCATAAAAAAAGCAGTTCGGGTTATTCACATAGTACTGCGGGGTAACTAAGAGTTATATTGTCCAAATCGGCCACAAGGAAACTAGCCGTCTTGGTGTTTTCAATGCAATATTTTTTTGAAGTGATAAACTGGGGACATAGTCAGCTCCCACCAGCCCCCGAACCGCTTTCAGGCACTCCAAAATCACTGATTTTCTAGGGTGTCCTTCCCTTGAATCTTCTAGTTTAGTTTCTAATCCTAAGGAGTTTCAGCAAATCATTTCTATCGTTCATTACCTTTAAGGGCAAAACATCTTCAAAGACACGCAAAGTATGTGGTAATCGTCTTCTATAATCAATGCAGTGTCTACACAACCGTGCTCCTTGCAAAGGATCAAGGGTTGGGTTCTGTACTGGAGAAGATGCGGTTGCTGGAGCGTTTTAACCAGGGATCTATAAATAACAATCAACAACATGGCTTTTTTAAAGAAAACTTTCCACATTGATGCCATTCTGACACTTCGCCAGTTTTGGAAGGCTGCCCACATAGCTCAACTGGTTGACTAGCGGTGCTGCACACTGTAAACTGTGTCTGGGGAAACGGAACAGAGGAGCTTGGACCGGTAAACTGTTTAAAGATCAACTGAAGAGTCAGCTGTCACTTGTTGGGACTACACATCTGAACTGCAACAACTGGTTGAAGAAAGGTGACGTTTATAGTCATTTTAGCCACAGAATCCGCTGCATTCACGGCAGATCAAGTGAACAACTTTTACCTTTTGATAAAACGAAACAGACATCGACATCGTTCATAGAAACTAAAGAACACTCAAGGGAAGGACACCAAATCAAGCCAAATGGAAGCCGGATGCACGGGGGAGTTCGTGTAACACAAGAAATTCCAATCGTTTTTATATATTCCCTTGTCAAACTAACATTCGAAAAGTCCCGATTCGGTTTCAAGGTCCTAAGTTTTTCAACTCTTTAAGTCAAGAAATTCAAAATAGTGAAAGCATAGGTTTGTTTGGCAAACGACTGAAGAAATTCCTTCTCACTTTGTCACGTAAACTCTTTAATAAGCTACATATTCCTTTCTTTTGTTTTGCAAATGATAATCAAACAAGCAAACACTTTTAAGTTTAAAAACTTCATCACCGTTAAAAACCTGAATTTTAATCGGAACACTTTCTACTTAACACCAAAGAGGTTCACAAGTCTGCCGTAAAAAGTCAATTTTTCCGTCTCGTCGGTCCTCTGTAAACACTTCCATCGATGATTTGTTCAGTTTCAGCGTTCAAGAAAGCTGTTTTCTGATCTTGATTTGCTTTCTTGAAGACGGGCTGCAAGTTTCCTGACATCACCCAGCCCCTTCCCAGCGCTCCAGGAGCTACGTTTATTACGTGATTTGAACTTATTCTACGAACTACTAGCGTTGCTTCTACCACTATCACTAATGGGTAATGACGTCACTGAACGGCATTAACGGCGGATTGATTCAAGCGCCGCTCTCGACAACGGCAAAAACAACAACAACCTTTATTGACACAGGTATTGTTTTTAAACATGTTACAAAAAAAAAAAAAAAAAAAAGAAAAGAAAATTTAGCGATGACAGTCCCAACCGAAAATGGTATGGCTAATGAGTCGGGAGCGATCGAAATTCAGAATTAAGGAACTGAAATTTGTTTTTGTAAAATGAACTCGTTAGCAGAAAGGAATCAGAATATAAAAACGGGCTAAACGTATCCGCAATCAAAATAATGCTTACACTTGAGCAAGGTCACCGAAAGAATATCATTGAGAGCGCAAGTTATTTACGACAGATTGAAAGAACTGTTATAGGAGGATGTGCATACCAAAAGTAGAATTGTTTGCTGTAAGCAACTATCCGTGAAACAAAGGTGAAAATTATGCGAGGTTTTGCCTCTTGTGAACTATTAGTCAACCGCCCGCATTGAAAAGCAAGCTTTTTTTATTAATGCGTTCTTTAGGAACGTTGGAATGACTTTTGTGTTAAAATTAATGGGTTCCATTTTAATGGGGTCAGGGTGTAGGCTATTTTAGGGAATATATTTTAGTCTCTGTCCACTAGGAACTTCTTTGGGCCAAATTAGCAAGCTCTCCGTAACAAGGGAGAGGACTGTAAGTAAATGGGGGGGGGGGGGGAGGGGGGAAACAGGGATAAACACATGCAACAAAAGAGAATTAAAGTAGTCTAGTCACTGATCACTGTTTCATTCACTGTTTCATTGAGTAACTCTCTTTAACATGCTCAATAGCGTCACAGCTCAACGAAATCAAGTGAGTTAACTTGAACCCTATTTATAGCGGAGCTCCAGCGGCCCGAAGGGCCGCCAAGCAGCACCATACCTATAGAAAACCGTCAACTGCTTTTATCATGGTAAAAATGGCTAGCGGTATTGCTCGTGGGCGCGCACGACGACGACGGTGGTGTTGCCCAATAACTAATAATATGCTAATAATAATCCTAATAATCCAACATGGCGGCCATACTCCACCTGGCCCAGCAGCTGACCAGCTAGTTTACAGTGTAACTCTCTTTAACATGCTCAATAGCGTCACAGCTCAACGAAATCAAGTGAGTTAACTTGAACCCTATTTATAGCGGAGCTCTCTCTTTAACATGCTCAATAGCGTCACAGCTCAACGAAATCAAGTGAGTTAACTTGAACCCTATTTATAGCGGAGCTCCAGCGGCCCGAAGGGCCGCCAAGCAGCACCATACCTATAGAAAACCGTCAACTGCTTTTATCATGGTAAAAATGGCTAGCGGTATTGCTCGTGGGCGCGCACGACGACGACGGTGGTGTTGCCCAATAACTAATAATATGCTAATAATAATCCTAATAATCCAACATGGCGGCCATACTCCACCTGGCCCAGCAGCTGACCAGCTAGTTTACAGTGTACATCTTTGATACTGGACATCCATCTTATAGCCAATTGACACCTGTCAAAACAAGGTATCTGCTGACCAGTGTCACGTGACCATATCGCGAGCTCAAGTTAAGACCTCATCGACGTCAGCTGTTTTTTGAAGTTGACCGCTGACCAGGTACTTGCTTACGATTTGATCGCAGGCTCAAGCTAGGTGTGGGACACCCAAACCAAATCGAGGCTTAATTTTTCGCGCGCTTTCTGCGGCTCGTAATTTCACATTCAGTTGG
Source organism: Pachyseris speciosa (assembly GCA_016490735.1). Taxonomy (NCBI): domain Eukaryota; kingdom Metazoa; phylum Cnidaria; class Anthozoa; order Scleractinia; family Pachyseridae; genus Pachyseris; species Pachyseris speciosa. The sequence continues at coordinate 290,695 of JAEMWC010000286.1, forward strand.
TTTCTTCATTGTGAGCAAAACAACTTCATCTTCTTCGATCGAAGTTTGTCTTTAAATGTCTTTAAAAAACATAAAAATCAAGAACTTTACCGCGGCATCTTGCATCTCACCAAGAAAGGTTACTTAACAGTTCACCTGTATTAATGGGAGGAACGAGTAGCTCAAACTATGTGGAAGAAGCTCTTTCTTTGGACAAACTTTGCTATTTTTGTGGATGCTTGTTTTTACTTTACTGAAGCTTACGTATTTTCAAGTGGTAGAAACCTCTACAACACAGCGCAGGACAGTGAGGTAAATTAAATAAATTGAAGCTTAACATTTGGTTTAATCGTTGTTACTTTTGTTCAGGAATGAAACTTGTATTTTTCTCTCGAATGGATATAAATAACAATCATCTGTACTCGTTTTGGACGCAAAGAAGTAGTTGAATTGTTGTTTTTTTTTTGTTACGTTGTTTTCTTTGCAAGCGAACGAGTGTTTTTAATCGGCTTGGCTGACTGTTTTTCGATCTTGTTAACTCAACAGCGTTAAGAAACTTTTGCCCTTATCTTAATAACACGTAATCACAATGAGTCCTCGTAAAATTAAGGATTAAAGGCGGAAACTCAAGCTCGAGTAAAACTAAAAAGCCGATCAAACGCATGTGTATGTAAACGTCTCAAATCTGACATAAAGTTGTCAAAATGCTGTCAAAAATGTCAAAAACCAGCGCGCTTCACTCGTCATTTGAAAAACGTTTTAGAGATCTTCCTCGAAAGCGGCCTGTAAACAACAATATTAAGTTTCGCCGTCTATAAACATGTCGTCTTTAATTTGTTTGAACCGGTAAGAATCAGCGTTTGGATGTTAAAAACACCGAAATGGGTTGACTTAATTTAATTTTACAGTTCAAATAAACCTTGTTGTCGTTGTTGTTGTTGTTACTGGCTGGGCTGGCTTTGGTAAATTTTATAGTGGATGGGTCTGCGTGAGAAATACTGGTGTGGTTTGGCAAGCGCTTTCTTCGTTAAGTGGATGGCGCTTTGCCACTGAGAATCATTAATTGAAGAAGATTCTTCGGAAGACATGGGAAGTACCAGTAAAACTATCAAAGCTCTTTAGCGTTTTGTGTCAGCCAAGGAAAGATTTTGTAGGAAATGGCGCTATTATTCAGCTCTGTCGCGTTCCGAGTGATTGCTGCCTCAGTGATTCCTGTTGACTGCTCTAAACGATCAGGTGTAGACCTCTTATTTGTCTTTTCTACGAACATTTATGTCAAAATTGCTAAGCAATTTTTGTTACTTGTCTAATTTCTCCAACTTCTCCAAGAATCTTCGAAGAGATTACTCATATTGTGCTTTGTTTTCTTGTAATACTTATGTTTGTTGTTCTGTTGTTTCTGAACCGCGGTCAGTTCCTGTTGACTGCTCTTAACGATTAGTTTTTACCCTTTATTGTCTTCTCTACGGGCATTTATGTCAAAATAAATACCGATTTTTCTAGATTAATCAGTACAAGCTATTTTTATTACAAGCTAGTCTTGTTTAATTTCTCCACCTTCTCCTTCTTCGAGCAAACACCCGCATCGTACTTTGTTCGCTTGTAGTGTTATTTTTTTGATTCGCTTTAAATTCCTTTACGCTTTCATCTGAAAGTAGTGAGGACTCACGAATGTCTGTCTTTTTTTTTGGCAAACGTTTGCTATCGAAAACTTTTCGTTTTCCCTGCTGCTGCTCAATTGTTTTGGACACAAATTAAACTGGCCCAAATAAAGCCATGCGAAGTTGCTTGGTGAGAGTGTGCAGCTCCGATTCTAGGCTTGGCCTGGCTAAATATATATATGGCCTTCAGCTTTTCTATTATAATCGCTACATACCAGACTGGAATGGTGTTCCATCAAACATTAGGCATGCACCTTCTTTAAACAGTTTTAAGTCCTATCTATTACATTGTTTGTGTCAATTTTAAATCAGATGTAGCTTGTGAGTGACAAGTATGTAATTTAATCAGGTTAGCTTTGGATTGTGTTTCAATTTTACTTCTTTATTTTTAGTGTCAATCGCAAATCAGGGGTGACTTGTAAGAGACAAGTATTCGATTTAATTTGATTAGGTTAGCTTTGGGCCACGTTTAAATTTCACCTCTTAGTTTTTAGAATTTGTAATATTAGATAATATTCTTTGTATGGGAATTTACTTTCTCCTAATTGTTCTCCAGTCATGCAATTTTTTTTGTATCAACTTAGATGTATTCGCATGACAAAGTTTATTAAACTTAAAACTTAAAATTAAACTTAAAGAAAGCTCTTTCTCATCAATGTACACATCCTTTGGACTTCCTTCTCCTGCAGGCAGTCTTTCAATTAATTTTATTCATAGCTGGTCACACCAATCTTGTGGTATGTTTGTATGACATTTGGCACTAATATTTAATGGGATTTTTGATGTTTGATGAAGTATGTTGTGCAATTTCAAATGTACATGGAGAAATGTGAGACTAGTCCTTACCTTTCTTGAAAACTAGAAAATCAAGTTAAGATGGCTAACACGGATTTCCAGCACTTTTGCTTTGGTGAATCATTACCTTAAATCCTCATACTACATTGCCAACGTTTCTCAACCGCCAAAACCACGCAAAACTTACTATTCTGAAAGTCCCGTTTAGAAATGAAAACCGATGGAAAATGCACTGTTTGCAAGATACTCAGCTCATCGAAAACGGAATGACTGCTCGTCTTGCCGATTTCCCACTCTTAGATGAATTCTCCGTAATGTTTCCGCTCCGAAGTGAAAATTTTCCCACTGCAGCCGAGCGAATATTCATTTCAAGTCCTCGCTAGAACTTTTCAAGGAGACAGCGCCCTCTGTGGTCGCATTGAATTGTGGGCATAAAAACATCCTTTCGAGCGCGGGCAACACGTCTTCAAGCATCCGATATTTTTCGCCTAAGTCAAAAAACAACCCTCCTTTCCGAATTTCTAGCACGGCAACCTTTGGCAAATGGGCCAAGACTCTCAACCGCGGGCCGCTTTTAAGACGAGAGTTGCTTTCAGACTGTCCCGCCTGGCTCAGTACTCTGTACTGCGAAACGCCGATTTGTTCCAGGAGTCAACTTAAATCTCTTCGCTGACTTGCGGGATCGACAGACTTAAATGACGTCCGTTCGACCACCAGGCTGGCGAGTTTCGATTAAATTTAGCTAGCAATCGACACCTCACAGCCACGTAAGTTTCCTATCAATGAAACTTAAATCGATGTTTTAACCGCCAAGTGTATAGTCTACGTCACACGATCAAACAACACTTTCCACCCGTTAATCATTTCACGTGCTCTACAGGTAATTCAATTCGCGCATTAATATTAATACGCAAGGGAATGAGCTGACTTGGGTTTTTTGCATACGTTATTTCTTGAAAACGAAGAGGAAATCAGCCAAAACAAATACAGAGCAAAGTTTTTTTAACTGGAATGAAGTCCACATGCCAAATCCCAGTTTCTATTGAGCACATCGAAAATCGACCAAAAACCGGGAGGACGTTCTTGCCCCGAGCCCTTCAATTACCTTGATAGTGATATCAACCAAATGCCCAATATTTTATTATCAAGTTGCTTAGTCTTGCACTTGGCTGGCTAGAAAAGCAGCTGGATTTTTTTTTTGAAAACACTGTAGGTGCATTGATTGATGTGCTTAATGTCAGAAAGCAGTTTTTTGCGATAGTAAGGTCAAGAAGTAACTAATCAAAAGAAATATCTCGGTCGTAATGCATATCATCTAAATATTTTTATTGATTTCCATGTATCTTTCTTTCATAATTTTTTTGAGGCATACATATCCAGAGGATACACAATTTCTGATTTCCAACTGTCTCATGGGAGCTAGGCTTTGGATAACTGAAATTGCATTCATTATGAAGTGATGATCTGAATCACTATATATGTGATGTCGAATACTGATTCAATATAGCATTCACTAGGCTTCTCCACCAATTTCTAGTGGCTCTAAACCATAACTAAGTAGCCTAAAGTTGAACGGGGAAACAGACTTGTCCTTAGGTATTGCCCTAAGATGTTAAGAAATGTTTTGTTTTAAAAATTTATAGATGCAAACTAGCGTTGCAGGTTCTTTTTAACACAAAGTATTAAAGATTATTGTTAAAAAAAACCTACCTCAATATTTTTTTTTGCTTTTTAACATCTCCAAACTCAATTTGCAAAGGAATTTTTATTACCTTACTCAATAGAACGCTTGTTTTTAGGAGGGGTGGGGGTCCAAATCCATAAAAGGGGGTTCATATCTGCTAGTAGTTCTGGACTAGGTGGTCCAAATCTGATCCACAAGCTGATCTGGACTGGAGGATGCAAATCTGCGGAAGGGGGGGGGGGGGGGGGGGGGGAGAGTCCAAATCCACTGTGCTACTGGCTCAGATCACCTTTCCATACTAAATAAGACGGGTCTGGGTCTGTAGCTTGAGTGAGGTCAGATGGGTAATATGACAAGCGGACTATATGTAAATGCCAGTAGAAAAAGAATGCTTTTGGAGCTCCGCTTTTAGGCCTTGCTAAATATATATATTAGTAATAACAATGATGATGTTTGATGCCGTTGTTGACCTGTTCATACGGTATGGATGCTCCACATTGGTCGTTAGGTTTATAATCTGAAGTGTCCCACCTGAACACCTCCTCTCTAACATTCATGCCTTTGACATACTGACACTGATATCCTTTCTTAAACAGAACAAAGGGGGAGTCGGTGGGGAGAATTATTTCATTGGACGCGAATCCATCACTTCGACAGCAATACTCGAGTCTGGTGTCTGTATTGTACTGGCCGTCTGGCATGGTTCCTCTTCTAGTGTTTCTTTTACTGTTATCTTCGTCATCCCATTTTATCCATCCCGAGGTAAAACCTGTTTCATTCAAAGGAAGAAACTATTAGAATAAAGCGGCTTATTGGTGGATGAAGTCGCTTGCTCATTTTACTCGCTTAGAGAACATGAGGATTGGAAAGGAATTGTCTTCTCTTTTCCTTTCCATCACCCCACGCCTCTCTTTTCTAAAGCTAGAATCCCGTTTCCTTTTTTATTTAGTTATCTCAGGAACACAGACAGATATAATAGACAGATAGGTAGATCAACTCAACGGACTGACATTACTAACAAAATTACAGTTGAATTATTTGTTTTGGGGCACCCACTCGGTTAGTTCTTAGAACTATTTGGGTGCCCCAAACTCCGCACAACTAACATAGTATTTAATATTCTTTTGTTGCTCTCCTTCTTCATTTCTTAGATATCCTTTGTAACAATGAATTGTAAATTATTTTAGTGTCTTTTTTTTTGTTCTCTAATTGTACTGCATTCCTTATATTGATGTTTGTAACACTACTGTAATAATCTTTCTTTCTCTAATACACTTTATTTGTGTGAGTTTAAATAAAATTGAATTGAATTGAATTGAACAATTTTTCTTATACTTGCATACCCAAATTATTTTGCCATTTCAGAAAAAGATTTATTTTGCAGTGTGTGCCGCAAGTTTATATCGCACAGTAGCGAATTTATGGTCCCACTCCGGTATAAATTAAGATAATTTATGTAAGAAAACAACTCTTTGGCCTCATGAATGCACCTTTTTCAAAAGAAGAAAAGACTTGTACTTTGGGCGATTGAGTTTTTGCTAATTACCTAACCTTCAACCATTAGGGCCATTTATACGGGAGAAAATAAGGCGCAACTTAAATAAGACGTGAACTGATCGTATAAATTGTACAAAATGAGCTCTCGTGTCTTACGTTAGACGCGACTTAAATTAGACGTGAGCTTCCTCGTAAATCCAGTGAGTTAACGTGATAACACTGCGCCTTCCCTATTTATAGTAACAACAATAATAAAGTTTGATGTCCTTGTTCACCCGGCCTCTCGCGTCCTTGTCTTATATTAGACACGACTTAAAATAAGACGCGTCTTATCTTAGAATAGGGTTTCCAGCTGTTCTTATTTTGTCTTCGTCTTAAATAAGACGTGGACTTCCTCGTAAATCCAACGAGTTAATTTGATAACACCGCGCCTTCGCTATTTATAGTAATAACAATAAAGTTTGATGTCCATCCTTGTTCAATTCTTCGTAAAAATTCTTTAGCGTCCTAAATAAGACGTGAACTATAAGTGTGCGTGCGTAACATGACATATCTTGCGATTTGATGGTGTAATACACTATTTTGCTAATGATTAGTTCCTGGTGAATTGTGGGTAGATCCAGTCCTTTGTGAGGGCTAACGACCATTTTAGGCCGTAATTTGAAATTGTAATTTTGACCTTTTGCCCCTACAAAGGACTGGATCTACCCACAATTCGCCAGGTACTGATCATTAGCAAAATTGTATCTTGGTTGCAAAGTTTGACAGAAAAATGGCCAGGAGACCCGAAAGTTTGCAATTAATTCACCATCTTCTGCCTCTAACATGTCATGTTCGCACCGAGCATCGATCGCTTTCTACCGACTCTCGGATTTCTGTTGTACTCTTTGTATGCTACGCCGAGTTTATAAATTTTCTATAACCTGCTGACATCGTATAATTCATAAAAGAAGACTTCTCAAAATTGAAAAAGACACCTGAAAAAGTCTCTTCCTTCCTGAAATGACAGGACAGCACGCTTTTAGTTCTTGTCACGTATATAGCGCGCCATCTTGGTTCATTGCTAATGGAACATTCCATGTAAACTAGGCTGTAACCATTTATACAAGGTCTTCGCATTTCATGTACGACGCGGACGTTTAAACGGTGCAATTCACGTCCTATTAAGTTCCGTTTTACTGAGATAAGACGCGTCTTATTGTGTCCCGTGTAAATGGCCCTAGGACAACATAAGTTGAAGCTATTTGTGAATTTCTTAGCTAATGCAAACGGTCATTCTAGAATATGCCGCCGAATCTAAGGTAGTCATGTGCAAAACTGATCTCATCTGCTTACCAACCTTTTGGACAAGTTCCTTTCTTGAAGATGCAGTAGGGTCCTTTTGTCCAGGAGAGAATGCCATAAGAACTTGTCTTCCTACAAAACTTTTGCTCCACGACACTTTTCTCGGCACGGCCAGCCAAATCCCAATGCTGTTGTGACCAATAGTTATTTGAATCGTCATCTTCGGTGTCATGGTAACGAGTTCCTTTGTGCCGCGGAAACTGTGTACTTTTGGGACATCCTGACTTGGGCATTGGCAGAGCATAAGTGCCCTTGGGCCAAGCGAGAGGTATTCTCAATTTGAGATCTGAAATTGAACGGAATATTTTATTCTGAATGGAAACGTTTTTAAACTAATCATTACTGAGAATTACCATTGTATAAAATAGAATTGAGCATTCGGCAACCAACAATCTAGGTCAAATAACCCAACACTAGTTCTTTAATTAAAAGAGCAACTTCGGTGCAGAAGCCAACAATTATATTATCAAATGGGACACACTAAAAATCTTTAGAATTAAGACCGCTTTTGTCCCCAGTTTCTGAAGATCTACAAATCGAAATAGTGGGAAACTATGCGAAGAGTACCTTTCGAACGCGTTGGTTTTCACGAATGCTTTACGAATGGGCGAGAGTGTTTTCTAAAGGCTAACCAAGCCTTAAAATATTTCCAGTTGCATGCATTTAACACAGTGAATATTAACATGTACACAAGTTGTAATCTGGGGACTGGCGATGTACAAGACGCATCCGATTGACTATCCTTTACAGAGTTCTACAGATGCGTAAACTGATACGTTCACTAGAAAGCTATATAGTTAAAAAAATATAGGGTGATGACGAAGGGATAACCACATTTGTATGTTTGAAAATTAACCTGCCACCTTAAGGAAATGGTACCTTACAAAACTCCAAATATTATTACAACTAATTATCCACCAATCGTCCTGGAAAATGTTTAAAATTGAGCGGTTGGTGCTGAAGTGGGAAGTGAAAAGGATCGATAAACGTACAGAAATGTTTAAAAATTCTCGTGATCCACATATTTCCTTCGGTTTGGTTTTTGAAGACAACATCTTGATATACGAATGCTAAATATTTAGGGGCTAGGTATGAAGAGACCACCCTACTCCAAATTAAACCTCCTGATTATAACATTATTGTTTTACCAACGTCCGGTCATATGTATATAAACTGAAAATGATCAAACACACTGACAGTTCTTACATTTTCCATTGCATACTGGTAGAAACTAGTGCGAGAACTTTTGAAGCGGATGATCTCCTTCCGTCCTAGAGTCACTTGCACAACGACATCCTCAGAAATAAAGAAAAAATGACTCACATTGTTAAATGATCTGTTGGAAAAAATGCCACCTCAGTCTTTTCCCAATGCTGAAGGCATTGGATAACGAGGTTATTTCTTTTGGAGGAGTAACATTCTCTTAAGAGTGAAACTGGGCTCACTAGAATTCTTGTTGAACTGTCAGTAGCAAATAAATTTGGGGTGACAGTCCATCTGTGGGCTACTGTTTCTTTGGAAGTTCCTAGAATCGTCTAGAACTAGCAACTGTGTGAACATAGTTTAGATGCATACATCTAGCACGCCCTTATCATAGAGAATTTTTATAATAAAGTTTCGATATAACGCGCGCTCCGATTGGTTAAAACAGCGTGCCTTATGAGAGTACAGATGGACGGGCAGCTACGGTGTCGCGCCATGGACCCAAATGAAAATCTGAATTTTTCCCTCGGTTTTTATTTTGATTCAGACGTCTTGTACGACCTAGAAAATGTGTATGAAAACGAGCGGTTAGCCTCAATGGATTTGGAAGTTGTTTCTGCGAGTAACACCACAAATAACAGCATTAATAGTTAAGGATTAATGTCAAGCGTGTTTTCAGAAGTTGCTGAAATTGTCCGAGTCATACAGCGACGAGGGCAATTTCAGCAACTTCTGAAAACACAAGTGGTTTACGAGGACTCATTCCAATTACGTGTTAATAAAATAAGGGCAAAATTTTCTTAACATTGCTAAGGCACGTCGAAAAACAGTCAGCCAAGTGGAGTAAAATCACTCGTTCGCTCGCAAAGCAAACGAAAAAAACAGTTCAACTAACGGCTTAAGCTAATTTCTTAATTTGCGTCCAAAACGAGTGTAGATGATTATTATTTACATCCAGTCGAGAGATAAATACGAGTTTCAGTCCTGAACAAAAGTAACAACAATCAGGGGCACCCAACGAGCCAAATCAACCAAAAGCGGTAGAAGGGCATTTTTAAGTACCTTATGGTGTTTGAAGTCTGTTTAAAGTGATGTTTTCATAAGCTAGAAAAAGTTCATCTGTTCGGATTCCCTAGCTGATAGTTGAATTGCCCGAGAATGTTAGGGAACAAAATCTTCCTTTGAGAAAATGCAAGCTGAAATGAACTTTCCACGAGCTTTCTAGGGAACTATTTTCTTTCTGAAAATGCTAGCTGACGTTTTTGACTGCCAAAAACAGCAATTACGACCTTTCCGAAAACCTCAGGGGCTATGATTTCCCAATTGCGAATATTTTAGGCCACGTTTTAGTTACGAAAATCCGAGTGCACTCTTTAATCGACGCCGAAAACCCAAGGCGAATTACCCTCCCCGAACAGATATCTACCGAAAGTTGTCGTTGGGTGCCCTTGAACAATTAAACCAAATGTTCAAAGCTGAAATTTATTTAATTCACCTGTCGTTGTAGAGGTTTCCATCACTTGAAAAAACACATCCACTTAAAAACACGCATCGGTAAACATTGCAAACGGATTGTTCAAAGAAAGAACTTCGTCCTGCAAGTTTGAGCTACTCGTTCCTCCAGTTAATGATAAACTGTTCTGTGACCCTTTTTGGTGAGCTGCATGATGCCGTGGAATCATCATTTTGTTTTTCAACCACACAATCCCGCTACGCCGGGCGCCATGCAAGCCGATCCATGTTTTAAGCTTTTCACGAGTAAAATCTTTTACACTTTCATTTCAAACTCGAAAATTCACCTTCCTGAGTATCTTTTAAAACTAGCTCTTGATCATTACGCCTTTTTTAGCGAATGCATGAGCCAAAATTCCGCCGAATTTCACTGAACAATTTGCTTTTTGATCGCGATTTTAGACTAAAAAAACAACTTGCACTTTGATGGTTTGACATTTTGACAGCTTTGGTCGTGTTTAACCAATGAAATGTATTGAGCCATTCTAACAAGGATTGTGATTGGTCTGTTCTAGCGTGCCTTATGAGAGTACAAGGCACGGCTGACGCCACTCGTAGGATTTGGAAAATAAAGTTTTCCGAAAATTGTAGCCGAATGCGTGAGGAAATTAAGAAATTCTTTATTATAAAACAAATAAAAAAGCCTTAACCGTGCTTTGTTCTGTTATAAGGCACGCAAGGAAGTGACGAGAGCACTCAAGAAGTAGTTAAAAGCACTCGCCTACGGCTCGTGCTTCTTTCTACTTCTTTCGTGCTCTCGTCACTTCCTTGCATGAACAGTTATTACACGCAGATATTTTTAGAAGCAACAATTGTTTGCGGTCTGTCACCTTTGAATTATAACAGAACAAAGCACGGTTACAGAACAAAGCACGGTCAAGAAGTAGTTAAAAGCACTCGCCTACGGCTCGTGCTTCTTTCTACTTCTTTCGTGCTCTCGTCACTTCCTTGCATGCCTTATAACAGAACAAAGCACGGTTAAGGCTTTTTTATTTGTTAATTATAATATAGCTCGCGCATCTTTTCATTGAAATCGAGCGTGCCTTATGAGAGTACAAAGCACGCGGATGACGCCATTTGTCTGCGCGTGCAGTTTCAAAATCATTACAAATATGGCATTTTTTCACAATTCAAACAATAAACTTCTCGATTAAAACAGTACAGTCATAAAATAGAATTGACGACACGAATTTTAAGTGCTGCTTCTTTTAACTGAACAGTTTTAACCGCCCGTTAAAAAGAATTTTTATAACAAGACACAGTGTTGACGCAACATGACTACGATCAGTGACGCCATTCCGCACGCGCAAGCTGAGAAAAAAATTTGCTCAGTTTTCTCACAAATTGAAACGAATTTAGCTACAAATGTGGGAAAAACTATATTATAAAACAAATAAAAAAGCCTTAACCGTGCTTTGTTCTGTTATAAGGCACGCAAGGAAGTGGCGAGAGCGCTCAAGAAGTAGTTAAAAGCACTCGCCTGCGGCTCGTGTTTCTTCCTACTTCTTTCCTGCTCTCGTCACTTCCTCGCGTGCCTTATAACAGAACAAAGCACGATTAAGGCTTTTTTATTCGTTAAATTAGGCACACTAACCGTTCCCCAGCGCTCAGTTGTCCTATTCATATCCCTCTGGTAAACTACACACGGCTGCCGCAAAGTCGTTGGTTACGGTAAAACCTTGCATGTTCTAGCGAGCTGAGTCCAGCAGATAACGGACCTGGCCTCGGTTACAAACTTTCTTGAAATCACAAAATACGTTTTTATATCCTTGGGTCTCCTTTTCCAGCTTCTGATAACCTACAGTGTATACAAAGTAATGTCACTGTTAGCACGGTCGGTAGCGTTTGTCGCTACTAACAATTGTGGATTTATTCCCGAAACGTCCGCGGACTGTTAAGATACAGTCGATTCTCAGCACTCCGACAATACAAAAACTCATTTAGCATCATATACGAAGGAACAAGCTAGAGAAATCAGAAACAGGACAACAAGAAAGGCGAAACTGAGTGAAACGTACAGTTAAAAATACAATTTCTTGGTAGGCACATTGGAGATGACTTCTTTCTGGCGTTGGAATAGTCGCTGAGTAATTCTTGTTTGTGAATGATATGAAATAAATCATATATGAACTGCGGAAATGAAATCAAATTAAGAATGATCCTCGCGAGGATCATTCCCCATTTGATTTCATTTCCGCAGCTCATATATGATTTATTTCATGTATAGCATCATTCACACTCATTTCTTTCACGGGAACATATGAACCAACAATTAACCTGCTCACAACGTCAGTGGCTTCATAGCTCAGTTGGTTAGAGCATCGCACCGGTATCGCGAGGTCACGGGATCAAACCCGTTGAAGTCCTGAATTTTTTCAGGCTTCTTTCGCAATTGCATAAATTGCGTTCACAACTGCGTAGTCTCCTTCGCAGCCGTTATTAGGGTCGTCACGTAATGCTCACTTTAGCTCTGCATCCTTTAACTCAAACTGACTCCAATAAAGAGCAGGCTTCCATTTTCTAGAAACCTGGTCCTAGTCCTCGTCTTGTTGTGTTTTTGGCTCAAATATAACGAGAAATATGATTGACACAGCTGCCAAGAACTGATCACATGCATTTTATTGGTTCTCGGTAACAGAAGGAAAGGAATGTAGAGCTCGAGTGAGCAGCCGTTAGCGTGGAGGAGCGTTGGGTAACGACCCAAATAACGGCTGCGAGGGACACTAACAACTGCGAGAATCATTCTTCATTTGATTTTGATTCTTGTTTATTAGCATTTAAGAGCCTACATCCTCGTCATGTATGAGCTATCAACTCACGCAGCCAAATGGAATCTCTTTGGTTTTACGTTTTGCATCGATATGAACTATCTCGCTAAAGATTTGAAATGTTTTCATAAATCGTCTAGTTACGATTTGCGAGGTTGTTGTGAGGGCGCATTCGTTATCATCATGCCATTCAACAAATAAAAAAAACACTAATTTTCCTAACAAAAACGAATCGAATATTTTATAAGTATACTCAAGCAGTTATAGCTGATTGGATACAGATGATATTGGATAAGTACCAAGTATCGGAACGATTCACCCTGAACTTTTGAACTCAAATTAGAGAAAAGAAAGAAAAGAAACAACGATAACGTCGCCTCCACTTTGCGAACACATCGTCACTTGTGTTACTGAGTTCCTGTACCTCTCCTTTTCCTTAAAGTGTCGTCATCTCAGATTACATTCATCCAAAGCATTCGCGAAGGGCATTTAATGAAATATAGAATGGATAAAAATGGGTTATGTTAATTTATATTTCTTACTTGAGCTTAGAGAGAATGCCACGTTCCACGGAAGACCGGTGTAGCCAGCTATAGACAGATAGACTGAGTGTATTAATCATATGAATGGTGTAAAAGGATGCAACTGGCCTCCAGGTGTAGCTTGGCGAGTCGCGCAATCTTATGTAAGTTGCGACCCGATTCTTACGAAAATCTCGATTGCAAAATCAATGAGGTGAACAGAATCGTAAACCGCATTGCCAAGCAATATGCAAGGAGAACGATCTCTCTCTAACATCAAGAGAGAGCATCTTAACGCTAGTGGGCTGCATTTGAACTTGCAAGGTAGAAAAGCTATTAGTTAAAAATCTTGTTTCTCATATAAACCTATGACAAGCAACTTGCCCAGATCTTGAAGGGTCTCCCTCAATCCCCTCTTCTTTTGCCCATTCTGTCCCTCCTAAGATGTTTTTCTTCTAATACTCAAACATTGATTCCTAACAAACGTGGCTTTAAAATGGCCTGCCTAAACATCACTAGTCTCCCGAGACATATCGACGAGCTTCGCATTATTTTGCATAGTAAATGCCTCGAGTTGTTGGCAGTCAGTGAAACCCGATTACATAAAATTATTGCCGATAATGAGGTCAGTATTGATGGTTACGATATCGTTCGCCGCGATCGACCGCTTAACGGCAGAAATGGAGGTGGGGTTTGCTTTTATATTCTTTCTAATATTACAGCGGTTACCAGTCACACTAGCCTGCGTCGCAGACGTTAACTAACCCCGGTTCCTTACACAGCCGTTGTTTGTGTCGGTCCTGTTCTCCCTCCCCGCCGTACCAACGTCTGCTGAACCGAGCCAGACATTCCATTCCAGGAACTGACCAGTCACATCGTAGCTTTTAAATTTCGGTGGCTAAGTTTCCGTAGCCTCCTTTGGGGCCGTTGTTTGTGTCAGTTCTATTCTCACTCCCGATTGGATACTCAGACACAATGGGAATGGAATGTTAGGCTCGGTTCAGCAGACGTTGGTGGGGAGGGAAAATAGGAACGACACAATCAACGGCTGCGAAGGAGGCTTTTTTACGTGAAGCTATAACTTTGATTGGGAGTTTAAAGATACGACTCCCACACTGGACTATTTTACTCGTTTTATTTGGTGCTCACACGGCTTTCCAGCATTGTCGACAGATTTTAGTTACATGGCCAATATCAAAGGTTCGATAAGCCGTGCAAGGGACAAGCCTCTACATCTGTTTGAAAGTGGCTTATTTCAGGTCGATAAAAGATCGTTTGTTTATGTTATTTATCTTCCTGTTACTCTTTATACGGAACTGAAAACTTGAATTAGATTTCAGAGATGATCAGATTGAATTGGGCTTAAACCATCGTTTTGATAAACAAAGTGCAAACTTCTTTTGAACAATCAGCCAAGGTCACGGTGTTTGATGAAGTGTGCTTTCTGTTGTCCAGAGGGATAAGTCACTTCTCCAACCTAATGTGATCATGTGTCTATATCGTCTTCTGCTTTTTTTGTGGTTCTGGTATGTACATAAAGAGTAGATATAGATAGCTGTCAAAAAAAGAAACACGTTTCTTTCGAATCGTCGTTCAAAGTTCCCGCTTGAGGCGGTTAGGGGCATGGGTCTTGTCCTGGTTTGAAGTCACAAACTGCTTTGCTTGCATGTTTACAAAGACTTAATGTGATGCAAGTCAGTTTGTGACGTCAAATCAGGAATAGACCCACGCCCCCTACTAGCTTGGTCACGTTTGATGGGCGTGGTTCAAGCGGGAACTTTGAACGACGATTTCAGGGCAAAAACACGGGGGAATTCGAAAAACCTTTTTTGAACAGCTGTCTACACGTATGGTTAATATGGTTAAACGTATGATCTAATAACGATCAACTTTTCCATAATATTTCTTTCTTTCTTTCTTTCTTTCTTTCTTTCTGCCTTAATTCATTTATTTGTTTGTTTGTTGTTTTAATAAGATTTTGCCATTCAACATGCAATCTGAACAGATGGTGCCAGTGAAATGTGGACCGTAACTGCACACCGGGGACTACATCCCAGCTCTTTTCTAACAGTCATGGGGCACTGTAGCGTTTCTCACTATAAAGTGCATAGACAACGCCAACTGTTGAACTTCACCGCGATGAAGATTTCCTTGATAATGTCCACTCTCGCAAAGATAAAGCTTTCCTGTTGCTTTCACAAGTCTAAACTTACCAAAGTATTTCGGAAGTCTTAAATTTCTCCAACTATTTACTTAATGATTTCAGGTAAAAGATCCATAATCTCAGATCGTATGACGGGAATATCAAAATTCAACAACTTTAGTGTATTCCTCCAAATAGACTTTGGCAATTGGTAGCGAAATCGTTTAACTCAGTCAAAAAATATCCTGCTGCGTAAAGCTCAGTTGGCCAAGCCAGCTCGAACCAGGTGCGTCGATCTAAAATCTTGATAACATAACCGTATAAGTCATTAATAGAAGCTCCAAGATAGCAGACGAGTGGCACTGAAAACGCAGCCAGATGAACGACACCTGGTCCTGAATTATAGTGAAGTTAGAGCTTAAACGCAGTACACCAGTGCGCCGTGAAAACTGAGCTCGCGTTCTCTCATCATGACGAATGAAGCTGAAATCAATGGTACTGCTCACGAGGTGGAAGACTCCTCGACGATGGATCATCCCTATTTTCAAGAACCAGCTGCCATTTTGATCTTGCGTTTGACCATTGAGGTGACGTTAGCTTTCATGGGGCTACTAGGAAACGCCATGGTGTCCTTCGTAATATCACGACAGAGCAAGTTTCGCTCGGGACTGAAACTCTTCATCAGAAATCTCGCCTTGGCGGATATCGGGATCCTGACGATTAGTTTCCCGATTGCCGTGGCCATAGAGCAACTGCACTTTAATTGGCCCTTTGGAAAAGTGTTTTGCTTGTACTTCTATCCTTTAAATGAAGTATTCCATGGGGTCTCAGTATGGTCTATCACCGCGATTGCAGTTGAACGATACAAGAAAATAGCTACCAACACAGCCATCCGCTGCAGCGCTTACGTCTCTACCAAACCCTTAAAATGGGGGCTAGTTCTCATATGGGTCGTCTCTTTCCTCGTTGTCTCATTCCCCTTGTTTTTTGTCATGGAATTTGTGGAAGTCAATACCGCGACATTTTGCGTGGTGGGATGGTCCAGGACAATGCATAGCATCTACATCGTTTCCATGTTTATATTTTGGTACCTTTTACCCCTGGGGGTCATCATTTTTACCTACGCGCAAATAGCCCGACAACTTCAGCTCAGTAACAAATTCCACAGGTCCAGCATCAGAGGGCGCTCGATGGACAGGAAGTTAGAGAATTCAATAATCCAATCCTCAGAAGAACGGAAACGAATGCGCCAGAACTCAAACGCCAATCGTTCTTGTCTTCGGTATATCAATGCTTCCACTGAACGCTATCCGGCTTCTGCTGATATTTTTGGAGGACTTCTTGAAGGACAAGTATTTCTTGGTGGTTTACAATGTGTGTGTGATAGGAGTCGTAATAAACTCTGCATCTGACCCTCTTATCTACTCGATAGTGTCTAATGACTTCCGAGTGGAACTCAAAACGGCCTTGTTTCGCTTTGCTGAAAGATTGCGAAATCTCGTCAAGATAAAAGCAACAGATCGCAATGATAATGTCTTCAGTCCCAAGGATTTTCATCGCAAGCCGCGAGAGAGTCAGTTTTTACCCGAGAAGGAGTGCGACACACCGCACTCCGAAGCTTTCTTGGTGACTCCAGTATAATGCCTTCATTATCGAAACAAGAAATGTCAAATAGCCATGGCCAATTTGATTTTGCGTGATTTTAACAGGTAATAACATTTTGTCGTTTTATCTACAGCCTTAAAATTTTGAGTTTGAAGTGACCTAACGAGAAGAATCTAGAAAATGCAACTGTTAAAAGCTGTTTCAATACATGCGAAGTTTAATTAATGCAAGCCGAATTAATTCGGCATTATTGCATTATGCCAAGTGTTTGTACGAATAGTTAAATAAACAAATGATCATTTAATTATCTCCAGGTGATTTAATCTTCCAAAACACTCCATTAGAGATCAGATTAAGGTCACCGGTATGTCATTTGTTTGTTCCATTTTACAAAAGGCTTATGACGTCCTTAGCGGATAATGAGTTTCAATGACTGAACTACGAAAGTGTTACAAGATTTTTTTTTTTCATTTAATTTTTTCTATTTAGAAAACTTTAATTATAAATTGAAACAACATAACAAGTGAAAGAAAGACATTACAGCAATAATAAAGAAAAAAATCATAACTAAAGGAAATGAAGTAAGTAAAAAGGCTGTTTTTTCAGTTGAGGTGTGGTAACAGTAGACTGTAATTACAAGGGATAGATAATTGAAAAGGAGTGAAAACTAAGGCAATGTAAAACTTTTTTTCATTTTTCCAAGTGAATAAGCATCTTATTTTTGTTTTGAGCAATAGTCTTTTCGATTTCAATAACGTGCTTAAAGGAGCAGTGTCACCGGGATTTTTGCTGTTTTTGGTTCAATTCTGCCAAAATTACTGCCTTTTACCTGTTATCGTGCAAAAAATGCTCCTACAGAATCAGCAAGATGAATTCCAATGGAATTTTAGCAGGGAGAGCTAACCATAATAATTTGTTTGGTGATTTTTCAATGCATAGCTTGAAATTTGAAAAAACTTGCCAGCTTTTTCAAATTTCAATCCATTTCCATCCTCGTCATCTTACATGGAATACAGGAGTTTATAGTGTCAATGCAGTACTACAGTCTTTGGCAACAAAACTAGACCATTATTTTAAGGTTTCCACTGATGCATTGGCAGTTTTAAGCTTTTTAAATGATGGTACAAAAGCGTGACACTGCCCCTTTAACATGTGTCATAAAAAACATGATATTTGGTGTTAGCTTAATTCGTCTACAGGTAAAGATTGTTTGCTTAGCCAGAATCAACAGGTGATTAATCAACTTAAAATCATCTCTATTGTCAAAAATGCCTAATATTATCTGACATCTAGTTAGGTTTATTAAAGATACACTGGCATTGTTCCAGAAAGCTTTTACACAAACGCAATCGTAGAAAATATGCTCTGGAGATTCGCTCTCTAAACCGCAAATGGTGCAGAGTGGTGACGGGACAAGCTTCATCTTGTATACAGTAGAATTGGTGAATAAAATTCTATGCAAGATTTTAAACTGAAAAGTTCTAGTTTTTGCGTCAGTTGTTGCTAGGAAAGGGATTTTATATATAGTCTTCCAATGGAGGTTCTTGTCAGAAAAAGTTTTAGTAAATTTAACTTTGGCAGAAGGTTCCTTAGCCTTCATGTTAATGAGGACTTCATAAACCCTCTTACTTGTAAGTTGATGGATATCAACCAAGGATTCACCATCAAAACTTACACATATCTCGGCTGGATTTGGATTTTTATTTGTGACATGAAAGGAGGGAGAATGAAACAAATTCACTCCTGGAGCTTTCAGCAGCAGGCGCCATTCATGGGGAAGAGAGTGTACGATGCCTATCCAAAGAAAATATTCAGACGGATTGATTCCCTTCTCACTCAAGATGTCGAAACCCAAGAAAGTGCCGGTTTGGGACAGCATGTCCCCAGTTGTTAACAAACCAATGTCTTTAAAGCGCGGATAATAAACAGATTTGTTTTGAATACAAATAAATTGATTGTTCCATATTGGTTGCCGCAACACTGCATCCACTGTTTCGTTTGTCCACTTCACTAAGGATGACCAGGAAATTAGACATTGTTTATAAAATGTTGGAACACTGATCGGCAACTTTGAAAAAAAAATTACGCTGTAACAGAAATTTGCCTCCAACGTTTTTAAAGCAACAATCCAGGATGTCTTTCCACGCTCGATTAACGTTATTGGCATATTGCTTCAAAAACATTATTCGTTACGCTTGAATGGCGGTCTCAAGGTAAGTCATTCTCAAACCACCGTTTTTTATATCATTAACAATAGCCAAGCGCTTAATTTTGTCTTGTCCATTTCAAATAAAGCGATACATCATTTTATTAATTTCTTTAATGAATTTATCATTAGAACTATTGGTAGTTAAGCGGTATAGGAACCTCGGGATGATAAGGGATTTTAAAACCTGTATTTTTCCCATAATAGTAAGACTGCGTCTTTTCAACTGGGTTAAAAGTTTTCTGACCGATTCCAGTGTGGAGTCGAAATTGAGTTTGTTACGGAGCTTCAAGTCGTATGTTAAGATACAGCAGTTGACAATTACGTAAACTCTCTCTGCCTGCTAAATATGTATACAAACGTCGCGTGAATAAAGGAGACTTTTCACCAGTAACGAGGGTACTGTGAGATGCCTGTAATTATTTCGACCCCACTTAAATGGGGGGAGGGGGGACGTGGGTCGTGAGAATCAAAACATTTGAAAATCGACGGTGATTGAATGACTGAACAAAAGAAGGGGCGAAGGAACGAAGGAATCAAGGGATAAAGGACAGAAGGAAAGAAGTAATGAACAGGGTGAAGTGTTTCATTTTTATTTTATTTCAGCACAATTGCTTTTCACTACTCGTCGAAATTGCTGAACGTCCGTGAAATAGTAGACAGCTGATCCACAAATCACGTGCAAGATCCTAGAGCAATAAAAGTAAAATAAGTTTGTTTTATTTTCATGTAATTCATAAGCAAATTTGTACTACATTCCGTTTATAATGACTGCCGTCCAAGCTGTATGCACTCGTACTTGGTAAATAAAGTTTTGACTACAGGCTCAAGGTAGATATAGCCTCTATCTAGGATACGTTTGCAAAAAAGGTATTTCCTGATAATAATTTAATGCTCAGCAAGTAAAAGTTTTATCTTTTTTCTGAACCTATTTTCTTTGCTGACGCCACTGATTATTAAAACTGAGTACTTTCTCTCTCCGGCCATGTCAAATGGTTTTGTCAAGAGAACGGAACACATCATTAAGACTTTTGACTGTTTAATTCAAACTGACAAAAGAAAATTGAAATTTAATTTAAAAATCATTGCATTTCTTCTCAAGTTTCCTATTCATCTCAGCAGCTCCTGTCACTAGTAAAGACAATCTTTTTAAGTTAAAAAAAACCCGTATAGTTGGTGCTCCGGCATTTGATTTTCAGTACGGCTTTTAGGGATCATGGGATGGGTTTTTGTTTGTAAATAAGTATTATCATTTTCACACATTTTGAGACCTTGTAGATAGTTTAAGACATTTTACCGATTGCTACTTACACTTTTTAGATGCATATACTAGCTGGGAACGACCTCACAAACCGACAGACACAGCCTTAAATGTTGTTTTGCTATCGTAAGGTTGTTTGTCTATCTGCTTCTCTATCTGAAGAAATAGAACTGATCAAGGCCTAAAAAAAGATAACATCACCCCGCCTGAGACACTAAGTCATGTGTATAAAGTGTACCTGATTTGCTAATAGCAACCGGAATGTTTGAATCGGACCATGGAACCATCCAACTTTCCACCGTCCTGATCAACGCACCAGCAGTACCCAGTACTGGCCCAACACTGGGCGGGTTCAAACGACCCGTCCTGTCCGCAATGTGGCACAAACTGACCGAGTAACGGGATCGTTGGCCAATGCGTTCATCCTTACTTTCTCGCACTTAGAACTTTGAACTGAAAAACAGTTAAAACAATCGAAATAAGAAATGCCTTCTCACTAGTTTCTTTATTTGTTCAAGAATTTCCGGCGGTTACGATATTCACAGGGTACCCACACATAAAAAAAAAAAAAGAAAAGAAAAGAAAAGAAATCGAAAACACACACACACACGCACGCATTTCGACTTTGATTTTGCATTATCAAAGTCTTACTGATGTTTAATCTGTGCATGTGGGATAGTCAAGTCTTTCTTATCACTCGTCTAAATTTAACTCTTCACTAGCCTCTCACTAATCTCATTACCTTACGGAAGGACTGACTGTCACAGTCGAGTGAGAGATCTTCATGCAAAATTAGACTGGATATAGCAAGGTAATATAAGAAACCAGTTAGGTTTTTGTCTGCTAGATCATTAGAGGGGAATGAGATTAAATTGAAGAGTGACCAGTTTCAATTGAGTGCCAAATTAAAAAAGTAATTCGCGTTTTTTTTTTAACTTGCGTTGGTTTTACTTTACTACGCTTAGTGATTGGTTAGCAAAACTCGCGCCATCTTCTCAATCAATGGGAAACAAACCCCCCTGGGGGGGGGGGGGGGGTTAGGGGTACTTGGGTAAATTTTTGCTGGGTTTGTGCCGCTGGCTTCTCAGAATCCCTACCCCGTTATAGTCTATTCTGTTCCCAACTTTCTGTTTGTGCATCTACCATGTAAAGCCTTTTAAGTAGGTCATTCTAAAATAATGAATTGACAAATTTGTTAAACTGAATGTAGAACTCTTTACTTTTCACCTACAGTACAAACATTCTGGTACATTTACCCCCAAAATCCCGAAAATGAGGGACCCCATTCTAGTAACTCTATTGAAAATGCAACCTCATTATAGTCAATCCAGTCGTGAAAATGCTACCCCATCCAGCGGCACATCCCCATTAGCCCATTACTAGGAGGAGTCCCCCAACCCAACTCCTCCCCGCCGTGAAACAAAACCAATCGTACCTAGTACGCGCGCATTTTCCCGCGCTTAGCGCCGCTACATGTAATTGCTTCTAATTCTGATTGGTTCATTCCACTGATTTCGTCTATTGTGATTGGCCAGAGTAATAACTTTGGTTTTATGACAGTGCATGAATGGAAGTCACTCCAAACTTAAATTTAGCTTTTGATTGCAAACACTGAATTTAGATTTCAAGAGGAAAGCTAAGCCTGAGCAAAATCTCTAAAACAGTAATCTTACTTTCGCAGTCAGGTTTTCCCTTTTGTCTAGTCCCTTGAACTTCCTTCCCCTCCCTGTCCACACAGTAGCACTCCCCCGTACTGGCGCAACATTGCACCTCTTCAAAACTCCCGTCTGGCTTATAGGCCGGCGGGCCACACCAGCCAGGAACGTTAACGATAATGGCTTGAAGGCTCTGACACAGACTAAGTGCGCCTGTAACCCAGTTAATAAAAAAAGTTAAGGTCATTGTTAAATCTGACTAGTCTCCAATCCCAAATATATATTTGAGACCTCTTTAGACTATACCACGTTTGCTTTCTCAGTTCGGTAGTATTCAAGACTGTAGCATGCGCTGCTCGCGTTTTGTAATGAAACCGTATACACTACCCTTGTTATAATTCAGTAACATTACCCTGGCTGGGATATTGTTTTACCTTTATTAAAGCAAGGTGGAAGATCATATTACATTATCCCTAGTGTCATGAATGCAAAACAAGTTCACGGTTTAATTTACGTGAATTGTAGTTTGGTATCACAGATTGTCGCAAACGCTTTTCGCATGCAAATAACAGTCGGACTGTCGAAATAGCCCATCAGTTCTTTTTCAATTGTCCACGAATATACTTTCATACAGCACCTATATATGCAATAAAAACAACCTCAGCCCCGTACGCCTATGCTTTCCGTGCAGGGTTCCCGGCTCTGTCATCTGTACTGTATGCTGGATTCTATATCTATTTCATGTCAGAATTAAAAGATACTTACACTAAAAAAAACAGTCTATTTCAAGTGGCGTGCTCAGTAAAATTTAGACGGCCTTTGATGTACGAAAGCTTTTTTTTTTTTCTTGCACAGCAAATCACAGATTAAGTAAGTTTACTTGAGGCAGCAACGTGGTCAACCATGCTAGCTATATATTTAATAGTAATTAGATACTTTGGTACCGTTTTCCATGGTTACCTTTCTTACTACAATCCGGTTTCCCTCGGATTTTCGTTCCTGGTTTTTCCTTGCCATGTCCATTAACACACCAGCAGTAACCTGTTGAGCCCCAGCACTGCTCAGACCTGAAACTACCGTCTGCATTGCACTGTGGGACATATGCACCAACCAATCCGTTTGTTGCGGCTTGTGAACACAATTCTTCGCCCTGCGTTGCAGCTGTTTTGAGAAATACAACGGATTAAAAAATGAATGGAAAGTGAAAGTAGAACAACGAGATTATACCAAATAAACGGACACGAGAGGAAAAACAAGCGACTTCAAGCCTTAAAGTCGGGGTTTCACGACTCGGCGCATGTGAAAACTTTAACGTTAGCCCATTTGATTCCATTGTTTATAAAACAATCGGAGGCGTGCAGTGACTCTCTAATCTTGGCTTATTCGAACTACAGGTTCCTCCGGCAAAAAATTCAACTTTGAAATAATAATCATTTGGCGTCGGTATCTTATTTAATTTATGAATACATTTAGGTTAAAAAGCAAGCACACTAAAACGAACACTCACTGGTAGGCTTTTCTAGGCGTTCAGATAGTAAACGGAGGGCGATAGTACAGGCAGAGCAGGGCGAAAATAAAGCGGCGAAAAATGGAGCCGCGGGGAAGCTTTGAACGGGCGGCCCTCCGCCCGTTCAACTGAAGCTCCCCTCCATTTTTCGCCGCTTTACTTTCGCATCGCTCTGCTGGTACTCTCGCGGCCTGTTTACTATCTGAGGGTCCCCAGGGGGGGGGGGGGGGGGGGGGCAGGTATGTGTTCCCGTGTTCCCTTCAAAATTTTAACTCTGTTCCCTTGTTCCCGTCCAAAATTACACCTTGTTCCCTTGTTACCCTTTCAAGATTAAATTTTATCTCTTATTCTTTGCATATACGTCCTAATTAACCAATCTGAACAAAAAAAATAACTGATTGAAGGTCTACAGTGTTGCTGATAAATTTTGATCATTATTTCTAGAGCTAGAAACGGTCAGAGACGAGTAGACACGAAAGATGGCAACAAAAACTTGCCAAAGAAATCAGAAAACAGCAGAAAATCTTCTATCACCCCCACGTTTATGTAAAAAACGTAGGGCCTTGTAATTTTTTGTGTTTGTTCCCCTGTTCCCTAACCTATTTGATGTTCCCTTGTTCCCTACGATTTTTTTGCTTTGTTCCCGTGTTCCCATTGCCAAATTTCCCGTGTTCCCTTGTTCCCCAAAAACCCCTGGGGAACCCTCCTATCTGAACGCCTGGAACAGTCTAACTCACTGGCAGCAAAACATAAAGCAGTCGATACAGGAGAAATGTTTTTAATTTAGACTTAAACAGAGAAATACTGTCAGAATTCTAAATTTCTGTATTAAAAGAATTAAACAGTTTAGGTCTTTGAAAACGTATTGCAAACTGTCTGATATCTGTTCTACAAGGAAATAAGTATTGTGACGATGAGTATGACTTGTCAACAAAAACATTTCTTTGAAAGCATCAGGAAGGGGGCCTTTCATAAAGAGAAACATAAACATTCCAATTTGAAATCGAAAAAACTGATGGAGTTTCAGTTTCAACCGATTGAACAATCACCCAAATGCGATGATTATATTTCCCTTACTATGCCGAAGCTTCACCTAAAAAACTTCCCGAAAATCATGTAATTCTGTCTCTTTGCCGGCTTATTTCAAAAACTTTTCAACACGTTTATAATTCATCCCTGTCTAACTAAGTCATAGCAACGAAATCGTAAAGCTTGTGGGATGTGGCTGGAGTGACAAGGATACTTCACAAATTAATGTGATCAAGTAAGCTGAAGCCACTCAAAAGGCACTAAGGCCACAAGGTAGCGGGCATTACCCCTTAAATCTACCAAAGCAAAGACTGAGCCAAAGCATTAGAAGCCATGGACAGCTGTTTCGGCCTTGTTAGGCCTCATCAGCCCTTGTGGCCTTAGTGCCTTTTGAGTGGCTTCAGCTTACTTGATCACATTAATTTGTGAAGTATCCTTGTCACTACAGCCACATCCCACAAGCTTTACGTTTTCGTTGCTTGTTTTATTGATATGTGGGTACTTGAGCCTGAGCATTAGCTATGCCATGCTGATGAGGGCTAACAAGGCCGAAACAGCTGTCCATGGCTTCTTATACTTGGGCTCAATCTTTGCTTTGGTAGATTTAAGGGGTAATGCCCGCTACCTTGTGGCCTTAGTGCCTTTTGAGTGGCTTCAGCTTACTTGATCACATTAATTTGTGAAGTATCCTTGTAACTAAGTCATACTTTGTCCCGAAATTCTAAAAATCTATATTTAGCAAATCTTGGGCCCATTAGCCAACACCTCTCCACCCCCCGCCAAAAGGCTGAGCGAATCAAAGAAAATGAACGGAGGAGCAAAAATGTTGTTTGTTCTGAGATGTTTGAACATTGCCCATTACTTTGCGCTGAAAAAGGGCCAAACTTTAAAAATGAACTTTCGTTGCAGTGAAGCAAGAATTATAAGTACTCTCTGTTAACAGACCAGTTTCCCTACACTAGACTTTCTTGATCAAAATGAGACGATAACCTGGTTTTGTGGATCGGTTATCTCCTTTCAATAATTAATTCTAAAAGTATTTATCTGTTACCTCTTGTTTGGGCGATGGCAAGCACTAGTATCAGGAGTGAAAGCATCTTTAGCGGATTTACTGTCGTTCTGATCCTCAACGGCAAAACTTTGCAAAGGAAAGTTATCCCGTCCACATATTTATACAAGGGCATAAACTGCCAACCAGGATGAACAATCGGTGTTTGTTTACTTGAAGCTGTTTTTAACTAAGTTGAATTGTTCAAAGGGTGAAATTGTGTTAAAAGTACAATCAAATCTATTCATTAGGGTGTTGGACCTTTGCAGAACTTTTCACAGTTTACTGTACCTATAGTGTGGAATTGTATGACAACAATGAATAAAATTTAGTTTGTAGGAACAGATGTATCTGACCACTCTATTTTATGCCCTCTGTTGTAGCTGTGTTAATAAAACAGTTATAACGCTGAACATCCATGCGTTTTCGCACCCAACAATAAGTTCTGAAATTTCGGTTTATGAATTTCGTTTCAGTTCAGCAACAGGGTCCTTCAGATTACAGCTGCTCAGTTTCCTCCAAATAAATTTGCCCTCAGAGTCGATGCTAATAATAAAAATACATAGATGGCGTTAGCACTTGTTTCCACGTTTATCGAGGCTTTCCGTTGCTCATTTTCTAGCACAAGATCTCGCGCGACACGTTTCACGCAATCCACTTTCCCGCTTAAACTTTCCCGCACTCCGTATGATGGTCTGGTCCATTTGTCCCGCGCCTCACTCGTCTGGGTTTCGCCATTCAGCATTACTGATTATGTGGTTTGCGGTACTGTCTCGCATCGTGGCTGGTTGTACTATTGTTTGAAGAAAAACATAACTGATTGAAGATTTCCGTATAAAGACCTTTAGTTCATTTTAGATCAAGTCACGAAATATTCCGAAGAAAAGTCAATTGAGCCACATAAGGCTAGTTTTTCTCTCTGCAACAATAAAAAAAAAAAGTCCAAATCTGAAGAATTGTTTGACTTGGAAAGAAGATTTTTGAAATTCTTGAAGCTATAGTATGAAGATCTTTAAACAAGCTCGTTCCCACTGTCTCTCAGACTGGGCAAGAGGTTGATCTTTGAGCAAAGCTGGGCCATTTTAAAGCGTTTGAATCTAAGCGCGCGTTCTTACAGGCAGGACGTTTCAGATTGCTAAACCAGTCAGTATTTAATACTCCAATGACTTAAAAACCCATGTAAGATTCAAAGAATGCTTAGGGCAATTTTAGCAAACTATCGATCCTTATATATGAAACTTCAATTCTTCTTTATTGTCACACACATACTCGGAAAACGTTTAGAGTTCTCCTTACAGCGCGCAGTCGAACTGCTGACCCGGCTTCCTTTTACTAGTTCGAATACTCTACCACTGAGCTACAGGAGACTCGTATAGGAGCTTGGCTAT
>JAEMWC010000286.1:322500-355000 GCA_016490735.1 Pachyseris speciosa
ATACCTTCAAAGCCATCACAGCCTTTCAATCCGAGGAATATGATAAAAACTGTTTTTTTGTTTTCCTTTGCATTTAGCCTGAGCCCGTCAGGGGAGGTCCGCGCGAAGAAAACTTTCAGAAAACTTGTTGTAAAGACAATTTTTCACGGGTCGAGTCGCCATCTTTCTTGTTTTTTTCAAGGTCATTATGTCATGTAAGACTCAATTTATTGTCCTTTGATTCATGTATGCTTCATTTAATGATGTCACGGTGAAAAACGGCAAAAAGCTGACCCCCACCCCGACGGGAAATTTTGTTTTGACCGCACTGGGTAGGGAACTACTTACGCGACGTGCCCAGTACCCCAGATCATGAATGAGAAAAGAGTGTTGTACTCGTACCCTGAGTCAGATGTTTTTTGGCTGCACCATTATCACAACTTGACCTTGAAGGACACATTGCATAGAAAATGACAGAGGTCTCAAACAACAGTATGATTAAAAATAGCTGGAGAAAGTAATTCAATAGTTGTCTATAACTTTATTCCTTTTTACTATTGTCCTAACATTACCAAACATTGCTGCTCCAGTTTTAAACTTAGCCCAATTTCCCTTATGATAAGCCTTCTCTCTAATAAGTGCAACCCTCCTCAAAAATAGATGGAAAAAATCAGCCTCTGAGGGAGTATTTTACGGTATATGTATAAATTATTTATTACACAATGGATCAATCTCATTAAAGACGACTATATTCTGTTTATATATTGAATCAATTCACTCTCAATTTCTGTGCACGGAAACCATATTGTTGCGAAGTTCGACTACCACATTCCTCGTCTAACTTACGCTCTCTTTTTGAACATGATCTGCACATTGCCTCGCTTACTCGAACTCTTCAACAAGATATTTCAACTCCTTTATCATTGGTTTTGATGTGGAAAGTTTTATTTAAACACGAACGGCACAAATACCTTGAACATTGGTCGGAGTACATGTTGTAAATCGACATCTGCAAGCTGTTTGAGAGCTATTAAGATTCCATCTTGTCAGGTTTACTGATGTCATCATGTTACAAGAAGAGCATACGCATCACACAAGTAGGAGTAACAACAGGGGCACCCAACGAGCAAAATCAACCAAAAGCTGTAGAAACGCATTTTTGAGTACCTTATGGTGTTTGAAGTCTGTTTAAATCGATGTTTTCATAAGCTAGAAGAAGTTCATCTGTTCGGATTTCCTAGCTGAAATTTTAATTACCCGAAAATATTAGGGAACAAAATCTTCCTTTGAGAAAATGAAAGCTGAAATTAACTTACACGAACTTTCTAGGGAACTATTTTCTTTCCGAAAATGCTACCTAACGTTTTTGACTGCCAAAAACAGCAATTATGACCCTTCCGAAAACCTCAGGGGCTATGATTTTCTCATTGCGAATCTTTTAGGCCATGTTTTAGTTAAGAAAATCCGAGTGCACTCGTAAATCGACACCGAAAGCGCAAGGCGAATTACCCTCCACCGAACAGATATCTACCGAAACTTGTCGTTGGGTGCCCCTGTAACAACTGATTTTTATTGAATATAACACTTACTTTTATACAATCAAATAAAGGCGGGTCTACATACTTGGCAAAATACCACTATACAAACTATGGCAATTTCCTGAGCGGTTTCTCTGCTTTTGTACAGATAAGCCAAAACTAAACTACTAAAAGCGTTGCGGTTATACATGTGGTTACGTTGGCTAAGTAAATCATGATATTGGAGCACGTATTCTAACACCCCCCACTTGCTCCAAAATCATAAACACACACAAAAACTATTTCCCCATGATAAAATGCTTAAACTTTTCTAGTTTAGCTTTAGTAGCAGGCTTTGTAAAAATGTCAGCTATATTATCTTCGGTGGGAATATATTCTAACTTGACAGTTCCTGCTTGTATTTCTGACCTTATAAAATGGTACTTGATGTCAATATGCTTTGACCTCTGATGATTGACTGGGTTCTTCGCTAAGTTAATCGTCCCCTGATTGTCTACATGGATTAATACATCATCTGTTGTAATGTTCATGTCTTTACATAGTTGTTTAAGAAATTTTGTTTCTTGTACAGCACTGGCTAGCGAAATGTATTCCGCTTCACAAGTAGATAAAGCTACGGTTTGCTGTTTACGACTTTTCCAAGATATCAAAGGACCGTTCTCTGACAACTGAAAATTATATCCAGTTATACTACGTCTATCTTTCACAGATGCTCCCCAGTCAGAGTCACAAAATCCCGTTAACCTTAATGGTGACTCCGATTTTTCGAATTTAAGGCATTGTTCCCGTGTACCTTTTAAATACCTCAGTGTATATCTGGCCAAGTTAAGATCTGACTCAGTAGGTTTGGCCATGTTTTGCGAAAGCTTGGTAACAATATAGCATAAATCAGGTCGCGTGCATGTCATTACATAAATTAGGCTTCCAACAATTGCTCGGTACAACCTGGGGTCACCCAGTTCCCGTGAATTGAAATCGCACTCTTTCTCTACCCCAAGGGCACATGGAGTTGATTTTGGCTTACAATCGCTCATCTCAAATTTGGACAAAATTTTGTCAATGTATTGACCTTGACTCATTACCCGGGCTGCGCGCGTCTCGCGCGGCGCCCGGGTCTAGAACTACCGACGGTTCTCGAATTCTTTTTCGTCGTCGAGTATCATCCACAAATGGCACTTCCGGCGTTTCTGCGCAAGCGCTAACTATTTTTGACAGAGTCATGCCTGTTGTCACGTATCGGAAAATGTCGATTCACCTTGTGTCTTTTGAAGTCTGAATAAACAATATGTTAAGAGAAGTGTCTATGCGAATGATTGCAAGTTCAACGGCGAGAAGAAAGCTTTTAACATGAGTAAACTTAACGGCAGATGGACTGCTTCAGGAGATTGCGAGTAGTCTCTAATTTTGGCCACGGATTTTGGGGGCACGTGCGCGCGCGAAGTTGCAAGGAGACGCGACGCGAGGGGAGCGCCAAAAATTAGAGACTACAGACAAAGGGAGTTTGACCTTTCACGGCCGAGTGATTCGGAAGTGTAAATCTCATATCAACAGCAAGAATGATGCCTGTTGTCACGTATCGGAAAACGTCGATTCACCTTGTGTCTTTGAAGTCTGAACAACTAATATGTTAAGAGAAGTGTCTATACGAATGTTTGCAAGTTCAACAGCGAGAAGAAAGCTTTTAACATGACCAAAATTTAACTCCAGATGGATTGCCGCCGTGTTCCCCGTATCGGGTGTCTGGAGAACTCAGACCTAGAAAACTCAGACCTCAGACCTAGAAAACACAGACCCCCCCCCCCCCCCCAAAAAAAAATCTGGAAAACTCAGACCCCCTCAAAACTATACAAATTTTCAAAGTCAAATAAACGTGGACAGAATAAATTATCGCCGTTCAGTGCGCTGAAATGTTACACCGTCTATTTATCGCAGATAACAAACACTTCACGTTATTATAATCGGCTCCGGAGCACGAGACCTAGAATACTCAGACCCGCCCCCCCCCTCCCCCAAACTGGAAAACTCAGACCCCCTCATAACTATACAAATTTTCAAAGTGAAATAAACGTGGGCAAAATGAATTATCGCCGTTTATGAGGGGTTTGAGCTTTTACAGATTGGGGGGGAGGGGGGGGGTCTGAGTTTTCTAGGTCTTGTGCTTCGGAGCCGATTATAATAACATGAGACGACAAAGGAGAAGTGTTTGTAAACAGTTTCACTCTGCTAATTAATTTTCTAATTACATTTCACCGAGACGTACTCCATTAACGTTTATGCGAAAAAATCCTACATCGTTCGATAAGCGTTTCCTTTCTCAAACAATTATCCATCGAAGCGAAAACAAGTGTGCTTAGTTTTTTTTTTTTTGGAATCAATACACTATTTTTATCACCTTGCAAAACGATAAACCTCTGTGGCCTAAAGGTCACTGTTCTTGCCTGTGACACAGCTAACCCGGGTTTGATGTCTTTTAGTGGTATATATCACGGGCTTTATTTTTCTGTTTCTCTTTTTCTTGTTCTTTTAGAACTATTTTTTACAAGTGTTATAATTACTGTTCTCAATGGTTGAGCTGTATTTTAGAGGAATATATGTTGATAGGGGTCTAAAGAAATAGACTCCAACACAAGCTAAACACGGCAATGCGTCCGATGTAAGAAAGACAGACTTCCCTCTATTCTTTTGTTTAGCACTAAGTTAGGGATACAATACTGTTTTTTGCAAGCCCGGGTTTAGGCTAATTGTAGCCTCTTGTTTTAATAGTAGTCCCACTACATTTGAATTGGGTTCCCAAGAACCATGACAATTCACCAAGATCTTTCATTTTGAATTTCTGACAGAGAGACTCTTTTACACTCTCCAGCAATTTTGAACTGGTCGCCGATAGAATGATATCGTCGACCCAAACAATTAGGATGACACATCCTTCGGTCTCGGAATTTCTTATATAAACACACGGATCAGCGGGTGACTGTGAAAAATTTTCATTGCACAAAAAGGTATGCAACATATTGTTCCAATTTCTCCCGCTTTGTTTGAGACCATAAAGTGACTTCTTTAATTTAGGCCCGGTTCAGACGTCGAACTTTTCATGTACCGAACCTAATACCTATTTAGGTCGACCCAAACAATTAAGTTCGACTGTTGATTCAGACGGTCGAACTTTACATGTGCCGAACCTAATTCGAGGCGAAAAGAAATATCATCCTTACTGCTTAAAATAGGGAAATAAACTGAAAAAGTATAATTCACCAAGCCTGGAAATTCTTGTTTTGATTTTAGTGTGATTAGTGCTCTGTTATGGCAAGGAGACAGCTGAGGAGATCGTGATCGTGATATTTGGCACAACGTGAATGCTGGTAACCTGACCGTAACCGTCGTTACGCTTCTGTGACTTCTGTCAGCACAGGCGCCAAAACCCACTAAATAGCCAATCAGAAGCGCGGTTATATTGAAAAATACGTTAACATAATTTATGCATTAGGTTCGGCACATGTGAAGTTCGACGTATGAATCGAAGTTAAGGCCCGGTTCAGACGTCGAACTTTTCATGTACCGAACCTAATGTAGCTATTAAGTACATGAAAAGTTCGACGTATGAATCAATTAGGATCGGCAGTTTTGTATTTGGGTCGACTGTACCGTTCTATCCGACTGGGCTAGTCGGATAGAACGGCAAAAGATCGACTTCGATTCATACGTCGAACTTCACATGTGCCGAACCTAATGCATAAATTATGTTAACGTATTTTTCAATATAACCGCGCTTCTGATTGGCTATTTAGTGGGTTTTGGCGCCTGTCCTGACAGAAGTCACAGAAGCGTAACGACGGTTACGGTCAGGTTACCAGCATTCACGTGGTGCCAAATATCACGATCACGATCACACTAAAATCAAAACAAGAATTTCCAGGCTTGGTGAATTATACTTTTTCAGTTTATTTCCCTATTTTAAGCAGTAAGGATGATATTTCTTTTCGCCTCGAATTAGGTTCGGCACATGTAAAGTTCGACCGTCTGAATCAACAGTCGAACTTAATTGTTTGGGTCGACCCAAATAGGTATTAGGTTCGGTACATGAAAAGTTCGACGTCTGAACCGGGCCTTACACACCAATTTCTCGCCATTTTTCCCTACCTTCTGAAAACCTTCTGGTTGCTCCATGTAGATATCGCAATCAATTGGCGCATTTAGATAGGCAGTTTTTACATCCATCTGATGAGTGATCATGTTGTTTTGAACTGCCCTTTGCATCAGCATCCGAACTGAACTCATGCGAGCTGTTGGCGCAAAAGTTTCTTGGTAGTCAATTTCTGCAATTTGGGAATAGCCCTTTGCGACGTAACGCGCTTTGTCGGTTTCTTCGCCGTTTGGCCCGGTTTTTTACTGCAAAAACCCATTTTCCCCCCACTATTTGTCTACCTTGTGGTGGCGTTACTAGATCGTACGTGTCGTTGTCAATTAAGGCTGTTATCTCTTCTCTCATGGCCTTTTGCCACTTGCTCGCCTCTTGCGAGTTCACAGCCTCGTTATACGTTGACGGTATGTTCTCAACCCTGTAGCAGTAGTCTACAGTATAGTTTACATTGTCATCCATGTCTTTCTCTAACACATACTCGTCCAAACGTCTGGGCATGTTACGTGCCCTAGTGGGGTACCTTGAAGTGCCCTCAGGCTCGCTGTCGTTATTTTCAGTAGGGTTTTCGTCCTGTTCTGTTTGGCAACTTTGTTCAGTATTTTGTTCCGTCACAACCCTTTGTACTGGGGTGGGTATAAACGCTTCCCCTTCTCCCATTTCGCTTTGGTAAAAGCTCTGCTCAAGAAATTTTACGCATCGCACCCTTTCGACCCTGTTTACGTCGGGGTAATAAACTAGTTATGCAGGGCTTTCCCTGTCATAACCCACAAAAACTCCCTTTTGGCTTCGCGCGTCCAATTTCTTCGCGTTTTGCACGTAAGCGTAACATGTAGAGCCAAATACGTGCATGTTGCCAATATTCGGTCGCTTTCCTGTTAGCGCCTCGAAAGGTGTCTTACCCAACCTGGGGTTAAAACATCGATTCCTGATATATGCCGAAGCCAAAACCGCGTAGGTCCAGAGTTGTTTGGGCAAATTTGCCTCAAGCAATAAACAGCGCGCCATGTCGACTTCGCCACGCCCTTTCTACAGTGCCATTTTGGTGCGGGGAATACGGGGCGCTCATTTCGTGTTTTATAGCATTTTTGCGTAGCAAAGATTTGAAATTTTTGCTCGTGAATTCCGTTCCATTGTCGCTCCGAATGCGCTTGACTTTACCGAATGGTGCGGTGTCGGATAAAAACTTCTCCGTTGCTTCCAAGGTATCACTCTTCTGCTTGAGAAAATACACCATGTTTATACCTGTGTAATCGTCTACGAATGACAGAGCGTACTTGAAGCCATCCTTAGCTATTGGATCGATTGGGCCGGCCAAATCACAATGAACAAATTCTAAAGGCTCTTTTGCTTTCTCGTCCGGCTTGCGGTTCCGGAACTGGCACATTTTACCTTGCGTGCAGATAGCGCACTCACACTGTCGATCATCAACAATTTTCATACCCTCAACAACATTTTGGGGTTTTCGCAAATCATTGAAATTACAGTGCCCCATAATTTTATGCCACTCCATTAGCGTGGTGGCGTTATTTTGGGAAGAAACACTATTCAAATAGAACAAACGCCCCCGTTGTTGTATATCAAACAATGTGCCATTTGGTGCCCTGAAACTTTTGAAATCCTTATCTAGGGTTATGCTAGCCCCCTTATCAATGGCTTCGGGAACAGAAAAAATATTTTGGTTGTACGATGGGATGTACAGGGCGTTGTTTAAGACCACATCCTGCAAAATACCGTTTACGTCATAAAGCTTAACTTTTGCGTTTCCCTTTCCTAAAACCACATTTGCCCTACTTCCATCCGCTAATTCAATGAAATGAGTTCTTGGGTCAAATTTCTTGTCAAAATCTACAAACTTAGACTTCTCATTAATTATATGGCTTGTTGCGCCGGTATCCAAAAGTAAATTTGCAGTTATCTCACCTCTACTTTCCTCATCCTTAATAGTAAAGATAAAACTATGATCACTAGAGTCATTGTTCAGTTTTTGTTCTTTGCGTCCCATTGCAACTTTTGCTGCGTCAGAATTCCCTTTTCGGCAATCCTTCGTGTTGTGGGTGTTGTTCTTGCATCGTTGGCACCATTTGTCTGCAACTTTGCTTGAGTAGCAGTCCACACTTTTGTGCCCTTTTCGTCCACACTTGAAACACTTTCCCGCGAACTTGTTTGGCTTGTGGACGCCGTTCGTTGCGGTCATAACGCCATCTGTGTTCCCACCATTGCGTTCATTGCAGCACCGTTCGTTCTCCTCATGGTTACGGAGGGCTACCTTGAAATCTGAGAATGTTATTGCCGTTTCTCTTTGCATGACTACCGTGGAAAACATCTTGTAGTTTGAGGGCAAGCCTTTGAGCGTCATAGCGACTAACAAACCGTCGCTTATAACCTCGCCAGCTGCTTTCAGGGAAGTTGCTGCGGTCTCCGCCCTGATGATGTAGTCTGTGGTGGTTTCGCCTTCACGCATGTGAAGCGAAGTCAGCTCTGTGTAGAGGGCAATGATGCGCGGCTTCCCTTTTCCTTGGTAGTGCTCTCTTAACACTTGAAGCGCTTTTCGCCCGTCATTGTTTGCTTCCCTTATCACCAAAGAGAGGCTTCTGTCGTCTAAACACTGGACCAATTCAGCGAACGCACTTGCCTTATCTGCTGCGCTGGGGGCTGACGTTTCGCCTTCTTTTGGGATGACCACGTCGTACAGCTTCTGGAGGCGCATGTAACCGAGAAATTTCACCTCCCATAGCTCGTACCTGCTTTCATCTCCATCAAACACGAGTGTTCTCCTGGGCCCATAACCTGTTTACTGATGTCGTCATGTTACAAGAAGAGCATACGCATCACACAAGTAGGAGTAACAACTGATTTTTATTGAATATAACACTTACTTTTATACAATCAAATAAAGGCGGGTCTACATACTTGGCAAAATACCACTATACAAACTATGGCAATTTCCTGAGCGGTTTCTCTGCTTTTGTACAGATAAGCCAAAACTAAACTACTAAAAGCGTTGCGATTATACATGTGGTTACGTTGGCTAAGTAAATCATGATATTGGAGCACGTATTCTAACACATCTAATTTCGCCTTATCTCTACAAACTTCAACGCGGTGGTTTCTAACCGCATTATTACAACGACAGTAATTTTCCTTTGCTTGTGATCATTTCTGAAGCTTTCGTTCCGCCATTGCCTGACACTTCGTGAAAACAACTTCCGATGCGGTTGATCCGGTCATGTTTATTGCTTTGTTTTTACCAGGCAATCAGAAGTGTCCTTTTTTGGATTCGACCAGAGGTTCGTATCCTCGGCGCTGGCCAAAAGGATCGCAGCCTCTGGAAACGAGATTGGCTTGCACAAAGCATATTTTGTATGTAAAATGAAACGAATCAGGGCCATAAAATAAGGTCTCTTGTCTTAAACAGGGTAGCTAAATGAACAATTTGTGTGGCACACCTTTACCCAAACTTCCCTTGAGTGCCTCTCCCCTCCCCCACTGGATGCCATCATCATCATCATCATCACATCATCATCATCATCACATCGCAAAGTCCCTAGCATTTGCGTCACGCAATTGTAGTGCTACACTGAACGTTGAAGGGCACTCTTCCGCGGAGTCGGCAAACTTTTTACGTTGTTTGTAACTCAGAGGAACATTTCTAGGGGATATCTGGTAAGACTATAGACTCTTTATAATTTTACATAGAAATCGAGTAGACTCAGCAGATGCCAAGAAAGATTTTCATGAAAGTACAGTGAGAATTTCCGACTGTCGGCATCTAGTATTTTGAAAGCCGTGCCCGTGAGTGAAGATTCCAAAGAATATGTTTTGTGCAAGCACGGAGAATTTGTCCACAACAATACTAAACCTTTATTTAGAATCGCTTGGCATTTCTGAACAAACACTAAATACTCTGGTGAGGTTTCGTTGATAATTTCTGCAGATATTCATCGGGAGTTGACTCAGTGTGTCAGAACGTGAATATTTTCTAAGTGTCGAAAACATTGAGATTTTACTCTATGCCCAAGCTCGACAGTCGCTTCTACTTTTAACCCAAGGCAATATTTGCAATCGCTTGAGATTTCTAAATAAATATCTTATGTTCTTAGGGAATTAAACGAGCTATTTCGAGAAAATTGGTCAAAATTTCTGACTGCCGGGTATGTAGTATTTTGAAATCAGTTCCCGGCTGCCGGGTATCTAGACACGTCAATCAGCTGAACAGAAAAAGCTTATTGTCGCAGAGTATTACAAAATGTGCGACGTTAGTGAGAAGCAATCCAACAAACCCTTTTTTCTGTGAGATCAATAACGATCCTCTCAGTTGAATTTACTCTGCAACGAAAAAATGTCAATAAGGGGATAGATTCTATGTTTGAACTACAAAAATGCAAGCAAGAGTGAAAACGACACGAGCTCACCTCGTGTTTAATCCCGCCATTTTCACGCAATGCTGTGCGGAAAGGTCACGTGATTAATAGAGAACCTCGGCCAAGTGATAAAAATGGCGCGAATGTAAGGAAGATTAAAAGAGAGACCAAATATATAGATATCAGTTTAAAAATATTGACTGGTTATTTGTTTTCTGTATGTTTTTAGAGATATCCAAAAAAATTAACCCCTCGAGATTTTTGCCCGTTACTCGTTTTCTCGTTACTCTGTTACTCGTTTTAGTAACACCCCTAAGGCACGACAACGCAAAACGAGAACTCTTAATTTAATTGGTGAAGGGGTTCAGATTTAAACGAACAAGCGAATGAAGACTACACAACACCATAACTTTCAAAAAATTGGCCGAATTGCATCCTCGCATTAAACCATGACACATCATGACAAGAGATTGAACTTACGTTTTCAAAATTTATTTCCCACGTTTTAAGAAGCTTACAGGTGCTATTTCATAATAGCAGTTCAGTGTACTACCCGTTATGTTTTGTATAGATCCCAAATCCCTCAATTTTAATCCTTTTTATTCCAAATTTTAAACTAACCGTTTCTTAATTCTACTTCTCAACCCGATTCTTTAATGAAAGTGAAGTTTAAAACCAAAGCGACACGAGCTTTAAGATTGATCACAAACAGCTTATGTCGCCTTTGAGGTCATCAAAGTTGATGTGACCCCAACCTCCAGAGCTGAAATCGACCAACTTGACACGTGCTTTCTGACCAACAAAGGCATGAACATTCCATGAATTGCGAGTCATGGTTTCATGGCACTTCCCAGTGGCACTTCGGACAGCCTACCAATGAGACAAGATGGATAAAAATATAAGCAATGTAAATGAATGAATTAATAAAATGAATCAATGAAATAAAAAAAAAAGTGAATGTAATGGATGAACGAATGAACGCAGGAAGGAAACGAAATAAATGAAATGGATGAACAAATGAATGAATAAAGGAATGAATGAATGAAATAGATGGATGAATGCGTGAAAGAATGAATGACTGACTAATTGAATGAAACTGAGAAATAGAATGTTTAATCAAAATACACTGAACTAGTGAAAAAAATTGCCATGTTCAGCCTATAATTAATTAAAATCAAATTTCATCCGTGCCAGTATACTTACTGATTGGCTGTTACAGCACTCACTTTTTTTTTTGTTAGCAGTCTACATGTATATCCTTGTGATTTTATTAATAGAAATGTCTTGTTTAACCTGCTGCTATCCACTGCATATCTAATATTAATTAAGAAACTGATGAAAACAAGAAATTTGAACTCACCTTGTTGCCAATGATCAACTCTGCACGTACTCTTTGTCTGTCACAACCTCCACCAATCAGGAAAGAGATTTGTCCACCATTAATTTTAAAGTATGGAGAAGTAAGGGTTCCTTGGGGAGCATCTCCTTGTAGCTGTCCTGCAGTCATCGATTTGGAGGGTCTGTTCTCTGCTCCTCCAATCCACCAATCTCCCTGTTGATTGGCAGCTTCACGGTTGCGGGCTGCCGGGTTGTCGCCATAGGTTGGCTGGTTGTTAAATGCTGTGCCAGTTTTTTGCCAGCCATGCATACCAGATTCGAAGTCAAACTTGCAAGTAGCTGAAGAAAGAATAATTATCTTAACATTGAGTACTGATGTTAGCATTGTACAAAAGAAACTGGTTACAGTTTTGGAATCAGTGTAACTACCAACATGTGTACTCAAAAACCAGACTACCAGCCAATAATGCACATACAGTAAAGTCTTGAAGGAACAGCCTGCAGAACAACCTCTTAGTTAAAATACCTTCAAGACTAACCTTGATTTCCAATAACAAAGAACTAAACTTATAATAATAATACTATCAATAATAATAATAATTAATAATAATAATAATGATATTGGAAAATTTATATAGCGCAACTTTCCATAAAAATGATCAAGTGCACTTTACAGGATTGTTTAAAAATGATATATGAAATTTACAACAATAAAATAATGGAGTAATAAATAATAATAATAATAATAATAATAATAATAATAGCCAGTAGAGGAGACAAATGAGTGTAAGCTACTGTGGGATTTCCCTATCCAAACTGACCATAACATTGAACATAATAGACCAGATATTGTTAGTTATGGACACGAGGGAAAAGAGCTGTACAATAATAGATATTGTATGCCCATTTGACCATCGGGTAAGAGAGAAAGAACGAGGAAATAATTGAAAAATACCAGGCCTTGAAAAGAGAGGTGAAGTGTCTGCGGAAGTGCAAAGACATTACAGTAATACCAACTGTCATCAGGGCCCTAATGGAACAGTTACAGTAGTAAAGGTTTTCAGACCTGGCAATAAAGCAGGACTCGATGGAAATATGCTGCCATTACACATAGCTTTAGAAAGTCTACTCTGAACAGCAAGAATCATCAAAAAGGTGTTGGACACCTAAGGGGACGGGAGGTCCCCTGGTATTGGAAAATTAGCCGGTTTGAAGGCCAAGAATCTGTGTGAACTGGAAATAACAATGATAATGATAATAATAATAAGTAGTGATAATAGGACTGAGTAGAGTACAATTCAGGGAGTAATCGGGCAAGTGATTTCAAATTTGATTTGAAATTATGAGCACAATATCCCTCAATTGTATGACACAAAGTCTGAATACCAATTTGTGTCAATAATAAAATGTGAGAAACTCAGGTAAGATTTAATGTAAGAGCGCATACGCTTCTGGCCAAAAGGTAATAATAATTAATAGAAAACTGTATTTAAGAATATATCAAGAACATATTTACAACAACTATTTACAAGGATAAATACTGTCTGATACTGTTAAAAAACAAATGTGAAAGCTAACATTATTAGCATTATTATTATTACCATTACTATTATTACTATTATTATTATTATTATTATTTACAACAACTGTTTACAAAGATAAATAAAACACTGGTCAAAAATATGTCAATTAATTTAAATAAAGTTAACAATTTACATTGAATAGCTCGTCTTAAACTTTCCTATCAATAGTTTCAGTAAAATACTTTCCCATCAACAGTCGGGCTCAATTCCTAATGAAAATCTAGTATTAAAATTTGAGTCTATAAAAAACTATTTAATGGCTCCCTCTGCTGTTTTGATATCAGAGACCACATTCCTGGCATCACAGGGGACTCTCCTGGTTGTCCTGGAAGTGTGAGTCTTTATTCCTCATAAAATAAAAACTACATATCTTATGTCAAAAAGTTTTGAAAAGTATAACCAAATACCAAAAAATTTTAAAAGTAATGATAAAACATAATACTACATTACATGTAAAGACTGTATTAAAGAAATGTAAGTTAGTCTATTAATAAAAGTGTTCTTAAAATGTTCTGCATTTATTAAAGTGCAAGTACTATTTAATTCTTATAACATAGAGTGGTTTTCAATTGAGTGTTGAAAGTAATTCATGTTTTGCTTTGGTTTTGCATTGCTTCGCTCTGTGATTGGCCAAGAAAACTCGTTCCTCTTTCTAAACCAATGAGAAGCAAAACTAAAACCAATCGCAACTTGCACAATGACCTTAGTCTTACTCTTAGGGGCCTTCTCACGAAGGGGGTGGGTACTAAGTTGAGAAATTTTCTTCAAAGTTTTCCAGTCTTGTTTTTTCTAATAAAACTCTTATATTTATTCTAACTGAGATGTATCGCAGTTTGTAGCATCTGTCTAGAAAATCCTGTGCTGTTGTTAATTCTGGCTCTGAGGCTCTATGGCTTGATATACCACTAGTCATTGGGGCATTTAATTCTGTCCATGATGTTTTTTTTTCTATCTGGACCTATGTCAACCTGCTCACTTAAGAAATTTTCCTTGATTTTGATTGGCTAGCATGGGCTACATGTACGTAGTTAAAGTGGCAAGAGCAACAGCAGCTGCATCAGCAACAGCAACAGCAACAGCAGCAGCAGCAACAGCAAGTCAGCAACAGCAGCAGCAGCAGTGAGCAACAGCACCGGCAACAGCAACAGGAGCAGTAACAGGAGCAACATTCAAGGCCATTAACAGTTACAGTTAGTATAAGTAATAGTAAATAGTAATAGTAATAGCTGCATAGCATTTAGCAAAATATTTTGTAATTACAGTAATAGTAACTATAGTAATACAAAAATGAAGAAAGTTAATGGCAATGGTAATGGATTAAAAGGATTAAAAGTTCAAGATATAATTAAAATAGGATTCAATTCACCAGGAAGAATTAAAAACAGTACTGTACTCTTCTCATAAAAAAGCATGTTTTGCAACTACTAGCTTAATTTTGTCACTAAAAATGTTACATTAACATCTTTTTCTAGTACAAAACAAATGGATGTTACCACATTTCTTAAACATACACTTGTTAATGAAGTCAGTGATGGGGCCCTGCTTTTTCAGCATTTGTTTGACTAAAAAGTCATGAACAATATTATTGTGTTTCATGCCTCACAGCACACTTGCAGCTTCCACCCCAGACTCTCAGCAACAATATCAGGGTGTAATCAAAACCTGGGCCACCCTATAGGCCACCTATAAAAAGATTATCAATTTTTTTTAAAAATTATCAAAATTTTAAAATTATTTTATAATCATTGGGGTGATGGCAGGTGGCTGTAAAACGAGGACGGGATACCTGCAGATGGAGGATGGCAAATGACGGATGGGAAAATGTGGATAGAAAAGTGCAGATGGAAAAAATATATTATATAAAAAATACAAATAAAACAAATACAACTGAAAATAGCGGTTTAAGTGGAAAAACTAAAAACAAATAACGAGAGTGTACACTATAGCAACAAAATTGCATTTGTGAGTCATTCATTTTGACAATTCCACCCAAGACCTCCAACAACAAAGAAGAGCTGTCAAAACCAGATTGATTTCCCAGTGGGCTAAAGAAAATTTGCTGGGTTCATTTCTTGTAGCAGGCGCTGTAAAATGTGTCCTAATTATTCATTTATGTTTTTTACAGCGATTTTAAGATTACCTCTTGATCTCAAAAGTAGGCATCTCCAGTTCAGAATCACTGCTCGAGCAGCAATCCATGATGAACCTTGACAGAGTCATAAAACATACAAAAAAACAAAAAACAACATACAAAAAAGCCAGAATACTGGGTTCTTTTTTATTGGTCCAGAAAAAATACTTATGATAGTAGTTCTGTTTTGATTGGCTGAATTTTACCTGAGGCCTTCCAAGGGGTAGAAGCGACAAGCAAAATGGCTCCAAAAATAGGCGACAAACGTCTCCCAACACACCGGCAACCGACAGAAAACTTGCAGTGACAATTTACGACAGCAACAATTCACTTTCCATTCCTCTTTGTTTTCTTTTCGACAGCGACATTTGTCCCTAACGAAACAAGCAACAGAGTCGTGAACAAGCGACAAAATGATACCAGACCGCCCCTTGGAAGGCCTCTTACCTGGTCATTTAAACTCACGTCTTCTGGTCTGAGGGGGAGGGGCTGTTAGGACTACAGCCCTACTAATTTTTTTCTTGGATAGATGACTACAGTTGACACGGATAATGTATGAATTGTACTGCTTGAAGTTGGCAAGATGTTTCAGCCCTAACACCTTAAAATGGTCTCTGCAGTCCCTGCATAAAGCACAATCATGATATACTTGGGACACACTTTTTTGCCCTAGCAATAATAAATTGAGTTCAAGTCGATTCTCGCAAGGCAAAGCGGCTACAGTTCATGTGACGCTAAAGCAGTTCTCCTCACATGGGTTCAGTTTGTTGAAAAGGTTTTTGAGTGGTTTGCAACCCAAGAAGTATAATGGACCATAAACGATGCTGACGATGAAAGTAGTGAACAAACTTTTTCAGTCTTTGTGTAAGTGCTAACAACACTATCTTTTCAATGATTTAATAAATACAAATGGCTTTTTTTTCTAGATATTTTAAGAATGAACAACTGGAGCCAGGGTGCCTGGCAAGCGTCACATGCCGATGGATTGACGGTGATTGCACCAAATCATTGTTCCCGTTTCTATGGTGAAAGACACAATAACATTAAGCAGATTCATAAAAACCTGCTTGAATTCATTGGCATGATGGCTCTAAATTTCTAATTTAAGATCTTAGCCGCTTTCTTAACACCAACAGCTACACAAATATAATCTAATTCCCTTTGCTGTGTTCAGCTAGTATAACCAAGGTCTAAGATCAACAAATAGGTCCGAGACAAGATGACAAACAATATACGGTATTTTAAATCAAATGCTTGTTTTTGCTGCTAAGGGGCGTCTCTTGTTAAGCTTATTTTCCGCTTCAACAACTATTTATTTAAAAGTTGTATTTCTTTATTTTTTATTTATATTTTTACCCAACAACAGTTTATGTTGTAACAAAGAGCACACAAAAGTATTTTCCGATTTTGGCAGATGTCTTAACTCCACCTATCTCACGTTGGTAAAACCTGCTGCATGTTTTTGTTATCATTTTCCCCATTCACGCTACCCTTGCCAATTAAACGTCTTTATTGAGTGACCGGAAATTCGTCATTAAAATGTGAACGGCGTAATTAAAAAAAAAAAATGTATCCTCCTGTCCTAAAATGCTAGGACGCGTTTTACAGCGTCTGCTACAGGAAATGAACCCAGCAAATTTTCTGTAGCGCAAATATGTTATCTTTACAATTATCAGGCCATCAGAAAATCAATCTGGTTTTGACAGTATTTCTTCAGTCGTTTGTTGGAGGTCTTCAGTGGTCAAAATAAATGAAAGCCAGATAGGCACGCAACAACAGCAACCAAACAGTTTATTACAGTATTCCTATGCGAGTAAATGACGTAAGGTTTAACTGGCTAATATATTTTATTTTTATGATAAAATGTGAACGGTGGAATTCTGAAAAATCTGTGTCTTGTCCTAAAAACGCCGTAAAAAATAAATGAATAATTGGGACGTGTTTTACACAGCCTGCTTTTACAGCGCCTGCGCACATGCTTGGGTAGAATTGTGAAAATGAATGACTCATAAATGCAATTTTGTTGCTACAGGGTACACTCTCATTATTTGTTGTTAGTTTTTCCCCTTAAAGCGCTATTTTCAGTTGCATTGTTTATTATTATTATTATTATTATTATTATTATTATTATTATTATTTATTTTATATTTTTTCCATCCACACTTTTCTATCCTCATTTTCCCATCCGCCATCCGCATACACCATCCACAGGTATCCGGTCCTCGTTTTACAGACACCCACCATCACCGCAATGATTATAAAATGATTTTAAAATTAAAAAAATTTGATAAATTTATAGTCCCAGTCTTTTTATAGGTGGCCCATAAGGTGGCCCATGG
This sequence comes from Pachyseris speciosa, assembly GCA_016490735.1. Classification (NCBI taxonomy): domain Eukaryota; kingdom Metazoa; phylum Cnidaria; class Anthozoa; order Scleractinia; family Pachyseridae; genus Pachyseris; species Pachyseris speciosa. The sequence goes on from JAEMWC010000286.1 coordinate 339,908, forward strand.
GCCCTGGCCCAGGTTTTGATTACACCCACAATATCACTGGTAAATTCGTTGGAGTTCCACAAAAAATGCACAAACATTTAATTTTCATTTGATTTTCGCAGCTGCAACAACCATGCTAGCTAATGCCATGTTATTCTAGAAGCAAGTGTTAGGTTTGTGAAAGTGATTTGACGACTTGGTTGTCGAAACACAGGGAACAAAGCAAAATACAAAGATTGCCAGAAACTTTAGGGGCTCTTTCTAAAGTGAGTACAGTAAAATAATTGTCAAGGGTTACAATATGAGCTTTTAGTTAATTAATTTAGGGATCCATATTTGTTTTTTATCAAAGTCGTCAGCTGGGCAAGCATGCCATGATTCAGCCTAATTTGTCCACTCTGTACATACTATGCGAATGGCTGACTCATTTCGCGGGCCAGGTGGAAATTTTATTAAGATCTGGTAAGACTTTACAAGATCTTGTAAGAATCTTGTAAGATTGCAATAGAGTACTAAAGTGATGACGTCATAAAAACTTAATTTGTGAAATTATGGGATTTGTTCGGATATTCAGAAATAACACGACCAAAAAGACCTACTTGCCAAAAATCAGCATTTTCTTACAGTTTGGGAGCGAGATATTACATTGTAGCACCGTTATGCTCTGCTGACTCCATACAAATCCTTATAAATTTTACTCAGTTCCTAACGTTATGAACCGAGTTAAATTTAGAAGGATTTGTATGGAGTCAACAGAGCATAACGGTGCTAATATCTCAGAGCCAATTTGCCTTTAAATGCTGATTTTTGGCAAGTTGGCATCTTTCATCCTGCTCGTCCTGAAAATCTCAACAAATCCCATAATTTCAAAAATTCTAATATTTGTGACGTCACACTTTAGCACTCTATTAAGATTAACATCTTGTTTAAGATATCACATCTCTGTAAGATCTTACTACATGTTCTTAGTCAAATCTTACAGTAAACAAAAATCCAGTGATAAGCATTTTAAGATCTTGATAGGATCTTGTACGATCACAGAATCTTAATAAGATCTTAATGCAGATCTCAAAATCTTTATTTAAGATTCTTGTAAGATATTAATAAGATCTTAGTATATATCTTAGTCAAGGATATACCTCACAAATTAATGTGATTTGGTAAGCTGAAGCCACTCTAAAGGCACTAAGGCCGCATGGTAGCAGGCATTACCCCTTAAATCTACCAAAGCAGAGATTGAGCCCAAGCATTAGCAGCCATGGACAGCTGTTTCGGCCTTGTTAGGCCTCATCAGCATGGCATAGCTAATGCTCAGGCTCAAGTACCCACATATCCATAAAACAAGCAGTGAAAACATAAAGCTTGTGGGATGTGGCTGGAGTGACAAGGATATACCTCACAAATTAATGTGATTTGGTAAGCTGAAGCCACTCTAAAGGCACTAAGGCCACATGGTAGCGGGCATTACCCCTTAAATCTACCAAAGCAAAGATTGAGCCCAAGCATTAGCAGCCATCCCTTGCATCAGGAGCCCGGCCAAAATCCCGGCCAGCCTGGCAAAGCCTGGCCAGGCCACGCTTTCCGGGTTTTTGGCCAGGCTTACCGGGAAAATGTGGCCTGGTAAAGCCCGGCAAGCATGGCCACAGCCAAGCTTTCTCGGCATCCTTGGCCACCAAAGCTTGGCCTTCGTGGCCTTGTTAGTTCCAAGGCCGGGCTTTCTTAGCAACCTTGGTCAAAAAAGCCCGGCCTTCCTGGCCTTCAAGATTTAAGCCAGGCTTTCTTGGATTTCCAGGCCTAAAAAGGTTAATAACAAGTTTAATGCAGCCAAACCTGGCATCTTTGGCCATGTTGTCCCATGAAGGGAATTCTTTGCTAAAATACATATGCTAACTTTTTTTTTTTTACAAAAATGATAGACATATTGTTGGTTTTCACATAAATGTAACAAAAAATCTACAAAAGCAATTATAGCAACTAATTATATCAGACTTGAACATATTACTGCTCCTAAACAGAATTTTAGTGAGAATCGAATGTCTCGGAATCAATCATAAACTAATAAGAGAGAGACTATAAAAATTTGAAGAGTATAAATTGAGGTTAATATCAAAGCTCCACCAGTTAAAAGAAAGGCTGCAACGTTTTGTGAATCTTTAAGATCAAGATTTTATTTCTTCCAAGGAAACAAATTTATAATTAAGCCTAAACAAAAAGTGCTAAAACACAAGGTTTATTAACTAATATTAGTTATAAATGTCAAGGCAAAAAGACAAATTAATATAAAACAAAACACAATCCTAAAATCACACAATCGTAAAGTCAAACATTTACTCAGTGACTTATCCCAAAAGCTAATGAAACTTAAGACGCTAAATTTAGAAAGACCCTTGAAATGAAAAGAACGTAAAAACATTAGAGCTAAGCGAGAGATAATTTTTCTCACCTACACCATGAACAGAATCATAAGTGATATTCGACAATGTTCGACGACTAAAACATGTTTTATCCTCAGCTGAAGATGACTCTTTCCATAAAGTGTGTTTTCGTCAAAATCTCCGCCAGAAAATGGCTTCATATCCCCGATGAACAATTCGAAAACGTCCAAGTGAAATAAGGATTAACATCAGAGGAAAGCAAACATGTTTGGCGAGCTTATGTTTCTCTGAAGACCACAATCAGGCAATCCAGCGGAAGTTACTCAGCAACAGCCAATGACAGCGTGGAAATCTTCACGTGACTTTCCTCGAAAGAACTTTTGGCGCCCATCTTTGAATTGTCTTTTCGGTTGGTCGAATGTGCGAATAACTGTTATACTTCCCATCTCGAAGATGTTTTTTTAGTGGTTCAGTGGGAGAATTAAAACAGCGTTAGCGTGGTAAACAGAAAGCAAGTTTGTGGCGCCGACGTGCAACTAAATGAAGGCATCACTGTGAATGTATCTGAGCCGGTACGATTAGAATGAAAGGCAGGCAAGCCATTGAGAGATTTGGGTAAGTGCAAACAAGTTCTTAAATTATAAAAGGCTGTAACTTGTCAACGACACAGTATTAGACCTGAAAGAACAAAACCATCGCATAACTGAAACTGTGCTCCTCGAGCTGAACAGTGCATGCAATCCATCACGGCGACAGTCGTGTCTTGAGGTCTTTGAATCGGTACCGAATATTTTGAACACAAGGTTATTTTAAAAGTACAGATCAAGTTAATTTCAGCAGCCGGTCTTAGATTATTCTGAGTACTCTAGATCTAGTGAAATAATGACTAAACCAGTCAAGAACCTCTACATGTAATAAATGGTCACTGACGAAATCGTGTTTTTATTTTAGACATCATGGAGCAAGCTGGGGTGGTACATTGTTGACAAACTCATCCACGAGCAGCAAAGAAAGCTCCGTGTTAACAGCACAAAAAATTGAATCAATAAGCTAAGTCCGCTGTTTACCATTTTTCTTCTCATTTTTGCCCCAGTTCATGTAAATTTTAAAATTCAAATGTATAAATCTCTAGATCGGCTTTCCCTTGAATACACAAGTTTCTAAACCTTAACTTTTACTTTAACCTTTAAGCTTTAAGCTTATATTGTTAGAAATTTATTAGAAATCTGTGATTCAGACAACTACGCTTGACATTACCTGATATTGTGTACGTAAAAATTTAGAAAAAACAAATTCCGTTGCTGCGTATATTTCAATGATTTTGAAGTCATGATTAATTTGAGTGAAGTGTAATTTGCTTATTGTAAATAAAAATAATTGTTGGACAGCCTCAAATCTCATCCTTTGCTTTCATCACTCAAAGACAACATTTTATCTTGGCATTATGGCCATAAATATCTTAGATGCTTTGGAAATGTTAAGAATTCTTAGAAAATTATTGGGCATTCCTATGAATTCTCAAAGTTATTTTTCAAGGGAAACCAAAACAAAAATTATAATTATTTTATGAGATCAGACTATGCAGTTTTATTTCTCATCTTATTCTCTGATAATGTTTTCAAAGAAAGTCATTTGTTTTATACATTGTGTATTAAAAAAAAACTTGTGATAGACACATTGTTAAAGGGGCACTGTCACAAAATTTGGATAAACCCAAAGATTTAATTGTAACAATAGAACCTTTAATTTCTTGCAGCCTTCTTATGTTTATAAGTACTTGTTATGTGTATTTCAACTATTTGCGGTTGTGTATGGCCATGGATGACAAGAAGAAAATGGATTGCAACTTAAAAAAGTTCTTTTTCAACTTTTATGATTGTGTTTGGGAAAAATTACCATGATATTTGCTTATTTTCCTTGTAGCAAATCATTTGAAGTCTTAACCTCTTCATGTTTAACAGGCTGAGCTAAGTTATAATTCTTCACAATCTCAACATATAACAAGAATGGGAGTGACAGTACCCCTTTCTGAAAGACATTTAATGACCAATACATTATAAATTAGTTTGGCATGCTTAAACTGACTGTTGAATCAGCATTGTTCTAATATTAATGCTTGTGTATGTTTTTGTGGCCTGGCAGGGTGGAACATATTCCATGTTGCCACTGGTAAACCCTAAACCTCTGCTGCTAAACTCACCGGCTGGCCCCGGCCAGCTCTGGTTAGGCCATGCCGGGCTGGCCCTGTGGCCGTGGTTTTCCCGGTTTTTTTTTATCCCCTGGCCAACCCAGCCAAAGCCCTACTCCGTTTTGCTTTTTCTCTCCCAAATTTGGCCCTGGCCAACCGCGGCCAGGCCAGGCCAGGCTGGCCCTGTGGCCGGGGCTTCCCCGGTTTTTTTATCCCCTGGCCAGCCTGGCCAAAGCCCGGCCACAAGCCAGCTTTTTCTTTCCCAAATTTGGCCCCGGCCAACCGCGGCCAGGCCAGGCCGGGCTGGCCCTGTGGCCGGGGCTTCCCGGTTTTTTTATCCCCTGGCCAGCCCGGCCAAAGCCCGGCCACAAGCCGGGCTGACCCCGGCTTTCAGGCCGAGCTTTGACCCCGGTCTACCCCAGTCTGGCCGGGTTCCTGATGCAAGGGATGGACAGCTGTTTCGGCCTTGTTAGGCCTCATCAGCATGGCATAGCTAATGCTCAGGCTCAAGTACCATGTGGCCTTAGTGCCTTTAGAGTGGCTTCAGCTTACCAAATCACATTAATTTGTGAGGTATATCCTTGTCACTCCAGCCACATCCCACAAGCTTTACGTTTTCACTGCTTGTTTTATGGATATGTGGGTACTTGAGCCTGAGCATTAGCTATGCCATGCTGATGAGGCCTAACAAGGCCGAAACAGCTGTCCATGGCTGCTAATGCTTGGGCTCAATCTTTGCTTTGGTAGATTTAAGGGGTAATGCCCACTACCATGTGGCCTTAGTGCCTTTAGAGTGGCTTCAGCTTACCAAATCACATTAATTTGTGAGGTATATCCTTGTCACTCCAGCCACATCCCACAAGCTTTACGTTTTCACTGCCTATATCTTAGTCAAGTCTTATGAGAAAATCCAATTCTATGTATTTTAAGATCTTGGTAAGACCTTGAAATAGATCTTAACAGAATCTTAAGTAAGATCTTAATGCAGATCTTAACATCTTCATGGTTTGGACCAGCAAAAATAAAAAAATTCCATAGCAATTGTACGAAAATTGAGGACTCCAGTACGAATAGAAGATCAAAGTCCGTGTACGGGTGCCGTACGAATAGACCCTTTTCATAATGGCGCCTGACAAATTATTCTTTTATTCTTATGATAATGAGCCCTACTAGCCTCGTCAGCAAGTGCAAAATTCAATAGAATTTTTCATTAAAGTGAGGTTAGTAGGGCTAATTAAAACATATACAAAAGAATAATTAAAATCGTCCGCCATTATGAAAAAGGTCTATAGCCACTGCGAAAAAAAAAAGCAAACAGACAAAAATAATGGAGCAACTTACGGTTGCTGGGACTGGGAGAAGCCAGAGAGGAAATTTTTTCATCCAAAGATTGTAACTTCTTCTGAATCTGGGTCAACGCAGTTTCAATTTCTTTGTTGTGGCAGAGATTGATTACATTGCTGTTTCCTTCTACGAACACCGTTTTGCCTTTGGGATTCCTCATAACCGGGTTTGGTTTGAGGGTTCTTTTACCGTTTAACGATGCAAAAAGCACGAACAAAACGAAGAAATACATCCACACGTTCACTTGGGCACCCATATTGCCAACGCACTGCTTTAGAGTTGCTCTTCCTCAAAGTGATGTGACGAGTCATTCGTCGCTTAGAAGGCCGAGTTTTCGCTTTGAACGTGTTTTTTCTTGCCCAAAACGGGCAGGCTTACGGTAATCCGCGGGCGTTTTCCATTTACCAAGAGATTCCGGAAATTCCAGTTGGGATGTAAATGGAACACATGTTTTTGGTTCGTTCCAATGGAAAATTTCCGAAATAAACGGAACTTCTGAAAAGGTAGTCCTGTTTTCCCGTTGGAAACCTTCCGATGGAAAATGCGTGTGCCATTTACGAGTTTCACAAGGTTTCACCAGTTCCAGGTCTTTTACGGTCATATCTTTGGTAAGATGGCGGCTCCTTCTTCGGTCACTACGAATAGTTTATACGAATGCCCCGAGTGTGATGGACTAGCACCCGATCTTCATACGTTAATGAATCTCAATTGTGTGATGAATGCCAATGGTAAGCAGAATTTATTGAAGAAAACGTTAAATTTTGCCCGAGGGTTGTTTGAGTAAGGCCCGGTTCAAACGTCGAACTTCTCATGTGCCGAACCTAATGCAAATGAGCGAAAACAATAGATTTTTCTCATTTGCATTAGATTCGGTACATGAGAAGTTCGACGTTTGAACCGGGCCTAAGCTTATTCCGATTGTTCCCCGCGTAATACTTTGCATCTGAAATTAAACAATGTCTTTCGTTATTTTCCTTTCACAGTAGGCGTTTTAATTTGATAAAATACCGTGGCAATATATTTTTGAAAAACCCTTTGTTTTGGCGATGATCGCGCCTCATATAAGCTTAAGCTGCAACCGCTGCGAGGATAGGAGTGCCATCATCGTCTTCTCAATTTAAAAGACCTTCTTACAAAGACAACTCTACAGTTTCGTTTAAGACATCTGTGTTGCCAGTTGGAAGTTTAGCGGGAAAGTATGGAGCCTGGGAATGAATGGAACTTTTGTCAAATGGAACGCGTTCTTCACCGATGGTCTAGCCTGCGAAGCAGTCGATTCCTTGCCAAACGCTGCGCGGGAAGATTGAGCAAAAAGCGGGCGAACGAACGTGACAAAAATAATGGAAACAAGTGGGGAGGGGGTCGGGGGCGAAGGAATCGCCTGCAATCAATCCCACACATTTTACCAAACGCCGTTCGCCCACGAACGGGGAGAAATGATGCATTTTTATTGGTTAGTGGCTTGTCAGTCAAGAAGTAAATCAGAAATTTGACAGTTCATACATAAATCCGACATCAGAAACACGACGAACTGAGGAATCTTTCAAATTTTCTGTTCAGGAAACGTTGAATGATCTTTCGCAAAACGGCAAACAAATTCGTCTGAAACCGGAGCAAGAGGCCTGCAATTTTACCAGCTGGCTTTGGTAAAAGCGCCATCTTATCTATCGGATACTTGCAAGAGTGAAGGAGAAAATTTCCAAAGAATCTGCCCGTGTTCTCGCGATCTGTCCACTTCAGAGCTTGATTTAAAACAAATAATGGAGGCGAAATCCATGGACTTGACTGCGAATTCGTAGCCACAAGCTTCCCTTGTAGATGTAGGAGCGGGAAAATTTCAGTTGCTAACTCGTCCGCGGAAAATTCACTGGAGAAAGAGTTTCAGTGTTGGTTATTTCACCATTATTCGCTGTCGCTAAACGGTACTTGCTTCGCTAAATCCATTTTGCTGTCGTTAACATACATCCACTTACGCTAAAAGCCATCATTTCCTACCGCTAAATTCCATTTGCTGTCGCTAAACACTTCTTCGCTATCGCTGGATGCTTAAAACTCCTTTCATGATCAGTGTCCTTTGCCAAATTAGCTGTCGCAATAAATACTCCTTCGCTATCGCTTGCAAAAAATCATTTGCTATCACTAAATTCCATTCGCTGTCGCTGGTACTCCTTCGCTATCGCTAAAAGCCATTCACTATTGCTAAAACTCATTTGCTGTCGCTATAAATACTCATTCACCATCAAAAATTCACGTAGTATTTGCTTTTGCCGGTTGTCAAAAAGATTTACCTGAGGTTAATTATGATTGGTTCTAATTTGACAGTTGGTGTCCCAAGGGAGCGCGGCATTTATCTGGGCGTTCTGTAAAATGTGTGAGAATGACTGCAGGCGATTCCTTCGCCGCCCCACCCCCTCCCTGCTTCTTCCCCAAATTTTTGCTCACCGCAGTGTCACGCTCGTTCGCCCGCTTGTTTGCACGGACTCCCCGCGCAGCGTTTGGCAAGGAATCGACTGCTTCGCAGGCTATTCCAAAATTGTCCTCGCTAGATGCCTTGTTTCGCTAAATACCAATAGCGGTCGATTGGTAATCGACGAAACAAGGCTCACAAAACTATTTTGAAAAGCGCCCTGCCTTCGAAAATTATCTTGTTCGATAAAGCAAATACTGGCCTACAGATGACAAGAGAAATTTGCCCTTTCTTCTAAAAACCGTCCTCGCTAGATGCCTTGTTTCGCTAAATACCAATAGCGGTCGATTGGTAATCGACGAAACAAGGCTCGCAAACTATTTTTAAAAGCGCCCAGCCTTCGAAAATTACCTTGTTCGATAAAGCAAATACTGCTTTATTGATGACACGTAAAATTTTCCCTTTCTTCGTAAACTGTCCTCGGTAGATGCCTTGTTTCGCTAAATACCAATAGTGGTCGATTGGTAATCGACGAAACAAGGCTCGCAAACACAGAGTTAAAGCGCCTTCTATAAAATACATCCCGGAAAATGAAAAAAAATAGAATAATCTTTATTAATAATCTTAAGTAACCAAAAATCGAAATGGTATCATCGAAGGTACTTCTTGATGCGGAAGATGATCGCACCCTAATATTACTCATTTATTTTGGTTTTTTGGCAATTTACCATTATTTATTCTCACGTGAGAGAATGCGTGACACTTCCATTGCCGGTCACTTGTATCAGATTTGGCGGGAATCTTGTTGTTATTCTGTCAACATGGCGTTCAAGCTGCCATCCTTTGGTTTGCTTGAGCTTCCTTCCACTGTTCAGCAAGGTTCCAGGGTTCGCACGCACCTTGAAATTCCTTGAAAGTGCTTGAATTTGAAAGTCAAAATTCAAGGCCTTGAAAGTCAGTGAAAAGTACACTGGGTCCTTGAAAAACCTTGAAATTTGCTGTTTTACTGCTTCCACTTTAATAGTGGAAGAACTAGAAAAGACTTAGACTTGAACAAATCTGGCAGTCATCCCTTAAACCCGATCGTCTAGTATCACATTCTACAGGCATTTTTTTTTACTACATGGAGTGCTTGAAAAATTTGTTTTGTTCCATGGAATGTCCTTCAAAAGTCCTTGAATTTTTAGTCCAACAAAGAGTACGAACCCTGAGGTTCAGTTTTCGACGGAATCCCTCATTCGACGAAAGTTACATTTGCTTTATCGAACAAGATAATTTTCGAAGGCAGAGCACTTTAATATAAAAATAGCTTGCGAGCCTTGTTTCGTCGATTACCAATCGACCGCTATTGGTATTTAGCGAAACAAGGCATCTAGCGAGGACGGTTTTTAGAAGAAAGAGCAAATTTCTCGTGTCATCTGTAGGCCAGTATTTGCTTTATCGAACAAGATAATTTTCGGGGCAGGGCGCTTTTCAAAATAGTTTGCGAGCCTTGTTTCGTCGATTACCAATCGACCGCTATTGGTATTTAGCGAAACAAGGCATCTAGCGAGGACGGTTTTTAGAAGAAAGGGCAAATTTCTCTTGTCATCTGTAGGCCAGTATTTGCTTTATCGAACAAGATAATTTTCGAAGGCAGGGCGCTTTTCAAAATAGTATGCGAGCCTTGTTTCGTCGATTACCAATCGACCGCTATTGGTATTTAGCGAAACAAGGCATCTAGCGAGGACGGTTTTTAGAAGAAAGAGCAAATTTCTCCTGTCATCTGTAGGCCAGTATTTGCTTTATCGAAGAAGATAATTTTCGAAGGCAGGGCGCTTTTGAAAATAGTTTGCGAGCCTTGTAATAGACCGCTATGTAATAGTAATTGGACCGAGTGGAGTACAATTCAGGGAGTAATCGTATCTATAACAAAATTCTCGATCGTGATTGGTTCTCCGCGCGCCTATTTGTCACGTAATCGACGCGCGATCACGTGGGTGTCCAATAACAGGTATCCAATTTGAACTTTTTGTAATTGGATACCTGTAATTGGATACCCACGTGATTTTCACATCAATTACGCGCGCTTGAATGGCTTCCTTTGCAAACGTTTCCTGCAGTTTTCAAAACATATGGAAAGCGCTACAGACGTTTTCGCTCAATAGACCTTCCCAAAAGAAATTTTTAATTCCGAAATTTGTTATAGATACGATTAATTAGTAATTGGACCTCGAAATTTGTTATAGATACGATTAATTAGTAATTGGACCTCGTGTCGTACAATTCAGGGAGTAATCGCGCTCGTATTTTCAAATCAGCCTCGCGCTTCGCGCTCGTCTGATTTTGAAATTACTCGCGCGATTACTCCCTGAATTGTACTCCACTCGGTCCAATTACTATTACTAATCGCGCGAGTAATTTCAAAATCAGACGAGCGCGAAGCGCGAGGCTGATTTGAAAATACGAGCGCGATTACTCCCTGAATTGTACGACACGAGGTCCAATTACTAATTAATCGTATCTATAACAAATTTTGGAATTAAAAATTTCTTTTGGGAAGGTCTTTTGAGCGAAAACGTCTGTAGCGCTTTCCATATGTTTTGAAAACTGCAGGAAACGTTTGCAAAGGAAGCCATTCAAGCGCGCGTAATTGATGTGAAAATCACGTGGGTATCCAATTACAGGTATCCAATTACAAAAAGTTCAAATTGGATACCTGTAATTGGACACCCACGTGATCGCGCGTCGATTACGTGACAAATAGGCGCGCGGAGAACCAATCACGATCGAGAATTTTGTTATAGATACGATTATGGTATTTAGCGAAACAAGGCATCTAGCGAGGACGGTTTTTAGAAGAAAGAGCAAATTTCTCCTGTCATCTGTAGGCCAGTATTTGCTTTATCGAACAAGATAATTTTCGAAGGCAGGGCGCTTTTCAAAATAGTTTGCGAGCCTTGTTTCGTCGATTACCAATCGACCGCTATTGGTATTTAGCGAAACAAGGCATCTAGCGAGGACAATTTTAGAAGGGAGGTCAAATTTCTCGTGTCATCTATTTTTTTTTTTGTTTGTTTGTTTGTTTGTTTCGTCGATTACCAATTGTTTCGTTTCGTTTCGTTTCGTTTTGCGGATTACCGTACCAAAAAACAAAAAAATCCGGAGAACTCACGGGAGAACTGCTTTGCCACGCAGCGTTTAAGATTGGAGCCAAATAATAATGCCGGGCTAAATAGAGAAAGGAGAAGCCGGGACATAAAAGTATCAAGCAAAGCCGGATGTCTTACCTTAAAAGATACAAACATTATTTCTTTTCCAGACAAGAAATTCTGCGAGAATTAGAAGCGGCCTTTTTGACCATCCGATCCGGATTAATGTACAGGATAAGTTCAAGTTGATCGTAATTCAATTGTTGTCACCTTTCAGTTGGCATGACAGTCAATTCGTCACTCCGAATGACAAAGAATTTAAAATTCAGTTTGCGCTTAGGAAAGGTGTTGGTGGCCTAGTGGGTTAGTGAGCCCTTTACGTACTGTAACGGCAGCGTAGGGTCGGTGGATCAAGCATCAACAAAGCGAAAGTATTTTTTTTTCTTAGATCTCTTTTTTTTTCTATTCCTTTTCACTTGTTTTTCTTTTTTCTTTTGTCAACGCTTAAGCTGTAAACCTATTTTGCAATTTAACACGGAAAAGTACTCAACCCATTCTATGGATATTCGCTACGCGAGAAACCAAGGGCAGCTCAAGCTTGACAAAACACTGGCACCTCGATTTGTTTGACAATTTCAAAGAAAGCGAACAATTTGGTATAAATCTGAGTCATGTGTTCGATCCGTTGACCGGTTTCTAGACGATAACCGATATCTCAATACTACTAAGCTATGTTCAAACAACGCCATGCAAAAGAGCTGTGTTGGTTGATTTCACTTCCGGTATTGCATCATCACTAACTCGGTCAATATTTGTTTATCTTCAAAACCGGGTCACGAACAATCTCGTTACATGTAAAGTAAATTCAGTGAAAGTTATGGACTTTCTTTAAAATTTCATAGGCCTTATAAATTATTTTAAACGTTGTTACAATTTATCATTCCGGAAAAGAAACACAAATGCCAAAGATTTTGTTTAAAACAAATGCATTGTGAAACGAAAATAACCATAGACAGGACACAGTTTCAAAACTATAATATCTGTCCAATCAGAAGTGCCCGTTCCCACTAGTGAAACAGATAAGAAACATAACTTACACGCAATATCGGGAAAGCAAGCGTAATGCTACTCTGGGCGCCTTTTAGTCAATTTAAGTTTATACTCTTTACATTATTACGCGAAGTTTAGATACAACGACGCGAGCATCTAGAAAATAATTATAATCACGCAAAATAAAACCTGTACACCCTTCTTACCTTTATTCCACACCCAATCATCATTGTTCTGAAATACTGCTCAAAACAAACGCTCTCAAATAAATATCCCTCGTTATGGGATGTACATTGGAGTAATTCAATTCTGAGAAAACATTTCTTTTCTCTGTAACCGTTGGGCGTTAAAACGGATATTAAAGAGACGATGCGTGACCGACCTAATGACTTTATTTACTACAAAATTCCCTAGTCACCGCAAGAGATGTCTCATGAGCGCAGTCGGATAAGGGGCCGAGTTAGGAAATTGAAGGTCGCGAGTTCAAATCCTGGAACCGCTATTATTAAATTATTTCTTTACTTATATCATTGTTTCTTCCTCTGGCCGAGAGGGGCACGGGCCTCTCGACGGACACCACGACAAAAAAAAGGGTTTTACTAGAAGCGGCCGCTTAAAAATGGCCAATAATGAATTCGATTTCAGTTCTCACTTCTCGCCATTTTCTACCGCATTGCCACATCCGCTAACCCTGGGCGCAATTATTGACAGGGTGGTCACCCTCGTACCGAGGCTCTTTTGCGGTTAGGATAATGGCATAAAATCAAATTTTTTGATTGTTTGGCCCGTAACGGCTTCCATTGTTTTACCCCAGATTTTCAGGGAAAATACACCTTATTCCAAAATGGCGGCCAATTTATTATTCTTTTGTTTTCATGTTAATTAGCCCTCTTTGCCTCCTTTTCACTTCAAAATTCTTTTGTATTTTGTACATGCTGACGAGGCAAAGAGGGCTAATTAACATGCAAACAAAAGAATAATAAATTGGAGGCCATTTTGGAATATATCCCAGAGTCTCTCCTGGCGACTAACCGCTGGCCAAAGAGCCTGACGACTGCAGGGTGGTGGGCTGAGTGAGGTCGGCACAAAAGAACATCGACCTTAAAGTGCACCTAACCCCAATTTTGTGTTTATCACTTAATAATTCTTCGCGATTTTTGTAGTACAGCAGTGAAAAAATTTTTGAATTTGCTCAAATCTACGATTTTTTAGAAATTTCCAAAGTTTCAAAAATTGCGCCAAAATCGCCATCTTGGTTCAAGTCCGAGGAATTGGGGGATTGGGGCTAGTATTTGCTATGACGTAGAAAGGAGAACGGCATCTTGGTTTGAACAGCGAACCCGAGTGTATTTGACCTCAAAATGCCGAAGAGATGTGTCGCTGCCGGCTGCAGCAACGAAAGAAATTTAGAAGAAGGTATTTCCCTTCATAAACTGCCATTTTACGGCGACGATCGGCCCGAAGCCAAGAAAAGGAGAAAGAAATGGGTGGATTTTGTTCGACTGAAGCGAGCGAAATGGGAACCATCTCAGTCTTCAGTGCTGTGCTCTGAGCATTTCAAAAGGGAAGATTTCGTTCGTTCAGCAGATTTGGGCGATGAGAAAAATCACCACACTTCAAAGAGATGGCTGAAGACGGATGACCTTGGAGTGAATGTTTTCCCGAGTGTTCATGAGCATTGAAGCCATTTGTCAATGACCTGAGCTTCTCTCCTTATAGCACACTATTACATCTGCTTTTTTTTTTGTTTAGACCATTAGAGAGGCGATTGCAAGCTCAGTTGAATCAGAAGAACAAAGCGCCGAAGAAATAGCATTCCCAAGTTCTAGTTCTCTCGGCACCTCGAACGAGCCGCTGCCAGAGCCTGATGACAACTTTCCCGCAGAAACAGCGATCTCGAAGGAGGGGAATATTTCAAATGAGGAGGTAATAGAGGAGGACTTGGTTTGTCTGAACTGTCACACTTTGGAGAAGGAGAACAGGAGGTTAAGGAGCAGGATTGTTACTCTTGAAGAGCAGGTCAGCAGGCGGAAAAGAGAGAGTCGAAGGTATAGAAGGCAAGGTAAGAAGCCGTTGTTAGAAGGTATTACACATAACATAAGCAATCAAATCAACTCTTGCAGTTGTTCTGCCCTCCGTTCTATCATTTTACTTTTGTTTTGTTCATTGGCAGATGTACAGACAGATTGATCAAAAATTAAGTAAACTTGTGGGATTTCATTGTGCATATATATCTTTTGTCTTAAATTCATACAATGTGCAGGTGCTTCTCACTAAGATGGTGTCTGAAACCAAGAATAGTTCCATTTACTCAGAGAATCCTGTTGGTTTTATTTCATGATTTTTTGTTTCAGTTACAACACAAAGTACTAAGGATAGAGAGCTGGAAGAAAGTAAAGAGAAGGTGGACACCCTACCTGTACCTAGAGGTTCTGTATGTACTTCTGAATCAGATGTCAGTGATGTTGGGGAGGGGGAAGAAGAATGTCAAAGCCAAGAAGATTCAGACTCGGAATATAATTCTGCGACAGAGGTGGACACAACCGAAACAGAAACAGATGGAGAAGGCTGTGTACCTAGCAAGTATAATCAGTACGTGCTCATTGCCTGTGTCATTTG
>JAEMWC010000286.1:362500-367500 GCA_016490735.1 Pachyseris speciosa
AAGTTTGGTCAGACGCGAAGCCACTTTCCTTTCCATAATCGCTTGGCAATTCCAAACAAAGATATAATACTTTCAGGCAGTCGGAATGAAGCATTTCCCAGAAATTTTATAGAAATTTCTGATTCTCGGGCAGTAGTT
Organism: Pachyseris speciosa; assembly: GCA_016490735.1. Taxonomy (NCBI): domain Eukaryota; kingdom Metazoa; phylum Cnidaria; class Anthozoa; order Scleractinia; family Pachyseridae; genus Pachyseris; species Pachyseris speciosa. The sequence continues at coordinate 362,639 of JAEMWC010000286.1, forward strand.
TTATTTTGAGACCCTTCCCGGCTGCCGGGCATATAATCCACAGCGTACAAAGAAAGTATGTTTCGGATTTTTGATTCTCTCGAATTTTTTATTCTCTCTTTTTTTTTCTTTTCTCAACGTTGTTCTCGTTTTAATTTCAACTTTATTTTCTTATCAACATATTCCTTTTAGTAGTCTTTCATCTTTCTTTATCTCCTGGCGCGCCTTAGTAGATTAGCTTTGCTACCTGCGGGTCAGGTAATTCTGTATTTAACGTGCCTATGAAATAAAAAAACAAATTTGGTTTATATGTTTGTTCATATAGATATTAAACCAAAAACCCGGTTTCAAACGCCCGCAACCTTCTCCATGTAAGATTTTTCTGGCCTTAACGTTTGCATTTGACCGATTTCCAGTGTCGCCGGAGAAGGGAAGAAAGAAAGGTTGCATTAACTCTTGCTCTGCCGGTGGACCAAATCTTGCAAATTGTAGCAACAAGACTGGATCGCCGGGAATTCCAATGCATTACTTTCCCCCTGAAGTAAATTTGCAGAATAAATGGACCTCGATTTGTCCGCCTTCATCGAAAAGATTTCATCCCGAAGAAGAGCTCTTGTTTGTGTTTGAACAGTAGATTTCGAGGAAAGCTCGGGTTTAGGCGCAAGCCTGTCTTTGTGCACACTGACAATGGTCAAACGATTGAGTTGAAGAGAAACTTATTTAAGACCCTGGCCAGCTGTGGTCCGGTCTAGTCGAGCCAATAACTTTCGGCCAAGCAGTTCGATCCGGAGCTCTACCGAACTGAACGAACCAGGTGGCGGTTGTTAGCTAAGTAAGAACACTTGTTTCAGCCGACAAAAATGGTTCTTAGTCGATTGTTGGTCATTAGAAAGAAAGCTAAAATAGACCTGGAAGCTTGCACACTCAATTCATTGAAGCAAATTAGCTCTGCTTCGATGTCAGTCATTGGGTCACAAACTCCAAAATCTGTTGAATCACTGTTCTATGAAAACATCCAGACAAACCGAAGTAAAAATAACAATTCGAAGAAGCAATTACTTTACCAAGTAAGTGCCTTTGACGCCTTAGTAACGCAGAAGTTGAGGTTTGCAGGGTTCGCGCTGTGACTCATTCCGCTGTTGTCTTCATTGGAGAAAAACAATAACTGCTTGATGTTGACTAACAGATTACAAAGACCTTTCATTCTTTAAGTCACGGCCTGATACTTCAACGAAATCGAAATTGAGGCAGTTGGGCAGGTTAAAGGTTTTACACCGATACTTCTGAGAAACGCTGCAACCTTTCCCACCTGAAGATATCGGCCATGAGGTGATTGAAGAGTATATTGCAATAGTTTACAACATCTTTGCCTTGCCCGAGCTTTACTAAGTTTCTGGGAGATAATAAAACACTACATGAATTGGACTAATCTGGCGTCGTCTGCAAAACAACGTGAAATGACAACTTAAATTTAAAGTTTTAGTCAGAAACTGTGAGCGCATACATGACGACAAGTTTTTTCTCTTTTTCTTACTTCAACGTCGGTCTAAGCAATTTAGTTCCTGGATTTGTACATGTTGACTGAATTGAAATATAAGCTCCCTAATCGGCTACTCGACAGCCCCGGTGACAAGGTTATGTTGTAACGAGAGAGTTAAATAGGGATTTGTGCATAATATAAGCAGTTCGGGTTATTCGCATAGTACTGTGGGGTAACTAAGAGTTATATTGTCCAAATCGGCCACAAGGAACTAGCCGTCTTGGTGTTTTCAATGCAATATTTTTTTGAAGTGATAAACTGGGGACACAGTCAGCTCCCACCAGCCCCCGAACCGCTTTCAGGCACTCCAAAATCACTGATTTTGTAGGGTGTCCTTCCCTTGAGTCTTCTAGTTTAGTTTCTAATCCTAAGGAGTTTCAGCGAATCATTTCTATCCTTCATTACCTTTAAGGGCAAAACATCTTCAAAGACACGCAAAGTATGTGGTAATCGTCTTGTATCGTAATCGATGCAGTGTGTACACAACCGTGCTCCTTGCAAAGGATCAAGGGTTGGGTTCGATCCGGTTGCTGGAGCGTTTTTAACCAGGGATCTATAAATAGCAATCAACAACATGGCTTTTTTAAAGAAAACTTTCCACATTGATGCCATTCTGACACTTCGCTAGTTCATGGAAGGCTGCACATAGCTCAAATGGTTGACTAGCGGTGCTGCACACTGTAAACTGTGTCTGGGGAAACGGAACAGAGGAGCTTGGACCGGTAAACTGTTTAAGGATCAACTGAGGAGTCAGTTGTCACTTGTTGGGACTACACATCTGAACTGCAACAACTGGTTGAAGAAAGGTAACGTTTATAGTCATTTTAGCCACAGAATCCGCTGCATTCACGGCAGATCAAGTGAACGACTTTTACCTTTTGATAAAACGAAACAGACATCGACATCATCCATAGAAACTAAAGAAGACTCTTGGGAAGGACACCAAATCAAGCCAAATGGAAGCCGGATGCACGGGGGAGTTCGTGTAACACAAGAAATGCCAATCGTTTTTATATATTCCCTTGTCGAACTATCATTCGAAAATTCTCGATTCGGTTTCAAGGTCCTAAGTTTCTCAACTCTTTAAGTCAAGAAATTCAAAATAGTGAAAGCATAGGTTTGTTTGGCAAACGACTGAAGAAATTCCTTCTCACTTTGTCACGTAAACTCTTTAATGAGCTACATATTCCTTTCTTTTGTTTTGCAAATGATAAACAAACAAGCAAACACTTTTAAGTTTAAAAACTTCATCACCGTTAAAAACCTGAATTTTAATCGGAACACTTTCTACTTAACACCAAAGAGGTTCACAAGTCTGCCGTAAAAAGTCAATTTTTCCGTCTCGTCGGTCCTCTGTAAACTCTTCCATCGATGATTTGTTCAGTTTCAGCGTTCAAGAAAGCTGTTTTCTGATCTTGATTTGCTTTCTTGAAGGCGGGCTGCAAGTTTCCTGACATCACCCAGCCCCTTCCCAGCGCTCCAGGAGCTACGTTTATTACGTGATTTGAACTTATTCTACGAACTACTGGCGTTGCTTCTACCACTATCACTAATGGGTAATGACGTCACTGAACGGCATTAACGGCGGGTTGATTCAAGCGCCGCTCTCGACAACGGCAAAAACAACAACAACCTTGACACAGTTATTGATTTTTATTACACCTATTTTGAAATCACTGGTGATCCTTGCAATCTGATTGGCTCTCAACAGTGCGATTTATTCACGAATCGCACTATTTTTTGCTCTAAATCGCATCTTTTTTTTAAGCCTATCAAAATGAAAATGAAATGACAGAAACCAATCAAATTTCATGGCTTATCTGCACTAACCAATCAGATTGCAGAATAATACAGGACCAAAAAAATTATTTTGGAGGAAAATTTTGCAATTTCGGTTGTCCAAATTCCTCCCTTTCCAGAAAAAAATGGATGAATTCAACTACTTACAGCTTTTAAACGATGACAATGATCTCCTTGCGGCGGAACAATTACTTGCAGATGATTTTCCAACTTTTAATGTCAGTTTTAATCAAATGGTCGCCGACTTCTCGCTAAATATTGCTGCAGTTCCGCACGGTCTCGAATCCACCGGAACCAAAACAACAACAACAACAACCGAACAAGACGAAGCAGCAGACGTATCAAGATTTCCTTTAGTTTCGAACGAAGACATCGAAGAGCTAAAGACTGTTGCAGTAAACAAAAATACTTCTCGCTCGACAAAACAATGGATGAATGTCTTTAACTCATGGTGCTCCTCCCGCCATCTTGACATCAACATCGAAAAAATTGCGCCCGAAGAACTTGACAACGTTCTGGGCAAGTTCTATGCAGAGTTAAAGAAAAAGGACGGAGAAGATTACGAGCCAGAATCCCTGAAAATCATGCAGAGTTCCAGTGAGAGATATTTAAAGGAAAAAGATTATCCAGTGAGTATCGTACGGTCGAGGGAGTTTAGCAACTCTCAAGAAATACTCAACGCGAAGGCGATTTTCCTGCGCCAACAAGGAAGAGGGAAACGACCGCACAAGTCCCAGCCACTGACACCGGACGAAGAGTCAGCCCTGTGGGAAAAGGGCCAGCTTGGCAACTTCAATGGAAAAGTGCTGACAAATGTCAATTTTAAAAATCTCACCGAGCAACTTGGTTTACGAGGTCGCCAGGAGCACTACGACGCCTATGTCGAGGACCTTGTCGTAAGACAACGGGAAGACGGGAGCGAGGTGGTTGAGTTCCGAGAGGGGCCGACAAAAACAAGAAACGGTGGGCTTTCCATCAGACGAAGAACTACACCACAAGTAATATGCAGCACCGATGGCGGCGAACATGACCCCGTGCGACTGTTCAAGCTCTGGTTAAGCAAGCGACCAGAGGGAATGAAGGACAACGGGCCGCTCTACTTGAGCATAATTAACCGTCCAAAATCAAAGGATGTCTGGTACACAAAAATCCGAATGGGCCAAAGTACAATCGGCAACATCATGAAGTCCATGGCTTCCTGTCTTTCGACTAACAAGAAGATTACGAACCACAGCATGAGAAAAACACTTGTCGCAAAACTGAAGAAATCCGGTCAGCCGCGCCACGTCATCTGTGAAATCACGGGCCATTCACGGGAATCTTCTTTAGATGACTACGATGAAATAGACGAAAATCAGAGAAAGGAACTTTCTCACATAATCAGTGGATTCAGCAAAGTTACAAGCCAAAATAGTGCAAGCCAATCTTCAAAAGTCAGCCAAAACAGTGCAAATGGGACAGCATCAAATCAAGCAATTGCCGTCAAACAACGAGCTCCTCTATCGTCTATTCCCCATATCCAACAACAGAACCAGATGTATCA
>JAEMWC010000286.1:370000-442500 GCA_016490735.1 Pachyseris speciosa
ATGCCTTTGACATACTGACACTGATATCCTTTCTTAAACCGAACAAAGGGGGAGTCGGTGGGGAGAATTATTTCATTGGACGCGAATCCATCACTTCGACAGCAATACTCGAGTCTGGTGTCTGTATTGTACTGGCCGTCTGGCATGGTTCCTCTTCTAGTGTTTCTTTTACTGTTATCTTCGTCATCCCATTTTATCCATCCCGAGGTAAAACCTGTTTCATTCAAAGGAAGAAACTATTAGAATAAAGCGGCTTATCGGTGGATGAAGTCGCTTGCTCATTTTACTCGCTTAGAGAACATGAGGATTGGAAAGGAATTGTCTTCTCTTTTCCTTTCCATCACCCCACGCCTCTCTTTTCTAAAGCTAGAATCCCGTTTCCTTTTTTATTTAGTTATCCCAGGAACACAGACAGATATAATAGACAGATAGGTAGATCAACTCAACGGACTGACATTACTAACAAAATTACAGTTGAATTATTTGTTTTGGGGCACCCACTCGGTTAGTTCTTAGAACTATTTGGGTGCCCCAAACTCCGCACAACTAACATAGTATTTAATATTCTTTTGTTGCTCTCCTTCTTCATTTCTTAGATATCCTTTGTAACAATGAATTGTAAATTATTTTAGTGTCTTTTTTTTGTTCTCTTATTGTACTGCATTCCTTATATTGATGTTTGTAACACTACTGTAATAATCTTTCTTTCTCTAATACACTTTATTTGTGTGAGTTTAAATAAAATTGAATTGAATTGAATTGAACAATTCTTCTTATACTTGCACACCCAAATTATTTTGCCATTTCAGAAAAAGATTTATTTTGCAGTGTGTGCCGCAAGTTTATATCGCACAGTAGCGAATTTATGGTCCCACTCCGGTATAAATTAAGATAATTTATGTAAGAAAACAACTCTTTGGCCTCATGAATGCGCCTTTTTCAAAAGAAGAAAAGACTTGTACTTTGGGCGATTGAGTTTTTGCTAATTACCTAACCTTCAACCACTAGGGCCATTTATACGGGAGAAAATAAGACGCAACTTAAATAAGACGTGAACTGATCGTATAAATAGTACAAAATGAGCTCTCGTGTCTTACGTTAGATGCGACTTAAATTAGACGTGAACTTCCTCGTAAATCCAGTGAGTTAACGTGATAACACTGCGCCTTCCCCATTTATAGTAACAACAATAATAAAGTTTGATGTCCTTGTTCACCCGGCCTCTCCCGTTCTTGTCTTATATTAGACACGACTTAAAATAAGACGCGTCTTATCTTAGAATAGGGTTTCCAGCTGTTCTTATTTTGTCTTCGTCTTAAATAAGACGTGGACTTCCTCGTAAATCCAACGAGTTAATTTGATAACACCGCGCCTTCGCTATTTATAGTAATAACAATAAAGTTTGATGTCCTTGTTCAATTCTTCGTAAAAATTCTTTAGCGTCCTAAATAAGACGTGAACTATAAGTGTGCGTGCGTAACATTACATATCTTGCGATTTGATGGTGTAATACACTATTTTGCTATTGATTAGTTCCTGGTGAATTGTGGGTAGATCCAGTCCTTTGTGAGGGCTAACAACCATTTTAGGCCGTAATTTGAAATTGTAATTTTGACCTTTTGCCCCCTCAAAGGACTGGATCTACCCACAATTCGCCAGGTACTGATCATTAGCAAAATTGTATCTTGGTTGCAAAGTTTTACAGAAAAATGGCCAGGAGACCCGAAAGTTTGCAATTAATTAACCATATTCTGCCTCTAACATGTCATGTTCGCACCGAGCATCGATCGCTTTCTACCGACTCCTCTCGGATTTCTGTTGTACTCTTTGTATGCTACGCCGAGTTTATAAATTTTCTATAACCTGCTGACATCGTATAATTCATAAAAGAAGACTTCTCAAAATTGAAAAAGACACCTCTGAAAAAGTCTCTTCCTTCCTGAAATGACAGGACAGCACGCTTTTAGTTCTTGTCACGTATACAGCGCGCCATCTTGGTTCATTGCTAATGGAACATTCCATGTAAACTAGGCTGTAACCATTTATACGAGGTCTTCGCATTTCATGTACGACGCGGACGTTTAAACGGTGCAATTCACGTCCTATTAAGTTCCGTTTTACTGAGATAAGACGCGTCTTATTGTGTCCCGTGTAAATGGCCCTAGGACAACATAAGTTGAAGCTATTTGTGAATTTCTTAGCTAATGCAAACGGTCATTCTAGAATATGCCGCCGAATCTAAGGTAGTCATGTGCAAAACTGATCTCATCTGCTTACCAACCTTTTGGACAAGTTCCTTTCTTGAAGATGCAGTATTGTCCTTTTGTCCAGGAGAGAATGCCATAAGAATTTGTCTTCCTACAAAACTTTTGCTCCACGACACTTTTCTCGGCACGGCCAGCCAAATCCCAATGCTGTTGTGACCAATAGTTATTTGAATCGTCATCTTCGGTGTCATGGTAACGAGTTCCTTTGTGCCGCGGAAACTGTGTACTTTTGGGACATCCTGACTTGGGCATTGGCAGAGCATAAGTGCCCTTGGGCCAAGCGAGAGGTATTCTCAATTTGAGATCTGAAATTGAACGGAATATTTTATTCTGAATGGAAACGTTTTTAAACTAATCATTACTGAGAATTACCATTGTATAAAATAGAATTGAGCATTCGGCAACCAACAATCTAGGTCAAATAACCCAACACTAGTTCTTTAATTAAAAGAGCAACTGCTGTACAGAAGCCAACAATTATATTATCAAATGGGACACACTAAAAATCTTTAGAATTAAGACCGCTTTTGTCCCCAGTTTCTGAAGATCTACAAATCGAAATAGTGGGAAACTATACGAAGAGTACCTTTCGAACGCGTTGGTTTTCACGAATGCTTTACGAATGGGCGAGAGTGTTTTCTAAAGGCTAACCAAGCCTTAAAATATTTCCAGTTGCATGCATTTAACACAGTGAATATTAACATGTACACAAGTTGTAATCTGGGGACTGGCGGTGTACAAGACGCATCCGATTGACTATCCTTTACAGAGTTCTACAGATGCGTAAACTGATACGTTCACTAGAAAGCTATATAGTTAAAAAATATAGGGTGATGATGAAGGGATAACCACATTTGTATGTTTGAAAATTAACCTGCCACCTTAAGGAAATGGTACCTTACAAAACTCCAAATATTATTACAACTAATTATCCACCAATCGTCCTGGAAAATGTTGAAAATTGAGCGGTTGGTACTGAAGTGGGAAGTGAAAAGGATCGATAAACGTACAGAAATGTTTAAAAATTCTCGTGATCCACATATTTCCTTCGGTTTGGTTTTTGAAGACAACATCTTGATATACGAATGCTAAATATTTAGGGGCTAGGTATGAAGAGACCACCCTACTCCAAATTAAACCTCCTGATTATAACATTATTGTTTTACCAACGTCCGGTCATATGTATATAAACTGAAAATGATCAAACACACTGACAGTTCTTACATTTTCCATTGCATACTGGTAGAAACTAGTGCGAGAACTTTTGAAGCGGGTGATCTCCTTCCGTCCTAGAGTCACTTGCACAACGACATCCTAAATAAACAAAAAATGACTCACATTGTTAAATGATCTGTTGGACAAAATGCCACCTCAGTCTTTTCCCAATGCTGAAGGCATTGGATAACGAGGTTATTTCTTTTGGAGGAGTAACATTCTCTTAAGAGTGAAACTGGGCTCACTAGAATTCTTGTTGAACTGTCAGTAGCAAATAAATTTGGGGTGACAGTCCATCTGTGGGTTACTGTTTCTTTGGAAGTTCCTAGAATCGTCTAGAACTAGCAACTGTGTGAACATAGTTTAGATGCATACATCTAGCACGCCCTTATCATAGAGAATTTTATAATAAAGTTTCGATATAACGCGCGCTCCGATTGGTTAAAACAGCGTGCCTTATGAGAGTACAGATGCACGGGCAGCTACGGTGTCGCGCCATGGACCCCAATGAAAATCTGAATTTTTCCCTCGGTTTTTATTTTGATTCAGACGTCTTGTACGACCTAGAAAATGAAAACGAGCGGTTAGCCTCAATGGATTTGGAAGTTGTTTCTGCGAGTAACACCACAAATAACAGCATTAATAGTTAAGGATTAATGTCAAGCGTGTTTTCAGAAGTTGCTGAAATTGTCCGATTCATACAGCGACGAGGGCAATTTCAGCAACTTCTGAAAACACAAGTGGTGTACGAGGACTCATTCCAATTACGTGTTAATAAAATAAGGGCAAAATTTTCTTAACATTGCTAAGGCATGTCGAACATCAAGAAGTAGTTAAAAGAAGAAGTAGTTAAAAGCACTCGCCTGCGGCTAGTGCTTCTTCCTACTTCTTTCGTGCTCTCGTCACTTCCTCGCGTGCCTTATAACAGAACAAAGCACGGTTAAGGCTTTTTTATTCGTTAAATTAGGCACACTAACCGTTCCCCAGCGCTCAGTTGTCCTATTCATATCCCTCTGGTAAACTACACACGGCTGCCGCAAAGTCGTTGGTTACGGTAAAACCTTGCATGTTCTAGCGAGCTGAGTCCAGCAGATAACGGACCTGGCCTCGGTTACAAACTTTCTTGAAATCATAAAATACGTTTTTATATCCTTGGGTCTCCTTTTCCAGCTTCTGATAACCTACAGTGTATACAAAGTAATGTCACTGTTAGCACGGTCGGTAGCGTTTGTCGCTACTAACTAACAATTGTGGATTTATTCCCGAAACGTCCGCGGACTGTTAAGATACAGTCGATTCTCAGCACTCCGACAACACAAAAACTCATTTAGCATCATATACGAAGGAACAAGCTAGAGAAATCAGAAACAGGACAACAAGAAAGGCGAAACTGAGTGAAACGTACAGTTAAAAATACAATTTCTTGGAAGGCACATTGGAGATGACTTCTTTCTGGCGTTGGAATAGTCGCTGAGTAATTCTTGTTTGTGAATGATATGAAATAAATCATATATGAACTGCGGAAATGAAATCAAATTAAGAATGATCCTCGCGAGGATCATTCCCCATTTGATTTCATTTCCGCAGCTCATATATGATTTATTTCATGTATAGCATCATTCACACTCATTTATTTCACGGGAACATATGAACCAACAATTAACCTGCTCACAACGTCAGTGGCTTCATAGCTCAGTTGGTTAGAGCATCGCACCGGTATCGCGAGGTCACGGGATCAAACCCATTGAAGTCCTGAATTTTTTCAGGCTTCTTTCGCAATTGCATAAATTGCGTACACAACTGCGTAGTCTCCTTCGCAGCCGTTATTAGGGTCGTCACGTAATGCTCACTTTAGCTCTGCATCCATTAACTCAAACTGACTCCAATAAAGAGCAGGCTTCCATTTTCTAGAAACCTGGTCCTAGTCCTCGTCTTGTTGTGTTTTTGGCTCAAATATAACGAGAAATATGATTGACACAGCTGCCAAGAATCACATGCATTTTATTGGTTCTCGGTAACAGAAGGAAAGGAATGTAGAGCTCGAGTGAGCAGCCGTTAGCGTGGAGGAGCGTTGGGTAACGACCCAAATAATGGCTGCGAGGGACACTAACAACTGCGAGAATCATTCTTCATTTGATTTTGATTCTTGTTTATTAGCATTTAAGAGCCTACATCCTCGTCATGTATGAGCTATCAACTCACGCAGCCAAATGGAATCTCTTTGGTTTTACGTTTTGCATCGATATGAACTATCTCGCTAAAGATTTGAAATGTTTTCATAAATCGTCTAGTTACGATTTGCGAGGTTGTTGTGAGGGCGCATTCGTTATCATCATGCCATTCAACAAATAAAAAAAACACTAATCTTCCTAACAAAAACGAATCGAATATTTTATAAGTATACTCAAGCAGTTATAGCTGATTGGATACAGATGATATTGGATAAGTACCAAGTATCAGAACGATTCACCCTGAACTTTTGAACTCAAATTAGAGAAAAGAAAGAAAAGAAACAACGATAACGTCGCCTCCACTTTGCGAACACATCGTCACTTGGTGTTACTGAGTTCCTGTACCTCTCCTTTTCCTTAAAGTGTCGTCATCTCAGATTACATTCATCCAAAGCATTCGCGAAGGGCATTTAATGAAATATAGAATGGATAAAAATGGGTTATGTTAATTTATATTTCTTACTTGAGCTTAGAGAGAATGCCACGTTCCACGGAAGACCGGTGTAGCCAGCTATAGACAGATAGACTGAGTGCATTAATCATATGAATGGTGTAAAAGGATGCAACTGGCCTCCAGGTGTAGCTTGGCGAGTCGCGCAATCTTATGTAAGTTGCGACCCGATTCTTACGAAAATCTCGACTGCAAAATCAATGAGGTGAACAGAATCGTAAACCGCATTGCCAAGCAATATGCATGGAGAACGATCTCTCTCTAACATCAAGAGAGAGCATCTTAACGCTAGTGGGCTGCATTTGAACTTGCAAGGTAGAAAAGCTATTAGTTAAAAATCTTGTTTCTCATATAAACCTATGACAAGCAACTTGCCCAGATCTTGAAGGGTCTCCCTCAATCCCCTCTTCTTTTGCCCATTCTGTCCCTCCTAAGATGTTTTTCTTCTAATACTCAAACATTGATTCCTAACAAACGTGGCTTTAAAATGGCCTGCCTAAACATCACTAGTCTCCCGAGACATATCGACGAGCTTCGCATTATTTTGCATAGTAAATGCCTCGAGTTGTTGGCAGTCAGTGAAACCCGATTACATAAAATTATTGCCGATAATGAGGTCAGTGTTGATGGTTACGATATCGTTCGCCGCGATCGACCGCTTAACGGCAGAAATGGAGGTGGGGTTTGCTTTTATATTCTTTCTAATATTACAGCGGTTACCAGTCACACTAGCCTGCGTCGCAGACGTTAACTAACCCCGGTTAGTACCGTCTGCGAAGCAGCGCCAAATTCCTTGTTCTGTACCAGAATTTGAGTACGGGTTATGATTGGCTCGTCAACAGCCTTATGTTGACGAGCCAATCATAACGCGTACTCATATTCTGGTACAGAACAAGAAATTTGGCGCTGCTTCGCAGACGGTACTAACCGGGGTTAGTTAACGTCTGCGACGCAGGCTATAGTCACACGCGCCCTCCAACGATTTTTTCCCTATTCGAAAGCTACGTTTGGGTGGACGTCAATCAAATGTATCCATGACAATATAAACGAACGCAGAGCGAGCGGAGTTTCCGGAACCACTTTTTAATGTCTATTCGTAGAGTATCTGAGTTGCTATTTCATCTTTACTTGACTCGTCGATAAAAAGAAACTGTTCTGGTTGAAACTGAGAAGTAAATCGCCTCTTCGCCGTTCGTCTCGCTCACGGGCAATGGTTTGAAGCTGCAAATTTAAAAACAGTGTACGACCACAACAACGTGAGAACTAAATAATAACTTTTATTACAGAATGAACTACAAAATTTTGACTGCTAACCTCTTGCGGCTTTCAGTACCTTTTTTTACTGTCAATCCCATTTGCCGTATAGTTCTGCCTCGGGAGTTCTGCTGAGGGTTTGCATTGCATACACTTCGCCTGTCTGATATTCCAATTACGCTTGCAACTCGTCAAAACAGAACTCTTGATTATCTTATAGCAAGGCGAATGACAAGAATTTCTGCGGCTAAAATAAGCTGCATCCATAAAAAGCTGATAAAAAGTCAATCTCCACGTAACGCGACTCACTGTAGAGGCCAACTTTTTCAGCAACCTGATATCTTTCGTTTCTTTGACTTTCTCTTTGGCGGATCGCTTTCGGCTCCAGCCGTGTTTCGTACTATCAAAACGCCGCCTCCTTCACAAACGTTTTGCTCACAAAAAGTGTTTCTGCTATGTGATTCAAAGACAGACCTGACGTTGTAAACATAAAAACCCTCCATCTCAACGAAATTGGAAATGACTTCGTCAACGATCCCAACGACGATCGAACATGGTCGTGAAACTGAGGACTATTGTCATGGAAACATTTGATTGACGTCCACCAAAACGCGTGTGACTGGTAACCGCTGTAACTATAATGTTCGCAAGGACCTCGTATTTCATCAACTTGAGAGCCTTACTATTGAAATTAGCAAAACCAGAGGCAAACCTTTTAATGCTGCTACATGGTATAGACCTCCCAATTCACCTTTTGAATTTTCCGATTTTGAATTATATGTTGGAAAGCTGGATGCTGAAGGGAAATAGTATTACCTTATGGACGATCTTAATTGTAATGTGCTCTTGTCATCTCTGAATAATGTAAATTACCAGGCGTTACTAAACATCACCGATATTTACAATCTAAAACAACTTATTAACGAACCTACAAGAGTAACGCCTGTGAGTAGCACTTTAATTGATGTTATTTTTACTATACACCCGGACAACGTATCCTGCTCTGGAGTATCTCATATCGGAATCAGTGACCATAGTTTGATTTATGTTTTTGACGTTTTTCGTAAAATTTCACTGCCATCCGCCTTCAAGGGAAATAGTACTGTTTCGTATAGGCAATTTAGAAATTTCGATCATGATAGGTTTCGGTCGGACATCTTAGCTCAACCGTGGGCTGATCTCATGGGAATGGATAACCCGAACGAAATGTGGTCGAAATGGAAAGCTTTGTTCTTGGAACTGTGTGATCTGCATGCCCCACTCGCACTAAACACGTTCGTGCTTCTAAAAGTCCAAGGATTACTCCTGAGCTTAAGTTTTGAGGTATTGGAGAGATCGTCTTAAAATTAAGGCTATTCGGACGGGTGATCCAAGTGATTGGAATAATTTTAAGAAGTTGCGTAACGAAGTGAGCAATGCGATCAAGAATGTTAAAAAGTCCTATTATTATAAAACTTTTCAAGTTTACAATGGAAATTCGCGTAAAACATGGGAAACTATAAATGAGGTGACACGCCGCAAATCGGATAAAGCTGCAATTAACGAGCTTGAGCTTCATGGAACGAGAATATCTAATTCGACCGAAATCGCAAAGGGTTTTAATAAATTTTTCGCAGAAATCGGTCCTGAATTGTCCAGGGATATAGAAGAAGTCGGCACCTCTTTTGATGAATATGTTTACCAAACTAGCAATTGTTTTAGTTTCCACCGTGTGACTCAATCGCACGTTTTGTCCCACCTTAATAAATTAAGCAAGAGAAAGGCGACAGGTCTCGATTCTGTGTCAGCAAGACTTCTAAGAGAATGCCCGGATCTAATCTCCGGGTCACTCGCTCTGATATTCAATCAATCGATCGATAATGGTATTTTTTCCAATGAATGGAAGAATGCAAGAATCACCCCTCTTTTTAAGAAAGCAGGAAGTAGGAGTGATCCTTCTAATTATCGACCGATTTCGATTATCCCGGTTGTGGCCAAGGTTTTCGGGCGAATTATTTATGATCAGTTGTATCATTACCTAAATGAAAATAATCTTCTCAGTGGACACCAATCCGGTTTTCGCTCGCTTCATTCTACAGTTACTGCATTGATTAAAGCGAATGATAGCTGGTCTTTTAACATCGATCTTGGCTTTATTGATGCCGTTGTATTTTTAGATCTTAAGAAGGCCTTCGATACTGTGGACCACTCTATTCTTCTTTCAAAACTATAATCTTATAGTATTCAGGGTTCCACAAATCAATGGTTCTGCTCTTATTAAAAAAAAAAAAACGAACCCAAACGTGTCTTGTAAACGGAAACAAATCGTCCAAAACGTTCCTTCGCTGTGGTGTCCTACAGGGAACGATTTTGGGGCCCCTCCTATTTCTATTATACATAAATAACTTGCCTAATTGCCTCCAGCATTCCCAACCGCGCCGATGATACTAGTATTACTTTTGTTGGTAGTGATGTTGAGGAAATAAATAGTTGTGTTAATCTTGATCTGGAGAGAATTCGCGTGTGACTTGCAGCCAATAAACTAACTTTAAATATGACAGACAGAATTTCTTTTGATCGGTTCCAAACAAAGGCTTTTAATTTTTACAGCGAATCCCACCGTTTTCGATAAAACAAGTCTCGACTGTTAAATCCTTAGGTATACACATTGATGAAAATCTTTCTTGGGAGTGTCATATCAACCAGCTTTCTAAAAAGATTACCTCTGGTATAAGCGCCATTAAACGTATCAGGTATTCGGTCCCATATAAGACTTTACTTTCCACTTACAATTCATTAGTCCAACCCCATTTCAATTACTGCAGCTCGGTGTGGGGATCCTGTTCTAAGAGTCTTTCTCAAAAGTTACAAAAATTAGAAAATCGCGCAGCTCGCGTTATAACTTTTTCAAATTATGATTGTAGAACTGATGAATTGTTGCGGAAGGCTGAAACTGGGTTTAACTGAACCGTCAACGCCTTGTTAATAAATCAGTAATGATGTACAAGATTGTAAATAATATGGTTCCGGAATATCTTAGATCGTGCTTTGTCTTCCGTTCTGATACTTTAACTTATAACTTAAGGATAGTGACGGTAAGCTTGCTATCCCGAATATCCGACAGTCGCCCTCACTTGATGAATTTAAATCTAAGTTGATGAATTATGATTTTAATGATAGTCGCTTATAAATTTCTATTTTGCGTTTATACTCAGGTTTTTTTTGCTATTTCTTCTATTGTAGTAGTTATTTATAATCTTATTTAGTTAGGTACTTAGATTTATTTAATTAAATATTATAAAGCACTGAAGAAAATACCGTGTCTAAATTAAGATTTTACCTTTACCTTACCTTTTTACCTTACTGACTGTTCAATATACGACGGACAGATATCAGATTCACCCACGCTCGAAAGCTTGATTGAGCTGTCCCAAAAAAGTAGTAACTTTTATAAGATTTTCAGGGTAGTAGAACGTGCGTGGCATCGGGAAAACGCTCGCGCGCAAAAATCACGACGCAGGTGCTGATGTTTGTGTTCACTCGCGTGTTTCGTTTGCGCTCAAGATCCCAAAAATAAGTATTTTGCTTTTAATAAGAGACTGCTCGTTTTCTAACAGCCAGGGGAAGCCGGGGGGGGGGGGGGGGGGTGGGGTGACCACTCAAGAAAGTGCTGTACTGGGAGGCTTCGCCCCTTTATATACCATTTTTGACATGGAAAATTATACCCCTTTTACCTACATTGGCTACACACAATGCATCTCTTTTCGGTTGGTCTAGTCGATATGTTTTGAAAGGACCGTTTTTATAAATACGTAAATGACAGTTTTCTCTACCATTTCTATAATTTCGCTCGTGAAATTCCTAACCTTTTATATACCTCAAGCCTGAAAAAGGTACCCCTTTCGGGCGGAGCCTCCCCGTATAGCCCATTACAGGGAGTACCCCTCTCCCCCCAACACGGTCTAACTGTTGACAATTTCCAAATGCAGTTTTTGACCATGCAAGAAATATTAAACTAGGAGAGACTTTATAGAACGGCACAGTCACCTTTCATTGCCCTTTATTTAATTTTCTACCTATGAAAGTTTACACCCTGTAAATAGGAGACCCTGTATATGTTGCCTAAAGGACCAGACAGATTCATGAAGCCATATATATTAGTAAATTACTATTGTTTAAGTACAAAGACCTAATACTAAGGATTAATATTCCCTTGGAAGGTACATTGTTATGGGGATTTGCAACGTACCTTTGTTCAAACATGAAAATCACATAGTAAAACATCATGAAGGGATTTCTCCAGGAAAGAACGATCCATGATCAGTTCTTGGCGATTTATCTAAAGAACTTGAAACTCTTTGGCCGAGGCCAATTTCTTTAATTTGTAATCCTTTTCCATCGTAACCATCCGCATGCAAACATGTGTGCATGCATGTGTGCTAGTAGGGTAATTGACAACTGGGCAGCTATTTTTAAACGATTCCATCAAAATGAATACAAAGATGTTTTTGGCTATTCAAAGTAATGCTTCAAATTGATGACACTATCCCTTTAAGACCCTTTAACTGTCCGGTCCTCGGTCTCTACTAAAACTAGATCACGGAGCACTGACTAAAAGAGGAAGCAGCTTCGAGCAGATATCGTTTACGCAGACACTGACGATGCCTGGCTGACGGTAATTTGCCCAATGTGACGTCGGTTGGAGAAGTTGTTATTGCGCGTGCCCATGTAACAGTACTCCCCAGGCTTCTTGATGCGGAAACACGGCGGGTTGCAGGAGGCTGGGGCGTTGTCAAGTTCTGCCTGTACGCTGTCATCACCGACGTAACATCCTTTATTGAGATGAAGATTCAGCTTATGGGCGTTGAATTCATCCAGGTAATTTACCACTTCAAGAGGTAAGCTGGAGCATGCTCGGGGTTTGAGAGAACTGCATCCTTCCTTTACCCAGCAAACGTTGGTGCGATCAGTACCTGAAATAAAACAGGGCGTCGTAGATTCTGGCTCTTGCGTACACGGAGTGGAGCGGAGTTCCATTAATTTTTTATAGTATACGAAACTGTTCTCTTCGAATGTCTTACCTTCTTAAGGACAAAACACGGCTTCGGACGTCGCTTTCAATGTCTTGAACATTTTCGTTGCGTTGCACGAAATACATATCGCAGTCATGACTATGTCCTAGCGATGTTTTTCTTACAGTGAACACATACTTCGTGGCTCGTTTAGAAGCGAAGGGAATTCGTTACCTCCTCACTGCAGTGGGAAATGACTATTGTACCCTCGGTCACCGCCGGTTTGGAGACTCTATTTCAAAGACACACGATCGTAGGAAAAATAAGGATATAGAAGAAGAAAACGGTTAGGTCTCACAAAGATCCATTTTAGGAAGCTTTTTGGGTAGAAAAGGAAAAGACAAGAAAACAATTATATTGGTAATTAAAAAGGGAGAGATATTCGAAGAGAGCAGTGTTTTATACGATCAAATGATTAGACTCCTCTGAACCCTGTGTTACGTCTAGGCCCAACGACCTATCTAGTCTCCTTCGTAGTCGTCGTTTGGACCTGTCACGCAACGCGTGGGAGGGAGCGCGTTGCGTGATGAATCCAAACGACGGCTGCGAAGTAATGTATGACAGAATGCAAAGTTATTTACCTGCTGTTCCCCGTCCAGCGTAGTCTGACGGATTGGAGTTTGAACCTAAAATCAATTGAGGTTATTAGACAACATGATACCTGACTAAATACAAAACCTGCAGATCTTTTAGTAGTGATAGTAATGATGTAAGAAAAATTATTAATGATGTACTCTAGATTTTACCGTGGATAAGTAAAGATTTACCTACCTACCTACCCAGCCACCCACCCACCTACCTACCTACCTACCTACCAACCTACCTACTTCGTTTGGGAAATGTGAAAAAGGGAGACAAGTATAAACTATAAATAATGAATAACTGGGATTCCTGTTGTCGGGTATAGAGATCACTTCGCTATTTCACGCCCTCCGTTGGCCAACTGTTCAGTTAGAATTCTCTCGCTCCCCGTGGTTATCGCAACGCACACTCACACAAACTTAGTCGTATTTGCTATGGCCGATCGATCAGTCAGTCTGTAAGTCAATCAATCAATCAATCAGCTTGTTTCAGGCGTCTTAAGACCTCCCGTGGAAACCCAAAATGACGAAATGTTCAAATCTTTTCGGAATGGGTGCTACTTTGAATCTTTGACCCCTATTGAACTGTGTAGTGACGATGCTACATTTTATGATACACTAAAAGATTAATTTTGCTTAACCCTGGACCTGAACCAGAATCTACGAAACCTAAAGGTTGTTTCATGACGCTTACAGTACTGAATTAAAAAATTAGGAAATCAAGCTCACCGGACCAAACGAAGCAAATGATGTCATCTGTTGTGACTGAAATGCGTTCAGGATAGAAGCGATATTCCATGGCGGGATAAGCCTGCACGATGTTTCCTCTCTTTCCCATTCCCCCGATGTAGTAAATGTTGGAATGCTGGTATTTTGCAGGGAGTTGAGATCGTGGTTTAAGGAGAAACACGTGGGTCCTGTCCTGAAATGTTCGGCCAACCTGAGCAGTGTTCAAAGCAAGCTGAAGATCGGTTTTAGTGTCGACGGCTTTTGTTGTCGGATTATTTTTGCCCCTGCAAAGACAGTATTGGCGTAGATGTTATACAAAAAGATAACCTTTCTTCTTAGGTATATATTGAGTATCTATCTCTCTGAACTAAAAAATGCTTAAGCGTGACCGGAGTTGCTTAGAAGTACTTTCTACTGATCCTCGTTGTATGAATTATTTTGCTGGATGAAATTCTCAAGTATTACCATTCAAATGAAAGCTATTGTGGGTAGGTATCATGCTTCATTTTTAACTCTTGAATGCGTTGGAGTAAATGGATCAATTTAGTGACTTTCTGCCATTTTTGTTTTACTAACGAAATTTAAAATGACTTACTTGTCGTTATCGTGGGCAGAAAAGTTACGTGGCACGTCATCAGTAGTGATGTTGTATCTGCATAAAGATGAGAATACAGATGATTTACTGACCAGGCGCCTTATTCACGAAGCCCTTCTTAGTTAAGTTACATCTTAAGCATAGTTTTTCATAAATACCGTTGTTCCCCCAACCGTAAAACGCTATTGATACGAAACACTATTATATGGCTGGTACTTGTGAGCCGATACAACGATGCTCTGATTGGCTAAGTGCTACGGCATTATTCTCCCGTTATGCCCAGGGGCCGATGACGGATTATGCAAATAAGAAACAATTCAAAATTTTCAACTAAAACTGTGCCATATAATAAACTACTTCCTAACCTAGCTTTCTCGAGCCGTACTGCGGAATATTGGACCTCGGTCGTTTTTGCACACACTGCCTCAACCTCCAGCCAATATTCCCCAGTACGACTCTTGCAGCTATCGTCTATGACTGAAGAATACAGACAATGAAAACGACCCCAATCCAACGTACAGAAAAAGATGGCGCGTGGTACATTTATCCATAATTATTAGTGTACGAAAACCCTAAAAACGATTATAAAAACGCATAGAAAGGTTTAAAAAACTATAAACCTAGCATACGCAATGTTGTTAATACAGGGACGAATTCCGCATAAAATTTGACTTTCTATGCGCCTATTGGCTGTATCAAGAGCGAATGTCGCTAAGGCTTGAGCAAAATTGGAAATGGTCAAACAAAACCTTCCTTGATACTTTGCCTGTAGTTAGTCCTTGGGATGAAACTACTCACCGTGGTATTTGTTTGATTCCTAACAAAAACCTGGGCTGATCATTGGGGGGGGGGGGGGGGGGGGGGGGAGGGGGACTGGAAGATTAGGCCTCAAAAACCATTTTTGGAGACATTTTGCACATTGAAAATTGGAGGTTTGTTAACAAAATAGTTCAAAGAGCAAATTTACAGATAAAACTCTGCTTATATCATAGCAAACTTTCATCCTTCCTCTCAAGATATATGTTATCAATTTTTTCACCGCCGCCCCCCCCCCCTCCTGGTGACCCATGTGCCTTATCATTTTCAAGAGGGGGGGGGGGGGGGGGCGGCGGGAATGTTTTATTAAAAAGTTGAAAATTAGTCATCTTTAAACAAAGTTTTCTCTTCCGGGTATTTATGGATGTGTTTGGACTGCAAATGCTCCAATCTTCGTGTTCCCTCCAAACGGGAAAAATGTCTTCTTCGAGTAGAAACGTCGGCCGGCAAACGACAAATGCGGAAAATGTCAGGTCACGTGACTCCCTTTGTCTTTCGCGAGAAAAAATACGCGCTTAATCTCTCTATTATTCAATACGCCTCGAGTTGCGAGCAATAAGAACCGGTCAGCGGAAACGCGCACAAACATAAACACCATACTGAACCCTTTGTGGGCGTGAAATCGAGGAACTTCACAGCTTTCGTACTACATGACAATTAACTTGCCAGCAATTTTATAGCAAGGCATTTCAACGTTAACCATTCCGAAGTTTAAAAGTGCTTTAAACAGCATTCTCCACATCGTTGACGAAGCAGCCGGTACGAACTGAATGCCAGAAGGTATTACTTGAAATACCAAGATGCAAGATACCAAGATGAAGAATGAGACGTTCAGGAACCACGGACTTTTGTGTGATTTCCCGCTGACTCTGAAATGTTTCTCGAGCTGATAGCTTTGCTAGTGGTACGTATAATTTAAGTTACCTGCTATAGATCCTTTCAGAGCGGTTAACTATGCTGGACAGTTTAGTTATACATTTTTCTTGCCCACTTACCCGAAGACAGTAATATGCGTAAATTAACCGCTTGCTTGAAGATGCGATTTTTGAAAAATAATAACCGCAAATATGGTTAATATCTGACTGTCAAACCTAGATAAATACAATCTATAGTAAACAATGGAAGGATCTTGCGTGAAATTGCGTGAAGTTATGGAAAAAAAACTTAAAATCGGGAAATAAGTCTTGTTTGTTTGGTGTGTGCCAGATGCCAGAACGCTCTACCTTACATGTGTGTAGACGTGTTCTTTTAATGCCGTGCTAAGGTATACCCCCTATTAAAGAGAGGGGAGCATAGGTTACACGCAGGAATGGCCGCAGTACGAGTGCAGGAAGAGGTCCTAAACGAGTTCTACGGCCAAGCCGCCCCGGCGGGTGGTAACAATGCCCCGCTCACCCAAGCCGAGCCTGATCTTGGAGAGCTGATTCTGGAGCCCTCACCCGAGTTCCTGGATCAACCCCCCAATCGGTGGGACGAGTTTCACGTTTCAGTTACTGATTTTAATGATTGGCTTCATTTTTGGAGGATGGACACCGACCCTGAAAATATTCGAACAGATATTCATAACTTTACACAAAGAACAATGGAAAGAGAAGCCTTTGATGTTTTGAAAAGTGAAATTGATAACTTGGGGAGTGTTAAAGCAAGTTTCGGATTGTAGGTTTATTTCAGCCGTGAAAGACCAAATGAAGAGGGACAAATGGGAGTAGAAAAATAGAGACACTTCATTAAAGAAGAACAACATGTATTTACAAAACAAAACCTTGTTGAAGAGTTTAGTGAAAGATTTGATGCATTTGTTGACCAGATTAACGGTGAAATACAAAATTGGTCAGAGCGAGGATCCGGATGGGTTTTTGATAGAATAGCAATTGCTTATGTAAATGGTGCCAAATTTCAACCTTTGAGAGGAGGTACTTATATACCAACCCCGAAAAACTGGCAAACAAAAAATTAATTATCAACGTGCAAAATGAAGATAATAAATGTTTGAAATGGGCCTTGAGAGCGGCTTTGTTTCCTGCATAAAGAAATCCGCAAAGACAAAGTAATTACCAAAGAGAAGACGGCATCAACTGGGTGGGAATTGACTTTCACACACCATTGAAACAGATTTATAAGCTTGAGAAGCAAGACCCCAACCTTGCCATTAACGTTTTCGGATGGGAAAATGACCTTGTTATTGTTCACAGGATCAGTACAAAGATAAAAAAACATTGAAAGAATTAGCTTGATGCTTCTTAACGAAGGTGAAAATTTCCATTATTGCTTTGTGAAGAGGCTGGCAGCTTTACTTTACGACCAGACCAAACACAAGGATAAAAAACACTTCTGCGCAAAGTGCTTGATTAGGTTTACAACAGAAAAATCCTTGCTAATCATCAGAAACACTGCAATGGCGTGAATGGAACCCCCACACGAGTTGAAATGCCGGAAAAGGGAAAAAAAAAACACTGAAATTTCAAAACTTTCACAAACAAATGAAGGCGCCATTTGTTAATTATGTTGATTTCGAGGCTGTGATTGAAAAGATTCCAGAAAACAAGCGTGAAAAAACAAAGTGCACAGAAAAAACAGACAAACACCAAGCCTCTGGGTTTGCGGCAACATTTGTTAGATGCGACGGCCAAAGCGGCCCAGTTGTAAAATACAGGCAGGGATGTGACGGTGAGAAAAACGCAGTGGAAGAGTTTCTTGAAATAATTTTGTAACTTGAAAATCTTTTGCGAGAAAGCCTGGAAAAACCTGCATCAATTGTTATGACACCTCGCAATTGGTTGAGCTTCAAAAACGCCAAGAATTACCACATTTGCAATGAAAGTCTTGTGAAGCCCGATTTTCTTGACTCGATTGGTGTGTGGTACAGCGAAAATGGTAAGTATTGCGGGCAAAGCCACAAAAGCTGCTTTTACAAGGCGAACAAAGAAATTCAATTCATTGCGCCAAAAACTGCAGAGAAAAGAAAAGGATCAAATTGACAAATGGATTGAGAAACCCAAGAAGAATGCCTTTTTGCGCAACACCACTGCTTCGCAAAAACTTTTGAGATGCTTTCAAAGATCGTTGCCACATTTCAGGCAGGTTTCGGGGGACTGCGCGTGCAACAAAAAGCTGCGGATAAACCCAAAAACAATTCCGATACCAGTCGTGTTTCATAATTTGAGGGGCTACGACGCACACCACATCATGCAAGCGATGTCGAAAAAAGAAGGAGGCGTAGAGCTGAATTACATTGCCAAAAACATGGAAAAATACATTTCATTCTCTTTGGGGAACTTGCGTTTCATAGACAGCAATGCATTTCTTCTTTCCAGCCTAGACTCGCTTGTAAAAGCCACACCAAAAGAGGCGCTGAAAATAACGAAAAAGCTTGTAGAAACCATGCAAGGACACACAGACGGCCTCGAGCTTCTTTCAAAAAAAGGCATTTACCCCTACGAGTACATGGACTCATGGGGAAGATTTGACGAAACAAGCCTTCCTGCCAAAGAACGTTTCTTCAGCAAGCTATCTGGCGAACACATATCGGACGAAAACTATGTGCATGCGCATAAAGTTTGGGAAACGTTTGAATGCAAAACACTTGGCGACTACCATGACCTTTACGCGCTTTTGGTAGATGTTTTCGAAAACTTCCGCGATCTTTGTCAAAGCAGTACGGCCTGGATCCTACAAATTATTACACATCACCCGGCCTGTCGTGGGATGCACTTCTGAAAAAGACTGGCATCGAGCTGGAGCTCTTGACTGACATCGACATGCATCTGTTTGTGGAGAGAGGGATGCGGGGTGGAATTTCGATGGTCAGCAAGAGGCACGCCAAGGCAAACAACCCCCTGGTGCCAGGCTATGACAAAAGCAAACCAAACACGTTTATCATGGATCTTGACGCGAACAACCTGTACGGCTGGGCAATGAGCAAAGCCCTTCCCGTTGGAAATTTCAAGTGGAACAGCTGGGCCCCCACAGAGGAAGAAATTCTTGAGATAAACGAAAACGGGAAAAAAGGTTTTATTCTTGAGGTCGACCTTGAGTACTCGGAGAAACTCCACCAAGAGCACAACACCTACCCCCTTGCCCCAGAGAAAAAGGCTGTGAAAAAAGAATGGCTGTTGCCATTGCCAAAAGAAAATGATGGAAGACCTCAACCTCAACCCGCCAGACTGCATAACACTTTTGCTGAGGTTGCAGGACAAACACAAATACAAAGTGCACTACCGCAACTTTACCAGAGCTTGACAACTAATCTAAGAGAAGTCAATCTTCCTATTTATTCGAAAAACGTTTTGAATTTTTACGCTTGTGGTAACTCTTTGTGGTTCTTTTTCTCGAATTACATTCTCAGGTGTATACGCATGCGCTTTCGAGGTGGTACAAAATAATGTAATGATAAATTTAAAATATATAGCTTAACACAAGGCAAAAAAATGATTGCCTTATTCCATGGTATTTGCTGTGTTTTCGCTGAACTTTCTACGCCTGATTGTCAAAAAGATGTTAAACAAATAGCCTTTGAATTTGTTGAAGCAATGGAAAAAGTAAAAAACCAAAACGCGATGACTTCATTTGATGACTCATTCGAAAGGGAAACCTCCCAACAAAGTTCCTGTCACTTATGCTAATTCCTTTCGAGGGAAAGGTCATACAAAGTTAAGTATTTAAATATATAAAAACCTCAAAAAATCAAATGGAGTACTGTGTGAAGGAACTAAGAAAGAAAACCCCAAATGTTCGGGGTACAGTAAAATTCAAAACAACAACAAATGGAAGGAAAATTGTAAGACGAAATGTAAAAGCTGTGAAAAAAAAAAAAAAAAAAAAAAAAAACCAGCTTCGTGTATCGCCGTCGCTGCTGCTTGAAAAAAATATTTTGAAGTCTCTCAGAACTCGAAAACCCTTTCGACCTTCACCGGAATTTCAAGAAGTCTTCTTCATAGTCATCGGGGTGAAACCAAGGTGGTTCTATATAGTGTTTTTTCTCCCTTTCTTCGGGCATAAGTCACAAAGTCCATTAAAGTTGCAAGGAATATATTTACTTGAAACTAATATTCTTGTAATTCGTTCTCTTTTGTCACACAAAGGGGCTTCACAAAGGACCTCATGAACCAAATCTCATCCCAAAGCGTTTCGCTCTCTTATTTTTATGGCGATGTGCTCCTTGAGAATTTTTTCGCATAGCTCGGTGAGTAAGTTTTGAATCAGCTCTCCAAGATAAGGCTCGGCTAGGGCGGCTGGGGCATTGTTACCACCCTCCGGGGTGGCTTGGCCGTAGAACTCGTTTAGGACTTCATCCTGCACTCGTGCTGCGGCCATTCCTGCGTGTAACCTATGCTCCCTTCTCTTTAATAGGGGGTATACCTTGACACTTTTCTTTGGTATGAGGGTTGCCTTGGGCCTTAATTATACAAACACATGTAAGATGGGACGTTCCGGCACACACCAAACAAACAAGACTTATTTCCGGATTTTAAAGTGCCTTTATGATCAGAAAATCACTCGTCTTTTTCTTCAAATTTCGAAAGTGTGTTTGCTTAACAACCGACTCGCGAAATTTCAAGCTTTAATTTGGAGAATTCAGTTTTTCATTTTGACCGGAATATTCTATTTAGTGATCCACCAGTACTAAGTTCAAAATCTAAAGAGAACTGGATCGAGGACGAAATGACGTAGAAAGCTCACAAGAGTAAGAATGCAGTGTGTGTAAACCCAGCTGATTTAGTATGCAGCACGGGAATTTTGAGCTTTCAGATTCTCAAACTCGTGTTAAGCATACCTAATAAGCTGTATTCACACACTGCAATTTTAAACCAGTGAGTAAATGACGTCATCTTATCCCGGATCCAGCTCTCCGAGGCCTAATCGGTCAGTTCTGAAAGTGAGTAATAGCGGACCGTTAAATTAAAAAAATTGTACTCAAAGTAGACAGTCTTCTGCTTGAAATTTAGCGAGTCGGGTGTTAAGCAAACACACTTTCGAAATTTGAAGAAAAAAGACAAGTGATTTTCTGATCGTAGTAGCACTTTAAAATCGGAAAATAAGTCTTGGTTCTGAAGGTGTGTGCCAGAAACCCCACCTTACTTGTGTGTCGTCTATTTACAAGCATGCTGAATGAATAATTTACAAATGCTAAAAGTACCTGAAAAAGTAGAATATGCCTTTCCTGTATTTTCCTAATCTTTTCCTCTGAATTTTTTCGGCTGATACTAGAGAAAAACGTTTCCCTTTAGTTTCAGATTCCATAACTTTTGTATTATCGTTGTTTTAAACTGAAAACTGGCAGTGTTCTCAGGTCCGCCCTCGTCAATCAAGCTGACGTGAGCACGTGCTGAGTATCATGACACTTTTTAGTCATGCACTAATCACGTGCTGTTGGATCCGTCGCGCGGGCAACAACTGCGGAATTGTATCCCGGTCGGGATACATTTGAATTTGGTTAGGGACACGTGATCAAGAATCGTTTTGTTGACTAGCCTTCGAAAAATTATGGAGTGCCCGCGGAGCTTTTAGCATCAAACGATTCACAAAGAGTGAAACATTCACACCCAGTCTTAATTTTGATGAGAATCTAAATAACGGGAAGAGAAAAGTTTGTTTAAAGATGACTTATTTTCAGCTTTAAAAAAAAAAACATCCCCCTCCCTTCAAAATGATAAGGCACAGGGTTCATTACGGGAGGGGGGGCGGAAGGCGAAAAATTGATAACATATTTCTTGAGAGGAAGGATGAAAGTTTGCTATGGTATAAGCACACACAAAGTATCAAGGAAGGTTTTGTTTGACCATTTTCAATTTTGCTCAAGCCTTAGCGACATTCGTTCTTAAGTTCCAAAGAGACATATTATGTGACGTCAATGTTTGCAGCTGGAAATATGTGGTTAGCATTCTATGAGACATTGTGACAATGCTTAATCGAAAAAAAAGAAGAAGAAGAAGATAAAGAAGAAGAAGAAGATAAAGAAGAAGAAGAAGAAGAAGAAGAAGAAGAAGAAGAAGAAGAAGAAGAAGAAGAAGAAGAAGAAGAAGAAGAAGAAGAAGTGACGTTATGAGAAAGAAGTTGTTAGGCGAGAGATGGTCGGTCCATATTCAGCGAGCATATCATAATAACCGAGATCACTTGAGTATTTTCTAACCCAAGTAAGTATGACGTTAGCTCACCTGATTCGTAACACACATCGTTGAGTGGTGTTGGTGGGGAAACAAGGAACTCTCCATTTATACGACGAAAACTTGCCCTCCAAATTCATTCCGTTGTGATTAACGACAGTGGAAGGGGCATAGATCACTTCAGGTGGGTCTTGTAAAACAACATACTGCGCCCTGTCTGTGGATCCTTGTGATATCAAATGTGGCTCGTACGGCAGACCCCTAGCCACCTTATAACCGTTATGGGCGTCGTTACAACTCTCTAGGATCCCATTGCTCTTCTCAATGAAATTTGTAATGAATCGCGTCCAGGTTCCCCCAGCCGCCCTGCATTCATTTGCACTTATGTATTTAGCAATGCATCTGGGGGCTGTAAGGCTGTCTTCGTCATAAGGGCAATCTTGATTATCAGCCAGTTGTGATGGCATCGTACACATGTCTAGAGAAGACGTTAAAAAAAAAAAAAACTAAAGCTAGTGAACGAAGGCCTAGATTTATCTCTTAGGAGTAGATGGGAAGCAAAATTTGTAAGGATTCAAGAAATTAACCCATTTCGACACCTTCAGCTACCTTATTTATTAACTGCTCGCGAAAATATAGTTTTGTTGTCGTTGTTTTCAACGTTTCTCGCCTGCTTTTTACTCAAATTTTCTCTTGCTAATTGCTTCATTAATTTTTCTACTTCTTCAACAACAGCAAAAACTTAAATTTTGAAAACTTTTGATCCCCGAACGTTTACAGTAACCTGAACTTACGCCTCATCTCACACACGCACGATTGTTCGTTGAACTGAAAAGAATACCATGTTGGTCGACGCCTTAACAATCTAGCCTAGACACCCAAAGTTATTTAGAAATGGAAATTCTACAAACGGGCAAATTTTAATGCTCACCAAAGGTCGCGCTCTTGTCAAATACTTTAAAGTTCGGCTCCGAGTCTGAACTGACAAAGATCGTTGTCGTTGATCGTTCCACTGTCTTGAGGAGCAGAAACAGTTTTCTTTGATTGGAGTACTATGACATAAATTAGTGCATGGACTCGAACACGTATCATCAAAACACCGTCTGAAATATTTCACGCGAAGGAGTGGAGACATCAAGAATGTTTGATGGGCTATTCGTCAGTTCCATTTCGAATAACGACACGATTACCCGCGTCTCATTGCGTCGGTAACACCTTTTAGAATAAATTTATGGGCAAAGAATAGGTTATTGTTCACTTTATCGGAAATGAAAGATTAGAAGCTGGCTTCAGTGCGTTAATAGTACAGGCCAAGGAAGGCTTCTAATTGGGTTTGATCGCTTGATCCTGCTTTACCAGCAATATTTTGCCAGACTATACTTAACTATCTTAACTATACTGGCTATCTCATTTGCTTTGCTATATGCCAAATCAACGATTTTTTGGAATCGGTCTTTGAGTTAAATAATAATAATAATAATAATAATAATAATAATAATAATAATAATAATAATAATAATAATAATAGTAATAAGGCAAGGTTACGCCAATCAATCAGTGTTAAATTCCATCTGTCACCACGAACGACTCTGGGAAGATTTTTTTCTCACACCACAAATCTAACATACATCTGCCAACTACGGGACAGACAATGGACGTTATATATCACTGGCGGTGCCAACTATCAACTTGCGTTGATTGCAACTTGACAATAACAAAACCGACCACTGAATCTAGATCAAAAGGCATTAGCCGTATATGTTGCAACTGACAACTACAACCCAGTAGATTTCGAAACTAGATTTTTATCTGGCAACTTTAAAGCGCTAGCGCCCCTCATTTTAAGTCTGGTTTGTCATCTGCTACAGTTGAAATCTATGCAAAACATACATTTATTGAACACATCCCCATCTGAGGCTTTTCAGTGATCAAGTAAGATTACAGATAATAAAAAAAGCTAAAAAACTATTATATGCATTTAAATTACGTTAAAATAACTAACTACATACGATATAGCTCCTCATATCCAATATAAATTATTTGACTAAAAATAAAATCATTGTTGGCATAGAAATTCGTTCAGAAGTTGAGTTTTCAAGGCTCTTTTGAAAATAGCGGGGTTCTTGCATAATTTTAGGCTTGAGTCCAGCTTCTTCCAGATAGATACACTTCTATAGTGAAAAGTTTTCTGTCCTGTTGCAGTTTTAAAACGAGGAATATTTAGTTGTTGAGAATTTCTGGTTGTACGTCCAGACACGCTGCCTCTTGTAACGAGCTTAGAAGTTAAATATTCAGGTGCATAACCCTTCATACATTTAAATGTTAAGGTAGCGTCTCGATAATACAGATTTGTTTTTACAGGGGCCAACGTAGATTCCTTAATACAGGAGTGATATGGTCATACTTTTTAACGTTGCAAATGATTCGCGCGGCAGACTTGAACGTATTGTAACTTACAAACATTACAAGCTGAGGTGGATGACCATACTGACGAACAGTAATACAGTTTACTGAAAACAATCGCGTTAATTATGGTTTCGAGCAACGCCTTCTCAAAAACGAATCTGATTCGGCTTATTTGAGATAGTGTGGACACGCAAGATGACACAGTAGCAGAGATATGGTCGTCAAACGATAGTGTGGGGTCAAAAATTACTCCTAGGTCTTTGAATGAATGAGCTGGGATAATTTCCTTTTCTAGTAGGGATAATTTAAAGTCGGGTAGTTTCACCAAAGTTCTTCTGCTGCCAAAAACCATCACATTCGTCTTATCGGGATTGAGCATTAAGCAATTATCAAAACACCAGTTGCGAATCCGTTGTAAATCGGAGTTAATACTTTCCATAGCACGAGTAGAGTCGTTCACAGTAAAAGACAAAAGAAGCTTGGTATCGTCCACGTAACACTCGGTTGAGCAATTTTGACAAACATTTGGTAGGTCATTTACATAAATACTGAATAGTAATGCTCCCAAGACGCTACCTTGCGGTGCAACACTGGCTCCTGGTAATTTGTCAGATAGAGTAGAGTCGATGCGGACTGCTTGAAATCTGAGAGAGATAGCTTTTGAACCATTGGAGTGCAGGAGCTGATAGACCTATGTTTTCCAATTTTTTTAAGAGAGTTACATGGTTGATAGTGTCAAAAGCTTTGCTCATATCAAGGTAAAAGACGGCGGTAATTTTTTTCTCGTCGATAGGACGGAGAATAAAATCACTAGTAGAAATTAACGATGTTTCGGTAGAGTGCCATCTTTTGTTGCCGCTCTGTTTCACTGACATTCTTTGATTGGATTTGAGATACAGGGACAGTGGGTTTAACACCAGTCTTTCACATTTGGAGAGTATTGGCAGTAGCGAAATTGGTCTATAGTTACTGGCTTCTTCATGATCTCCATTTTTGAGAATTGGACAGACTTCAGCAATTTTCCAAGGTGTCGGGAAAACGCCACTTTTAAGAGAAGCATTGATGATGGAAGTAATACAGCTAACAATAATCGACGAGCTCTCTTTAATTATGCGAGGTGGTACTTTATCAATCCCTGGGGCTTTGTTGTTAGGTATTGAATTAACAATATCTTTGACCTGAGAACATTCCGCTGTGGTGAGAAAGAACTGCTCCGGAACCGGATAATTTCTCGGGGTCTTGCACGGGCGCATAGTTGAATTTTCTTGCAAGAAGTTGAATCTTTTCCATCGTAGATTTCCCAACCGAGCTGAAGAACTGGTTGAATTCGTTCGCTACATTTTGATCATCTTTAGTGAAACTTTTGACATTCGTAGGCTTTTTTGGAATACATGACCTAATTGTTTTCCAGATATTTCTAACATCGTTGGAATTTTGTTTTTTTTTTTGTTCCTCTACGAATTCCCTTTGTGCGAGTCGAATTTCGCGTTTGACCTCTCTTTTGAAATTTCGGTAGCCTGACCACATAGCTGGGTCATTTGTTCGTCTGGCTAATCGTAACCAGTGATCTCTTGTCCGCATTAAGCCACGGATGCTTTCATAAATAAACGGATTTGGTCTAACTCTTTGTTTGACAATTTTGACGGGTGCATGTTGATCAAGGATTTGATTGAACAATAAATTAAAAGTGTCTAGTTTATCTTCAGGGTCTTCAAAAATGTCAACTATAGACCAAGGGGCATTTGATACGTCGTTCAAAAATGCATCCTTTATATAGCTTTTGAAGCTTCTGGTGGATATATGCGTGGGCTTCGGGCGAGGTTTCTTGAGGTTCAATGATGCAACAATGAGATCATGATCGCTTATTGAGTTGGCTGAGACGGCTGTTTTGCTGATGAGGTTCTCGTTAGAGACAAGGATTACGTCGATTAATGACTGTGAGGTCTCTGTCATCCTGGTGGGTCTTTCGATCAACTGCGTTAGGTTAAAGGTATTGCAGAAATCCAGGAGAATTTTTGGTCCAGTGTCAGTAGGATTGAGAAGATTGCAGTTCAAGTCGGCTAAAATAAAGATGGATATATTCAGCGACATTGCCGAAGTCAAAGCGTCGCTGAATTCGGACTCAGAGCAGAACAGGGAGGTATCTGGGGGACGGTAGGCTGTACAAATGAGGAACGACTTAAAGTTCCTGACTTGCACTTTGATCCATAGTTGATGAAATCCAGATTCTGCGATGTAAGATAGTACATTTAGTGGGAAGCATTTGAAGTTAGAGTTTACAAATGCACACACACCTCCTTTTTTCCACTTCGGTCGAGCCTGAAGAGTGAGTATCCAGGGAATTGTACCTCCAAATATGAAACGGTATCGTCTAGCCAAGACTCTGAGATTGTAAAGATATCCAGTTTATGCTTGAGTGCTAAGTCTTGAACCAAGATGTAATGATCTCTATTCTTCAGGGATCGAATATTCAAATGAGCAATGGTGACCTTGCTTCGGGATTTTTGCTTTGTTTTCGGCTTTGTTTGCTCAGTTCGACCGGCACCGTCACCAGGATTAAGTTCGACATCGCCGGATAGCGTTAGAAGTCGAAGAGAATAAGTTGCGGTTGAGTTTAGATAGTACACAATCCCTGCTTTAGTGAATGCCCTGCCTCGTGCTTTGCGAAGTGATGACGTGAATCGAATCGTTTGCCGCCATTCAAACGTTTTCTCCTCCACACGGTTCTGGTCCACGTCAGGAGGGCCACCATATATATAGAAAAACTAATCTTGAAGTCTTTACCATCGTAAGAAAGGGACAACAGCGTAAGCAGTAGAGAAACCAAAAATGCGAAGTTGAGACGAGTGAGTCTTTCATGCTTCATTGTGAATATTTGTTTCTTAATGCCGCATTTTCACACCTCTTCTAAATAAACATGTAAAGACTGTGCTAATCCTAGGACAAGTGTTGAGGGAACCCACAATTCGGACAACCTTTTGAGTTAGATAGAACCGATTGTTTTTCCTAGGATAAGCGCTGAAGATCTCCGAAATAGGGAAAACCTCTCAATTAAATAGCAATGATCGTTTTTTCCAGGACAAGTGTTGAATGGGTCCGAAATTCGGGAAAACCTCTCAAGTTAAATAATAATGATTGTTTTCCTCGGATAACTATTGAAGGGCTCCGAAATTCGGAATACCTCTCAACTTAAACCGCTTTAATGATCGTTTTTCCTCGGAGAAGTGTTGAGGGGCTCCGAAATTCGGAATACCTCTCAAGTTAAATAGTAATGAGCGTTTTTCCTCCGATCAGTGTTGAGGAGCTCCGAAATTCGGAAAACCTCTCAAATTAAATATTAATGACTGTTTTTCCTCGGATAAGTGTTGAAAGGCTCCGAAATTCGGAATACCCCTCAAGTTAAATAGTAATGAACGTTTTTCTTGATAAGTGTTGAGGGACTCCGAAATTCGGAATTTCTAATTTGGAAAAAGTAAACTGTATTCTTGTTATTAGGCTTGCTCAAAATGGAATAAAATAGTGCGATTTTGACGATGAATTTGACGGAAACCAAATTTTCCTCCGATGAAATGCCCTTCTTAGCACGGATTGGCAAAAGTCTTCAGTGCGCTGTTGTTATCAAGCACGGAATTTCTCTAAAATGTAATACCACAAATTAGTTTGGAACGCGTAAGAAGCGGATCGGAACATTGGGAAAAATGGCGCACCATAGCATATAACACCATAAATTTCGTTCTGATAAATGAACAGTCCGAAATATGACCCATGAATTATTGGGTGACCTGTTTGAAGCTTAAGCTGAGTATTTCAAGTTGCTTTTATTACCAAATATAACCAGTAAATTCCTCTTTATCCAGGCGGGGCATAGGGCAAAGCCTTTCTCGTGAAAAGTGAAATTTGTTATTCACATTTAAATAAAACCAATTTCCGCATGCATGAAAATTTTTGCACCTCCCTCCATTAAAAAAGCTCCTCCCTAAAAATAACCCTCCACCCCACCCTGTTGATTTTTTGCGACATGAAGAGAACTCAAAAGTTTTAGCCGCCAAGAAAAGGAACAGAACCAGATGTAAATGTTACGAGAATTGGGATAATCAAATCCCCGCCTCACCTTCCTTGGCCTTCTCTCCTCGGTTTACAAGTATTTTATACAATTATTTTGTCGGAGTCCACGATCTCCATCCACCCGAAGTGCGAAATAGTCGGTGGCGACTTATTTGCCAATCATGCGTTTCAACAACTGAAGAAGGTAATGTACTCTCCAAGCGTTTTCCAAAGTGAGGAAAGCTTTTTTTTTAGTTTCGTATGGGCCTCTAAATCCAATGTGATCCGAGCTTTTTCTGGCCTAAGACCAGCCACTTGTAAAACGAACATATTCCCACAACTGTGGCGGTGTAGTTCATTCAGGTTTTGCCAAGCAAACGAACTGGCTGATCCACGTCTGTACCGGTTTTTCGGTGGACTGCGAGCAGTCTCTCTTTTGCTCGAAAATCCTCGAAAAAGAACGTAAGCGGCACTGAAAAGTCTTTTTGGAATGGGGAATTTTCTTTCAGTTTTACAATTGAACGATGTCTTGAATGTTGATTTGTTTTGAATGTTGACTGTCGTCTTGAAACTCGAATTGTCCTAAATGTTTGTAATGTGCCAAACTCGAACACAAAAGTAAACTAAACAGGAAACGAAGTCAACAATGACAAGCAAATGTTGAACACTACTTTTAATCCCAGCATTCCTCACTATTGACATAAGAACCGTAAGGCCGTTGCATCACGCAACACATCACATAAGACCGTTACAATGTCGAAAGATCCTTGAATGCTAAATGCTGTTCGAATGTCGACCATTTAAAGTCGATTTCATCGATTTCCATTATGAATTTAGGAGAAAAATTATGATTCCAATAATGGATAGCAGATCTTTATTTTGTCAGGAAATATATACTTTTTCCTCAATACTTCGTTAGAAAAAGTGGTGTGATTTTGGCCCGCCAGTCCAGGAGCGAAATAATTAAAACCGAAGTGAACGCGATCTTTCGTTCGACAGTCAATTACGGGACTCAAATGCTTTGAGTTAGCCTAGACTGAATACCTCTCGGAGCTCACGCAAACTTATTTTCAGGCATTCTTTCAAAGTCAATACATTTTCTCCATGAAAACCACAAACGGGAAAATTATGCTCCTTTCAGTTTACATTACCAAAAAAAGGCTATATTTAACAATTAGATTATTAGCTCGAGATAGCTGATGAGGGCGCAGCCCGAGTCAGCTATCGCCCATAGAAATCGAGAGGGAATAATCTAATTGTTTTAGTATAAATCTACTAGTCGTTCGAAACTAAACAAGTAAATTATCTAATTCCTCCTCACAGACACTTCGAAAACCCGAAGAAGCGGCCGCCATTTCGTTGACAATCGCTACTCACTATCTATCACAGAATAGATAGCGAGTAGCGTAGCCAATCAGAGAACGGCATTCGTGATAGAAGCTAGTAGATTGATACTAAACTGAAATAGAGGACGTTTGGATACACTATTATTTAAGGTTAAATATCCTGGGCTACCAAAATCTCCATGTCGAGAAATCCGCCGGAATAATTTCGAACCAAAAAGTCTATAAATGGCTGATGTCATAATCAAAAAAGCAAAACAAAAAGGTTTTTGGCACATCTAGAGTCTTTTCGTTTGAGTTGAATTCCGCCATCCCCACAGCCCCCGCCCTCCAACTCCCCTCCCACCCCTCCCCCCAAAAAACCCTTGGTTTGGAGTTCAAACATAAAAAGGACATGAAAAGAAGCCTTAAAAACTCACATTTGTAGCGATAATGCGGGCCGTTTACGTATCTTTTCATCCAGTTGTAGGTCTTATTATCACTGACCATGATAGCAATGTCTCTCCACGGGGTGGGGCCCCAGTAAGGATAGTAATCACGCTCCTCGGCGACCTCATAGCCCCTCCTTGTTCCTCCTGCGTTTTGCCGCGTGTATATTGCTTTATCCCCATGTAGGTTTTGGTCAGCGGTGTACAAACCTGCGGCAATAAACCAGACGTGTTACAACAGTCAAAGCCCTCGGAAATCTTGTTTAATGAAGTCAATAAAGTAGTACTCAACAGAATCTTGACTCACTTGCGTTTACTTTAAACATGCTAATTTACAAACGCGACTACAAATGAAACTGTTTTCAGCTGCGGTCATGTGCAGACCGTGCAGACTGAGTTCACGACAAATGATGAGTCATCATAGAAGAGTTTGAGGTTAGCTATGTTCCATTGGAAAATATGGAGTGGAAACGGCCTTAATCGAGACTGCCTATAGATATCGTCTAACGTCTGAGTATACAATACTCTTCTGGAGAGAACCTCTGATAAAATCCGTTTTCATTTGTCGGGAATGTGACCCATAGCGTACATACGCATGCTCAGCATATGTAGCAAACTGAAAGACTTTGCTCACGAATTGCCCAATTAAGATGAGTTTTCAAGATCAATTTGTCGCCATAAATTCCGGTAATATTTCACTCACGGTATTAAAAAAATCATATGATTTCAAGTTTCTGGGAAAGAAGAAAGTCAGCGCTCAAGTTTTGTTAACAATGGTGCCAAAAGAGCGCGCGCTGTAATACGTGAAAAAAAAGTAGCTGTTCGCATCAGATTGCTAAGCAAAATTTTTCTCAAAACTTTGGGCGGAGATAACAGTATAGAAAATTTTACGTTCTGTGAGGACTTATCGCAGTTTAATGAACCGTCAAGCTTGAATCGATACAAGAAACTACTTTCACATGATGACGGAAGCGTCAAGACAGATTGCCTACGCGCGTGCAAAGCAAAGATCTGAAAAGTCGTGCGCACGTGCCATTTTCATTGACCGATCAGATTGAAGAACGTGCCCGATTTACCAGATGTTTTTTTTTCGAAGTCGAAACATCTGGTTACGAGATTAGTGTTTTCTTTGTTAGTTAAAGCTGCAATATAGCTTTTCCTGCTAGCTCGCGATGCTATCACAATGACTAGATATTCCGTGTTTTTAGGCCGACGTGGTGAGTAAGTCTTGTGTTTTCTTTGTTAGTTTAGAGCTGCACTACAACTTTTTCCAAAGACCGTAATATTCAGACACCGGTCGAATATAAATAGAAGTGGGATGCCTTGAGATCTTGAGTGCCAAATTCATGACAGTACATTAAATATTTCAACAAACTTGGATTGGACTGAAATCAATTCTCCTTTTCCTCATAGCAATACAATAAGGAATAGAACACCTTGTCACTGGCTTTAGTTTAGTCGGATTCTGTTTTGTCTTTCAAAGTTAAACTGGAAAATAAGTCTTGATGTAGATGTCATTACTTCGAAACTTATAGATATCACTCCCGTGACCACATGTAAGAATCTTCAGTTTCAGAAGGTGACATGTACATGGAAACAAGAAAAAGGGAAGAAGAAGAAGAAGAAGAAGAAGAAGAAGAAGAAGAAGAAGAAGAAGAAGGAGGAGGAGGAGGAGGAGGAGGAGGAGGAGAAGAAGAAGAAGAATAAGATCGTTTTCCAAACTTCCTTGTTCCTTTTAAGCGTACTTACAGAAAAACGAAACGGACATTAAAAATTGATGTTTCCGTGAAATCCGACTTTTCCGCACTCATAACAAATCAAGAACTGAACATCTAAAACATCTGACTTAAACTTTTCATGCCAAACACTAACTCAAGTTTCATGTGTCCGAGAAATCCCAGAAATCCGTTTTTTTCCGTATGCGCTGAAAAGATGTTTGACATAAAACAAAAGTTGTATCAAGACTTGACTGCTGGTTGAATTCATGGAGTAAACATAACTGAACATCTAAAAACATCTGACTTTAACTTTTCATGCCAACAAGTAACTCAACTTTCATGTCTCCGAGAAATCCGAGAAATCCATCTTTTTCGTATGCGCTGAAAAGATGTTTGACATAAAACAAAACTTGTATCAATACTTGACTGCTGGTTTAATTCATAGAGTGAGCACAACTGAACATCTAAAACATCTGACTTAAACTTTTCATCCCAACAATTAACTCAAGTGTAATGTCTCCGAGAAATCCAAGAAAGCCGTCTTTTCCGTATGTGCTGAAAAGATGTTTGACATAAAACAAAAGTTGTATCAAGACTTGACTGTTGCTGGAATTCATAGAGTGAACACAAGACTTTTTTTATGATGGCGGAAAAGGAGGATTTCACGGAAACATAAATGATTAATGTTTAAAACTTACAGGAATGACTGACTGCTGAATGAATTTATTGAGTGAACACAAACTTTTTCATGAAGGCGGAAAAGACGGAAAAGACGGATTTCCCGGAGATATGAATATATAATGTTAATTTAATATATATTTAATATAATTCTTCTCTTTATTACTGTAAGTACAGTTATAAAGAGAAGTATTATATTAAATATAAATTAAATTTCTCGGAGACATGAAACTTGAGCTTCTTGTCAGGATGAAAAGTTTAAGTCAGGTGTTTTAGATGTTCAGTTGTGTCCACTCTACGAACTCCACCAGCAGTCAAGTCTTGATACAATTTTTGATTTGTGTCAAACAATTTTTCAGCGCATACGGAAAAGACGGATTTCTCGGATTTCTCGGAGACATGAAACTTGAGTTACTTGTTGGGATGAAAAGTTTAAGTCAGATGTTTTAGATGTTCAGTTGTGTTGACTCTATGAATTGCACCTGCAGTCAAGTCTTGATACAAGTTTTGTTTTACTTCAAACATCTTTTCAGCACATACGGAAAAGACGGATATCTTGGATTTCTCGGAGACATGAAACTTGAACTTCTTGTCAGGATGAAAAGTTTAAGTCAGGTGTTTTAGATGTTCAGTTGAGTCCACTCTACGAACTCCACCAGCAGTCAAGTCTTGATACAAGTTTTGTTTTGTGTCAAACAATTTTTCAGCACATACGGAAAAGACGGATTTCTCGGATTTCTCGGAGACATTACACTTGAACTTCTTGTCGGGATGAAAAGTTTAAGTCAGATGTTTTAGATGTTCAGTTGTGTTGACTCTATGAATTCCACCAGCAGTCAAGTATTGATACAAGTTTTGTTTTATGTCAAACATCTTTTCAGCACACAAAGGAAAAGACGGGTTTCTCGGATTTCTTGGAGACATGAAACTTGAGTTACTTGTTGGGATGAAAAGTTCAAGTCAGATTTTTTCAGGTTTTCAATTGTGTTCACTCTATGAATTCCCGTGAGCAGCAGTCAAGTCTTGATACAAGTTTTGTTTTATGTCAAACATCTTTTTAGCACATACGGAAAAGACGGATTACTGGGAGACATGAAACTTGAGTTACTTGTTGGGATGAAAAGTTCAAGTCAGATTTTTTCAGGTTTTCAATTGTGTTCACTCTATGAATTCCCGTGAGCAGCAGTCAAGTCTTGATACAAGTTTTGTTTTATGTCAAACATCTTTTTAGCACATACGGAAAAGACGGATTACTGGGAGACATGAAACTTGAGTTATTTGTTGGGATGAAAAGTTTAAACCAGATGTTTTATATGTTCAGATGTTTATTTTATACGAGTGTGGAAAAGGTGGATTTTACGGATTTTCCGGAGACATGAATTTTTGAAGTTTAAATCTTGCAGAAATGACTGACTGCTGATTGAATTCATAAAGATATCGAATTCAACTCCAGTAATTTTTTGGGATGAATGGTTTAACTCAGATGTTTTGGTGGTTGATTTTTACTAGTGCGGCAAACGAGGATTTCATAGATTTTTCGGCGACATGAACTTTTTAGTGTTTTCGACTTTTGTAGAGAAGTCAAGCCTTCTGCAGACATGTAGGAACTTCCCAGCTAGACCACAGAAATACTGCTTTTGCTTGCATGGATGCCGTGTTCGTTGAAAAACAAACAGGCGTGACAGCTATCGTTTTACAACTATCTTGCCGACCACTAATCGACCACAGAATTACTCTGATTGAGATAGCAGGCATATTTAATCTCAGTTTTATGCTGCAAAAGGCAGCCATGACAAGCCAAAAAAAGCAAATAAATAAAAAAACAAAGAGGGCCGTGGTAAATTACTTTGACGATAGCATCACTTCTGAACTTAATCAACAAGTTCGATCCATCTCGGTTGTTCTTTTGACTAATTCTTGAGAAACAAGTGCCATTGAGTGCGTCATAAAACAGCCTTGTTTAGATTGTCGGCATGTTTACGCCGGAAATCGTTTTAATTCATCGAGCTGCTAGTCTTTAGCCTTAATCTTCAATTCTGCCCTTTTCTTCAAAGAACCTGCCATTCTTCCTTCCCGAAAGTTGTAGTGGGGATCTCTCAAATAGCAGTCCATTGTTCAAATCCGTGCTTATCGATTCCCTTCTTTAGAAACTCCTCCTCGTTCGTCTTAAATTTCAACAGCCGACGATGGCTTCTTTGGATTCGCAATCGATTTGTTGGTGTGGTATCCCTCTGAGGGGGCACGCTTTTTGATTCTGTGCTTTCAATCAGTCCTGCAAGACTTAAAGTTGAATGGCTAAACCTCTTAACTTGTTGACCGCCTCATCCACCTCAGAGCTTTTGGTACCTTGTAGCTTTTGCAGACACTTGTGAGCCTTCACAGCAACTTCGCGAGACCTTTGCTTTTGATAGTGAACTTTGGCGACAGCT
Organism: Pachyseris speciosa; assembly: GCA_016490735.1. Lineage (NCBI taxonomy): Eukaryota > Metazoa > Cnidaria > Anthozoa > Scleractinia > Pachyseridae > Pachyseris > Pachyseris speciosa. Next base: position 405,340 of record JAEMWC010000286.1, read on the forward strand.
GAGCTGTGTTTCTGATCTTCCGATAAAATGCTTTGCTCTTTGCTAGTGAGCTGATTGAGGCTTTGCGTGTCGATGATTTGACGAAAGCGCGTCGGGTGAATGTACTTTCCGATTGCGTCAAACACTAGTTTACTCATGACGTCGCCCAGCTTGCCGTGTTGGCCTCCATTTCTCGTGACCAGAACGAACTCGCACTGGGGTTTTAGCAATGGCCTCACGAAACTGATGTAACTATCGAGCACCTGCATGCTTGCATCGGTCAGAATCAAGGAGTCAAACCCGTATTTGCTGGCAGTCTTGAACTTTTTCTGGTCAATAAATCCCCCGTTCTCGTTCGCTGCTCTAACCATTTCGACTGTCAAGTACTGATAAGTCATAGGGCGTGACCCCTTCACTTTAATGAACAAGTACATCGACACAACTCTCGTGGCAAATGTTAAGTCTGATGGGTTCACTTGACCTGGATTGCTCTTGCACGTCTTTACGACGTTTTCGTAACGTGGCAAGTGAAATGTCACCACTTGCAGCAATTCCTCCATTGTCGCCCAGTGACATCGAGCTTCCAATGTGTCGATGTCCAGTTCTCGGGTCCACTGCAATCTCATCATTTTTGCCACCGTCTTTCGAGCTCTCTTAAGGTAGAACTCAGTAGGAGATAGGTTTCGCAGTCCTGTGTAGGATGCCCCATTGATTTTTCTAAAGTCCATTAGTTCGGAAATTGCGTCTATGTAGCCCAATCGCCCACCATGTCCGAGGTTGCACTCGTCTTGCAAGTAGTCTATGAATTTGAACAAAAGATTCGGGGTGCGCAGACTGTAGTCTATCACTTCAAACATCAATTCTTCCTCGTCTTCACAACAAAATTTCAGAAATTTAAAGCTTCTCTTCACTATTTGTTGAGCTGTGCGATCTTTCTTGCAACCCCCACCACTACCAGTCAACCACTTCGCGAATGCTTCGTCAATTTGACAAGAGACTGAAAATGAAGGTACAACAATGACACCGTGTTTTGGCCTTCGGCTTGATTCACAATCATCTGTAGTGGTCTTTGATAACTTAGTGTCCGGCACTTGCGATGAATGTCGAAGTTCTGTGAGGTCGGGTTTTTCGTAAAAATAAAAGAACCAGCTGTGCGTAGAATTGGCATGTTTCCTGTATCCACGCTGACTTTGAACTGATTTTGCCAACATACTTGTTAGTAGCGCTTAGCAAAAAAACCGACCAAACAATCAGACCCATTGGTAAACAATGATTTGAACCTTCAGGTTACAAACTCCTCTCTACGGTTGTATGCAGATGACACTACCGAATATGCATCGGACACTTCCCCTCCAGTTTTAGAATATATTATTAACTCTGATCTACATATATTATCAACATGGCTTCGGCAGAACTATCTTCAGATCAATGCATCTAAGACACAGGCAAAGGCTATAGATCCAGTATCATATCGTTATAACTTCCGTGTAGATAGCAATGAAGTGGACGCTAATGATACACTTAAAATCCTTGGTGTTACATTAGATCGTATGCTCAATTTTGTCGCTCATGTGTCCGAACAAGTAAAAAAGGCGTGTGCCAAAGCCTCTGCGTTACGGAGGATTCGCAGGTTTATTCCTTTAGACGCAATGTGCCGCCTTTATAAAGCTTATATTCTGCCTCATTTAGAATATTGTTGTCCGCTATTACTTGGAGTTGGAAGAGGTCAAGTTAAAAAATTAGAAGACACCAATAATTATATTCTGAGAACTATCTTAGGGTATGGAAAGCATACACCATATAACCATTTATTAAATATGGCTAGTATAAGAACGTTAGAAGAAAGAAGAAAATTCCAGGCCCTAGTTTTGGTATATAAATGTATTCATAAAGAAGCCCCAAGGTACATAGAGGATTTTTTTAAGATCGAAATCTGTAATTATAATTTAAGAGGGTCGGGGACACTTTTAATGCTACCCAGTTTTAATCAAGAATGGCGCCATAAGTCATTCTCATTTTTGGCAGCAAAACTTTGGAATTCGTTACCTACGTATGTTAGAAACGCCAAAGATATTTCTACTTTTTAATGTCTTTTAAAGAAACAAGTTTTTAGATAGATTTTAGAATGGTAATTTTAAACTATCTCTTTTATTTTCAATGCTTTCCGTTTCACGCACATGTTTTAACGAGTTTTTATCACTCCTAGATGTAGCGTGGGTAAATAAAGTATTGTTGTTGTTGTTGTTGTTGTAATGAAGTCGTCATTTAATATTGGAGCTTGTCAGCACTTGCCCCTTCTTGCCCGAGCTAATTACTATTGTAGTCAAATTCATAACAGAGAGTTACATCCCAAATGGCTTCGGGCTGCCCGGGCAACCTTGTGCACGCCTACAACAATGGCTGCATTGTCCAAGTTCAACCTTGCTGAGGCATGCCTCTGCATGCCACTGCTCATTATTCTTTGGCGAATTTGGTGACATTAGTATGGCGTTGGTGCGATGGTGATCAGCCTTAGCTTGCCCGGACAAGTTAAAAAGCGCCTCGAAAAGTCTTTTAGAATCTGCCATTGACTCTGTTTCGTGTTGCTTCAAACTTAAAAAAAAAAACACAAAAACGTCAAACTTCAAACACTACACCAAACGTTTTGCCATGCAATTCAATTCAAGAGCGCCGAAAACATAGATGTCATGACTAGAAGAAAGGCTCTGTTGAAGAAATGTACTAAAGAAGAGCCATTTTCTAAATAGGAACCATTTTACATCAATGGGAGCTAATGGTTAGGAACAAATTGTTCCACGAAAGTTCCGCACGCCAGCATAAAGGAACATTTATTCTGAAAGGGAACGCCCTGACAGGAACAGTTGTTCCTCAAGTAAATAAAAAGGACCAAAATTATAAAAAGAGGAACAATACCAATGGGAACACGTGTTCCTAAGCGACTCATTTAAGAACAAAACGTTCCTATCAATGTTAAAAATTCGGAACAAATGATTCCTTTTTAGCTTTAAATGAACACTTTGTTCCTATTTTTCACAACAATTTGTTCTTTTTCATACTATAGGACCACTCCAAATAGGAACAATCGTCCCATAATGGGAGCGTTCCCTAGGCACAGATGAGAACAGTGCCAAAAATCTAACAGTCAATTCAAAAGCCAGTTAAAGGATGAAGAAAACATGCCAAAGTTTCTTAAGAATCTCTTTGCTGAATACAAACAACAGCCAAAATTGGGTTCACAAAATGCTGCTAAAACATGTTGAAACATGAAAGTAAAAATTTAGGGAAACGTAGAAGGTCGTTTCCCAAACTCCCTTGTTCCCTCAATCTTTCTTAGATGAATCTCTCCAACGAACCATACAGTTGTCCTTGTAGCCGTTGTAATTTTCAAGGGAAATGGACAGCATCCCAAAACAACTGCAATTAATTTGATGTAAATGTCGATGCCAATCTCTCAGTTCATTTTTGGTTATACGTCCCTAGAAATAAGGGAACGTCAAGAGAGGCCCAAAGTAATCCCATATGTGTTTATCGTTGCCTCCCTGAAAAGCAAGAGTCGACGCTGAACTCTGCGAAATCCCGAAAATCCGACTTTTCCGACATCAAAACTATACACTTGATGCTTAGAACTTACAGGACAAATTTACTGCGTACAGAATATACTGAGTGCACAAATCTAAATGTTTTTAGACTGGAAAAGATGGATTTACTGGATTTCCCGGGAAATCAACTTACAGTAATTTGTAGAAGTAATATAATACTTCTCTTTTTTACTCTAAGTACTTACAGTAAAAAAGAGGGGACACGCTTTTCGATTCTGTGCTTTCAGTCAGTGCTGCAAAACTCAAAGTTGAATCGCTAAACCTCTTGTTGACCTCCTCGTCCACCTCAGAGCCTTTGGTACCTTGCAGCTTTTGCAGACACTCTTTGCAGACACTTTTTGATTCTGTGCTTTCAATCAGTCCTGCAAGACTTAAAGTTGAATGGCTAAACCTCTTGTTGACCGCCTCATCCACCTCAGAGCTTTTGGTACCTTGTAGCTTTTGCAGACACTTGTGAGCCTTCACAGCAACTTCGCGAGACCTTTGTTTTTGATAGTGGACTTTAGCGACCGCCGAGCTGTGTTTCTGATCTTTCGACAAAATGCTTTGCTCTTTGCTAGTGAGCTGATTGAGGCTTTGCGTTTCGACGATTTGACGATAGCGCGTCGGATGAATGTACTTCCCGATTGCGTAAAAAACTAGTTTACCCATGATGTCGCCCAATTTGCTGCGTTGGCCTCCATTTCTTGTGACAAGAACGAAGTCGCGCTGTGGTTTTAGCAATGGCCTTACGAAATTGATGTAGCTATCGAGCACCTGCATGCTTGCATCGGTTAGAATCAAGGAGTCAAGGAGTGAAATCCGTATTTGCTGGCAGCCTTTAGCTTTTTCTGGTCAATAAATCCCTCTTTCTCCTTCGCTGCTCTAACCATTTCGACTGTCAAGTGCTGATAAGTCATGGGGCGCTACCCCTTCACTTTAATGAACAAGTACATCGACACAAATCTCGTGGCAAATGTTAAGTCTGATGGGTTCACTTGACCTGGATTGCTCTTGCACGCCTTTACGATGTTTTCGTAACGTGGCAAGTGAAATGTCACCACTTGCAGCAATTCCTCCATTGTCGCCCAGTGACATCGAGCTTCCCATGTGTCGATGTCCAGTTCTCGGGTCCACTGCAATCTCATCATTTTTGCCACTGTCTTTCGAGCTCTCTTAAGGTACAACTCAGTAGCAGATAGGTTTCGCAGAACTGCGTTGGATACCCCCTTGATTTTTCTAAAGTCAATTAGTTTGGAAATTGCGTCTATGTGGCTTAATCACCCATCAAGTCCGAATTTGCACTCGTCTTGCAAGTAGTCTATGAACGTGAAAAAAAGATTGGGGAGCACAGACTGTGGTCTATTACTTCAAACGTCAATTCTTCCTCGTCTTCCCAACAAATTTCAGAAATTTAAAGCTTCTCTTCACTCTTTGTTGAGCTGTGCAATCTTTCTTGCAACTCCCACCACTACCAGTCAACCATTTCGCGAATGCTTTGCCAATTTGGCCGGAGACTGAAAATAAAGGAACAACTACGACAACATGTTTTGGCCTTCGGCTTGATTCACCGTCAATTGTAGTGGTCTTTGATAACGTAGTGTCCTGCACTTGCAATGAATGTTAAAGTTCGGTCAGGTCGGGTTTTTCGTCATAATAAAAGAACCAGCTGTGCTTGGAATTGACATGTTTCCTGCATCCACGCTGACTTTGAAATCCTTCGTGCTCGCATACTTGAATTGGACAATTGTTCATTCTTGAAAAAGAGGAACTGATTCAGCCAACAGACTTGTTTGTACCGCTTAGCAAAAACCGACGAAACAATCAGACCCATTGGCAAAGAATAGAGCCATCATTTAATTTGGAGCTTGTCAGCACTTGTCCCTACTTGCCCTCAAATTCATAGTAGGGTGTTACATCCCAAATGGGTTCAAGGCCTGCCCAGGCAAGCCAGTGCATACCTACAACAATGGCTGCATTGTGCAAGTTCAAACTTACTGTGGCATGCCCCTGCTTGCCATTCTTTATTATTCTTAAATTAATTTACAAACCCAAGTTGGCATTGGTATGGCGTAGGTGTGATGGTGTTCAGCCTTACCTCGCCCGGACATGTCAAAAAGCGCCTCGAAAAGTCTGTTAGAATCTGCTATTGACTCTGTACCGTGTTGAATCAAACTTAAAACACTACAACAAACGTTTCACCATGCAATTAAAAAGCGATAAAAACATAGATGGCAAGAAAAAAAGAATGGTTCTGTTGAAGAACATGTACAAAGGAACTGTCAGTTTCTTAATGGGAACCATTTTACATCAATGGGAACTAATCGTTAGGATCAAATTGTTCCGCGTGTCAATAAAAAAGGAACATTTCATTGAAAACGGAACTCATGAATGAGAACAATTGTTCCTCAAATGAATAAAAAGGACCAAAATGATAAAAGAGGAACAATACCAATGGGAACATTTGTTCCTAACTGACTCAGTTCGAAACAAAAGGTTTCTTTCAATGTCAAAAATTCGGAACAAAAGATTCCTTTTTAGCTCTAAATGAATACTTTGTTCCTAGCTTTCACAACAATTTGTTCTTATTTATATAAATAAGACCACTAACACTAGGAACAATCGTTCCATAATGGGAACGTTCCCAAAGCGAAAAAGGGAACAGACCAAGAAACAAAAGTTAATTCAAAAGCCAGTTAAGGGATTTGAAACATAAGAATAAGAAGAGGAGGAAGAAGAAGAAGAAGAAGAAGAAGAAGAAGAAGAAGAAGAAGAAGAAGAAGACGAACTGTATTTCAAAAAAAGGCTGTAGGTCAGTCGATATATGCTGAGTTTGACGCAACGTGATCGTGGCCGATCGTGGATCGAAACCCAAACCTATAATGTAGATATCCTATCCCAATATGTAACCCGAGTAAACGCTCAGCAAGCGCCATGTTCTACCTCATTGGTGAGTGAACTACTGAAACAAGGTTTTTAGTTAAGGCTTGCGATTCCCTCTTACCTTTATTGCGCTCTCGGCGATAATATGACTGATAGTAAAACAAAGGCTCATGAAGTCCTAGATACTTGGAGACATAGTCAATCTCTCGCCCCCCATCCGAGAAAGATTGAGTGGAGGTACTTTCACCGTTACGGATCGTATTATATTCAAACAGCCTGTTCACATCAGCTTCAAGATCCAGTTTGCCTCCTGGGAACTTTCCTTCGGGAAAGTCCTGACACATGTACTGTAAGATAACTTGTGTTTCTATCATGTCATCCGTCTTTGGACCGGTCCCGTGCTGATTTGTCCACATGATTTCTACCTCCGTCTTAGCATCCTTTCTACAGGTACTCATGTAGAACTCCTGGCATAGTTATAAAAGAAGCAAAAATGTTTACATCTGTATACTGTGTAGAAAATCGGTTTCGCTGAATTGAGTAGTGAACACGCCCTCCTCAAGCTTGTCACTGCTATAATCTGTAAGTTTGATCTATGCAATTCGGATTATTTAGCTGAAAAATGAAATTGCCGAAAATTTTAGGGAAGGAAATCTTTTTCCTTGAATTTCCGACCTGCTTTTGCGTTTCTATAAACACCAGCTGTCGTTTTTTGCACATTTAACGACGTAATTGCCCCTCCGTAAACAAAAGGAATTAGTTTTGCAGCCTGTGATAGTTTGAGGTGACCGTTCTCCGTTTCCTCATAATTTGATCCGAATTTCTGAGGCAGTTAATGTCTTTCTAAACGGATATTTCACCACAACGAACCACTGGGTGACCCTGAATGACTCAATTGAAAAAATCTCTATGTTTCGTTACCATTGGTAGCTGTCGTCCTTCTTTGAGAAGGCCATCGTGGGAGGCACTGTTTACTTTTTCACCAGCGTTGTACCCAGCTTTCCCGTTATTCTAGAAAGAAGGAACAACGAAAAAAAAAAAAAACAACAAACAAGAAAAAAAAAAGAGACATGAAACGGCGACATTTTTCTATTGAAAAGAGATACGGTTAATAGGCTTAAGTATATTTACACGAAATATTATCAAGTGAGACGTACTAATACGGGAAGGTGAAAGTCCGTCATTTGCATGTGTCCCCATCTGCATAGTGTTTAAACCATTCCATCATGAAGAGGAATAACCATGACAGGAAAGACATTACATCTTTAAATTTCGTACAACAAAAATATACCCGGTCCTATTCCTTAAAGAGGTAATTCAGCGAGTTAAATTTATTTTGTGATTATTTAAGCTCTAGTAAATCGAAAGTTACCTCCTAGTAAAAAGGCTGAATGATTACAACAGGAGCGCTTTGTTGAAACGTTTTGTAAACGTTTTTTGCTTTTCCGTTGATGTCCGTTTTGGAGGAGGTGGGGTCATCTTTTACTCTTAACTCATACTGACCTCAGAGCTACCATCTCGTGGCATTTAAGGAAAATTTGGCATTTTTCTTCGTAAAACAAAGAAAAATTACAAATTTTAATATTCTCTGAATTAGTTTCTTTCTTTCTTTCTTTCTTTTTTTTTTTTTGTTGACGAGAATATTAAACAACTGATTGCGTCAATGGGTAACTAATCAAATGTCACCTGGAAAACAGTCCATTTTCCAATATTCCTTCACAGCTAGCATGAGGACTCTACTCCAAAATATTGAAAACCATACATCTTTGAAAAGCTTGTGTAACACAAGAAATGAAAAATGCTTCTGTTCCCAAAAGTATAGTATACTAGTCATGGAATTGCGCAACCTAGGTCCCAGGGCTTTTCCCTTCCAAAATTTAAGCTACAATCCTCGTCAAACTCTGATGGGAAGTTTAAAACATTAAATGCCCTTTGATTGACTCTTATTTCGATCGTGATGGTCTCGCAATGAACCTTTTTTAGCGCCATGAAGTGAATCACAGATTAGCGTGGCGACCTGAACAAAGATTAAGTGATTATGGATAGAGTTAACTATGGCTCTTTAACAATATGGGTGGAATTAGTAGCCTACCTGGGAATCAAAGAGTCGCTCCGCGTTTGCAACGTTTACTCCATTACCGTTCAGACGATTGTTAGATCCTGGCGGGAAATGGAGGTACATATCTGTGGTGCAAGGCGCGATAAGAACAGCCAACAGGTAGCCCCAAACAAATAAGAACCTCATGGTCTATTACTGAAATGCAAAGGTGCCAAGACATCTTAGAAATTTATTAGTAGTTATCATTAAGCATACAAGTCGAGAATTGGCGAATCTTTGTTTATTATTTTCTTTATTATTACATACGCGCCTCATTTTCTAATCGAGTTACAGAAATGCCAATTCTGAAGATTGAAAGGATATAGCACAATTTACATCTCTCTGAAAATTTCAGTTGGATAAACCAAATATTCTTTGTAACATGTGATGTTAAAAACTCAATTATAAAGAATGTACAGGCTCAATAATAGTTTTGCCATCCTGAAATTCTGGATTTTCAGATGGCTCATATTTCCAAAAGTATTGCATGCAATGCCAGCTAAACCTTGCACAGACTACTACATTTAACAAGCTCTTTCAACTTTTTAAATTACTTTTTGTTTAGCATGATGCATTTTCGATGAATTTTGTAAGCTAATGCAGCAAAATTTAAACGGCAATGACGTCAGCAAAGATTCACCTATAAGGAGCCTGTAGTATCGGTGCCCTGAGGGATCGTATGAGACTAGTGTGAAAAACTACGATAACTTCATAGCCCGTTTTAGCCAACATGCAATCACACTTCTACTTATTCACATTATAGTGTGGCCACTCAAAAGGCACTAAGGCCACAAGGTAGCGGGCATTACCCTTAAATCTACCAAAGCAAAGATTGAGCCCAAGCATTAGCAGCCATGGACAGTTGTTTCAGCCTTGTTAGGGCATTTACATATAGTCTGCTTGTCATACCACCCATCTGACCTCACTCAAGCTACAGACCCAATGCTGTAAAAAATAGTATGGAAAGGTGATCTGAGCCAGTGGCACAGTGGATTTGGACCCTTTGCATATTTTCACCCTCCAGTCCAGATCTGCTTGTGGATCAGATTTGGACCCCCTAGTCCAGAACTGCTAGCAGATATGAACCCCCTTTTACGGACTTGGACGCACCTTGCACAGACGCACCTTGCACAGACTACTACATTTAACAAGCTCTTTCAACTTTTTAAATTACTTTTTGTTTAGCATGATGCATTTTCGATGAATTTTGTAAGCTAATGCAGCAAAATTTAAACGGCAATGACGTCAGCAAAGATTCACCTATAAGGAGCCTGTAGTATCGGTGCCCTGAGGGATCGTATGAGACTAGTGTGAAAAACTACGATAACTTCATAGCCCGTTTTAGCCAACATGCAATCACACTTCTACTTATTCACATTATAGTGTGGCCACTCAAAAGGCACTAAGGCCACAAGGTAGCGGGCATTACCCTTAAATCTACCAAAGCAAAGATTGAGCCCAAGCATTAGCAGCCATGGACAGTTGTTTCAGCCTTGTTAGGGCATTTACATATAGTCTGCTTGTCATACCACCCATCTGACCTCACTCAAGCTACAGACCCAATGCTGTAAAAAATAGTATGGAAAGGTGATCTGAGCCAGTGGCACAGTGGATTTGGACCCTTTGCATATTTTCACCCTCCAGTCCAGATCTGCTTGTGGATCAGATTTGGACCCCCTAGTCCAGAACTGCTAGCAGATATGAACCCCCTTTTACGGACTTGGACGCACCTTGCACAGACGCACCTTGCACAGACTACTACATTTAACAAGCTCTTTCAACTTTTTAAATTACTTTTTGTTTAGCATGATGCATTTTCGATGAATTTTGTAAGCTAATGCAGCAAAATTTAAACGGCAATGACGTCAGCGAAGATTCACCTATAAGGAGCCTGTAGTATCGGTGCCCTGAGGGATCGTATGAGACTAGTGTGAAAAACTACGATAACTTCATAGCCCGTTTTAGCCAACATGCAATCACACTTCTACTTATTCACATTATAGTGTGGCCACTCAAAAGGCACTAAGGCCACAAGGTAGCGGGCATTACCCCTTAAATCTACCAAAGCAAAGATTGAGCCCAAGCATTAGCAGCCATGGACAGTTGTTTCAGCCTTGTTAGGGCATTTACATATAGTCTGCTTGTCATACCACCCATCTGACCTCACTCAAGCTACAGACCCAATGCTGTAAAAAATAGTATGGAAAGGTGATCTGAGCCAGTGGCACAGTGGATTTGGACCCTTTGCATATTTTCACCCTCCAGTCCAGATCTGCTTGTGGATCAGATTTGGACCCCCTAGTCCAGAACTGCTAGCAGATATGAACCCCCTTTTACGGACTTGGACGCACCTTGCACAGACGCACCTTGCACAGACTACTACATTTAACAAGCTCTTTCAACTTTTTAAATTACTTTTTGTTTAGCATGATGCATTTTCGATGAATTTTGTAAGCTAATGCAGCAAAATTTAAACGGCAATGACGTCAGCAAAGATTCACCTATAAGGAGCCTGTAGTATCGGTGCCCTGAGGGATCGTATGAGACTAGTGTGAAAAACTACGATAACTTCATAGCCCGTTTTAGCCAACATGCAATCACACTTCTACTTATTCACATTATAGTGTGGCCACTCAAAAGGCACTAAGGCCACAAGGTAGCGGGCATTACCCCTTAAATCTACCAAAGCAAAGATTGAGCCCAAGCATTAGCAGCCATGGACAGTTGTTTCAGCCTTGTTAGGGCATTTACATATAGTCTGCTTGTCATACCACCCATCTGACCTCACTCAAGCTACAGACCCAATGCTGTAAAAAATAGTATGGAAAGGTGATCTGAGCCAGTGGCACAGTGGATTTGGACCCTTTGCATATTTTCACCCTCCAGTCCAGATCTGCTTGTGGATCAGATTTGGACCCCCTAGTCCAGAACTGCTAGCAGATATGAACCCCCTTTTACGGACTTGGACGCACCTTGCACAGACGCACCTTGCACAGACTACTACTTTTAACAAGCTCTTTCAACTTTTTAAATTACTTTTTGTTTAGCATGATGCATTTTCGATGAATTTTGTAAGCTAATGCAGCAAAATTTAAACGGCAATGACGTCAGCGAAGATTCACCTATAAGGAGCCTGTAGTATCGGTGCCCTGAGGGATCGTATGAGACTAGTGTGAAAAACTACGATAACTTCATAGCCCGTTTTAGCCAACATGCAATCACACTTCTACTTATTCACATTATAGTGTGGCCACTCAAAAGGCACTAAGGCCACAAGGTAGCGGGCATTACCCCTTAAATCTACCAAAGCAAAGATTGAGCCCAAGCATTAGCAGCCATGGACAGTTGTTTCAGCCTTGTTAGGGCATTTACATATAGTCTGCTTGTCATACCACCCATCTGACCTCACTCAAGCTACAGACCCAATGCTGTAAAAAATAGTATGGAAAGGTGATCTGAGCCAGTGGCACAGTGGATTTGGACCCTTTGCATATTTTCACCCTCCAGTCCAGATCTGCTTGTGGATCAGATTTGGACCCCCTAGTCCAGAACTGCTAGCAGATATGAACCCCCTTTTACGGACTTGGACGCACCTTGCACAGACGCACCTTGCACAGACTACTACATTTAACAAGCTCTTTCAACTTTTTAAATTACTTTTTGTTTAGCATGATGCATTTTCGATGAATTTTGTAAGCTAATGCAGCAAAATTTAAACGGCAATGACGTCAGCAAAGATTCACCTATAAGGAGCCTGTAGTATCGGTGCCCTGAGGGATCGTATGAGACTAGTGTGAAAAACTACGATAACTTCATAGCCCGTTTTAGCCAACATGCAATCACACTTCTACTTATTCACATTATAGTGTGGCCACTCAAAAGGCACTAAGGCCACAAGGTAGCGGGCATTACCCTTAAATCTACCAAAGCAAAGATTGAGCCCAAGCATTAGCAGCCATGGACAGTTGTTTCAGCCTTGTTAGGGCATTTACATATAGTCTGCTTGTCATACCACCCATCTGACCTCACTCAAGCTACAGACCCAATGCTGTAAAAAATAGTATGGAAAGGTGATCTGAGCCAGTGGCACAGTGGATTTGGACCCTTTGCATATTTTCACCCTCCAGTCCAGATCTGCTTGTGGATCAGATTTGGACCCCCTAGTCCAGAACTGCTAGCAGATATGAACCCCCTTTTACGGACTTGGACGCCCCCCCCCCCCCCCCCCCCCTATTGCCAGTTCTATTGAATAAGGCAATAAAAATTCCTTTGCAAATTGGGTTTGGAGATGTTAAAAAGCAAAATAAAAATATTGAGGTAGGTTTTTTTTAAACTAATCTTTAATACTTTGTATAAAAAAGAACCTGCAATGCGAGTTTGCATCTCTACATTTTTCAAACAAAACATTTCTTAACATCTTAGAGCAATACCTAAGGACAGGTCTGTTTCCCCATTCAACTGTAGGCTACTTAGTTATGGTTTAGAGCCACTAGAAATTGGTGGAGAAGCCTGGTGAATGCTATTTTGAATCAGTATCCGACATCAGATATATAGTGATTCAGATCATCACTTCAATATGAATGCAATTTCAGTTATCCAAAGCCTTCCATGAAACAGTTGGAAATCAGAAATTGTGTATCCTCTGGATATATGTATGCCTCAAACAATTATGAAAGAAAGATACATGGAAATCAATAAAAACATTTAGATGATATGCATTAAGACCAAGATGTTTGTTTTGATCAGTTACTTCTTGACCTTACTATCGCAAAAAACTTCTTGCTGACATTAAGCTAATCAATCAATGCACCTACAGTGTTTCAAAAAGAAATCCAGCTGCTCTTCTGGCCAGCCAATTGCAAGACTAAGCAACTTGATAATAAAATATTGGGCATTTGGTTGATATCACTATCAAGGTAATTAACAATGTACCGGTAGTATGAGGATTTAAGGTAATGATTCACCAAAGCAAAAGTGCTGGAAATCCGTGTTAGCCATCTTAACTTGATTTTCTATTTTGCAAGAAAGGTAAGGACTAGTCTAACATTTCTCCATGTACATTTCAAATTGCACAACATACTTCATCAAACATCAAAAATCCCATTAAACATTAGTGCGAAATGTCATCCAAACATACCACAAGATTGGTGTGACCAGCTATGAATAAAATTAATTGAAAGACTGCATGCAGGAGAAGGAAGTCCAAAGGACGTAAACATTGATGAGAAAGAGCTTACTTTCAGTTTAATTTTAAGTTTTAAGTTTAATAATACTTTGTCATGCAAATACATGTAAGTTGATACCATAAAAAAGTGCATGACTGGAGAATAATTGGGAGAAAGTAAATTCCCATACAAAGAATATTATCTAATACAGTAATAGCCCATGTATAAGAACCTGGGTTTTAAGAACCTGTTAGGCTAAAATTTTCATTTTAAGCCCACTGCACATAAGAACCTGTTAAGGTTAAAATTTTAAGTTGGGTGGGCTTGCTGTAAAATTGTAAAGGTAGAAACTGCTGAACGAGTTTCTTTGTTATGTTTTGTTAAGGACATATACTGTACCTGCACTGAACTGCCTATAGGCATTTCTCTATGGTACAAATAAATGATTTATACTGTATTATGAGATGATATCTATCATATATATAGTATATTCAGATAAAATTCATATAAAAATATAAGAACCTATTTTAAGAACCTTGGTAGCCTAAATTTGCTTTAAGTACCATTTATATAAGAGCCTATTTAGGCTAAATTGGAAAATTCAGGTTCTTATACGTGGGCTATTACTGTATTACACATTCTAAAAACTAAGAGATGACATTTAAATGTGGCCCAAAGCTAACCTAATTAATTACAAACTTGTCACTTACAAGCTACATCTGATTTAAAATTGACACAAATAATGTAATAGATAGGACTTAAAACTGCTTAAAGAAGGTGCATGCATGATGTTCGATGGAACACCATTCCAGTCTGGTATGTAGCGATTACAAAAAGAAAAGCTGAAGGCCATATATATATATATATTTAGCCAGGCCAAGCCTAGAATCGGAGCTGCACACTCTCACCGAGCAACTTCGCATGGCTTTATTTGGGCCAGTTTAATTTGTGTCCAAAACAATTTAGCAGCAGCAGGGAAAACGAAGAGTTTTCGATAGCAAACGTTTGCAAAAAAAAGACAGACATTCGTGAGTCCTAACTACTTTCAGATGAAAGCGTAACGGAATATTCAAAGCGGATAAAAAAAAACACTACAAGCGAACAAAGTACGATGCGAATGTTTTGCTCGAAGAAGGAGAAGGTGGAGAAATTAAACAAGACTTGCTTGTACATAAAATAGCTTGTACTGATTAATCTGGAAAAATCGGTATTTATTTTGACATAAATGCCCGTAGAAAAGACAATAAAGGGTAAAAACTGATCGTTAAGAGCAGTCAACAGGAATTGACCGCGGTTCAGAAACAACAGAACAAACATAAGTATTACAAGAAAACAAAGCACAATACGAATAATATTTCTTCGAAGATTCTAGGAGAAGGTGGAGAAATTAGACAAGTAACAAAAATTGCTTAGCAATTTTGACATAAATGTCCGTAGAAAAGACAAAAATGAGGTCCACACCTGATCGTTTAGAGCAGTCAACAGGAATCACTGAGGCAGCAATTACTCGGAACGCGACAGAGCTGAATAATAGCGCCATTTCCCACAAAATCTTTCCTTGGCTGACACAAAACGCTAAAGAGCTTTGATAGTTTTACTGGTACTTCCCATGTCTTCCGAAAAACCTTCTTCAATTAATGATTCTCAGTGGCAAAGCGTCATCCAGTTAACGACGAAAGCGCTTGCCAAACCACACCAGCATTTCTCTCGCAGACCCGTCCACAATAAAATTTATCAAAGCCAGCCCAGCCAGTCAACCCATTTCGGTGTTTAACATCCAAACGCTGATTCTTACCGGTTCAAACAAATTAAGACGACATGTTTATAGACGGCGAAACTTAATATTGTTGTTTACAGGCCGCTTTCGACGAAGATTTCAATTGACGAGTGAAGCGCGCTGGTCTTTGACATTTTTGACAGCATTTTGACAACTTTATGTCAGATTTTGAGACGTGTACATGCACATGCATTTGATCGGTTTTTTTTTTACTCGAGCTTGAGTTTCCGCCTTTAATGCTTAATTTTACGAGGACTCATTGTGATTACGTGTTATTAAGATAAGGGCAAAAGTTTATTAACGCTGTTGAGGTACCAAGGTCGAAAAACAGTCAGCCAAGCCGAGTAAAAACACTCGTTCGCTTGCAAAGAAAACAACGTAACAACAAAAACAACAACAACAAAAAAACAATTCAACTACTTCTTTGCGTCCAAAACGAGTACAGATGATTGTTAGTTATATGCATTCGAGAGAAAAATACAAGTTTCATTCCTGAACAAAAGTAACAACTATTAAACCAAATGTTAAGCTTCTATTCATTTAATTTACCTCACTGTCCTGCGCTGTGTTGTAGAGGTTTCTACCACTTGAAAATGCGTAAGCTTCAGTAAAGTAAAATCAAGCATCCGCAAAAATAGCAAACAGTTTGTCCAAAGAAAGAGCTTCTTCCACAGAGTTTGAACTACTCATTCCTCCCATTAATACCGGAACTGTTACGTCACTTTTCTTGGTGAGATGCAAGATGCCGCGGTGAAGTGAAAGCCCTTGAAGCGTTGAATTATACTGTTTTCAACCGCACAATCGATCCAAGTTTGAAGCTTTTCCTGAGAAAAACCTTTCGTCCTTCCTTTCATCACTTGAAAATTCACATTCCGGAGTATCTTTTGACAAGTTCTTGATTTTTTTGTTTTTACGCGAAAGACAAACTTCGATCGAAGAAAACCAACTGAATGTGAAATTACGAGCCGCAGAAAGCGCGCGAAAAATTTAAAAGCCTCGATTTGGTTTGGGTGTCCCACACCTGGCTTGAGCCTGCGATCCAATTGAAAGCAAGTACCTTGTCAGCGGTCAACTTCAAAAAAACAGCTGACCCCGATGAGATCTTAACTTGAGCCCGCGTTATGGTCACGTGACACTGGTCAGCAGATACCTTGTTTTGACAGGTTTCAATTGGGCTAAAAGATGGATGAATGTTCAGGATGAACAAAAAGGAAGGAATTGTTCACCTTAGTAGATGCGTGACACTTAAATCGATACAAAATTTCAAAAAAAAAGTATTAAATTGAGAAAAAAGTGTCAAAGTGACATCTTGTGAAAAAACACAAACGTTTCGGGCATAGCCCTTCTTCAGTGTCATAAGATCAGTGTTATAAGATGGATGTCCAGTATCAAAGACTTACGCTGTAAACTAGCTGGTCAGCTCACAGGTAGCCCAAACGCTGTTGTGTCTAAATATAAGGGTTTGTATGGGAATTGCAATCTATGAACATTTTAGCGGAATATTTAGGCTACATTTCTGCAGATAAATAAAATAAACTTACTTTTGGCATTTTACTGTCTCCTGTCGTATGCCTCGAGTCTTTTAGTGGCGTCTTCGGCAATTTTCCTCATCATGTCGTTTCCTTCTTAAGACGTAGTCAAGGTAGATCACTGCCACAGGTAATCGCTGTTTACGCAGGCTAGCTCTGTGTGGTCGAGAGCGATTTTTACGCTGAAAATTGGTTCTACCGTCCTCTTTTCCTCTCTCGCTTCAAGGCAGATAATTTCTCTTCCGCCAGAATCCCCCATTTTGGAAGTAACCCATCCGTACCCTTCAAAATAAACCGATTTCCACGGCCAATCTATCGTTTTCTTCGCGATCTGAAATGCCTGTGTAATTCAAAGTTGCCACCAGTTGCTCGCGACAGCGGCTTAGCGTCCTAGCCGCCTCTCTCCAGGGGAGGGACGGTAAAAAAATGCTCCGTTGCATTCGCTGCTTTGTCCCATCCCCACGGGCTCTTTATGTCTTTAACCAATCACGAAGCGTGATGGCGTAAACATCGCAAATCAAAGCTAATTAATAAACTTCGAGGGGTTTTCCAGGAGAAAATCGTTTTATCCCTTGCTGTTTCTGTAAAAAATATGCTCTCGAAGTTCAAAACAGTGGGAAACTCGGAAAATTCAACGCCGGTCGACAACGCAAAGAGGTCCAAAATAAGCCGTGGTCCGGGCTATTCTCAACAATGGAAGTTTTGGTGAGTTGAGCGTCAGCAGGTTGTCCAAATTAAATGTACTGTGGCCGTTCCGGTTATTTGTTATCAGAATGATTTTAACTACCGGTCAAGAAGAAATATTGAGAGTTGCCTGTTCAGGGCATAACTTATTTGCCACCGGACAAGCTGGAACCGGAAAATCGTTCGTAGTGAAAAAAATAATCTCAAGTCTTCGCGCTGCTGGAAAACGAGTCTCCGTCGTATGCAGCAGCGGCATAGCCTGCACTGTCTATGAACCTGGGGTGGCATCGACGGTGCACTCCTATTATGGGCTGGGGACAGGAGATTTGCCGTGGAAGCAACTCGTGGAAAGGTCTGTTTTAAATGGTATTGTTGCTGATAAAATTAGAAGAAGCGACGTCTTGATATGGGACGAAGCCAGCATGTCGAGTCAGCGAATGTTGGAACTCGTAAATGTCATTCATCACCGCTTAAGCGACGAGTTCAGTGAACTCAAGCCATTCGGTGGCAAACAAGTCATTTTGATAGGTGAATTCCTACAGCTTCGGCCAGTTCCAAGTGACTTCGATGAAGGCATTTTTATGTTTCACTCGCTTGTTTTTCAGCGATCTATAACGCATCGTTTTGAGCTGACAGAGGTTGTACGTCAAGTGCATAAGGAATTCCTCAGCACTTTACAAGACATCAGGGTGGGGAGGTGTTCACCCGAAACAGAGGAATTTTTACAAGCCCTATCGCGAAGCTTAAGTGATCTTCAAAATCAGGCGACCTACATTTATTTCAAGAAGCTGCCTGTAGCATTACACAACCGCCAAGCCCTCCAAAATATAGCGGGTCCAGAATTTCGTTTTGAGGCGGAACACACCGGCAACACAAAGGGCATAAACTGGCCATGCAGTTTGGTTTTACATCTAAGGCGAGGCTGTCCTGTGTTGCTGGTTTGGAATTTGAGTGAGGACTTGAAAAATGGAAGCCAAGGAGTGTTTGAAGAGATTGTTGGAGAAAAGGTGAGAGTTTTTTTTCCAAATGTTGGCTCAACCCTCCTTGGAAAACAAACTTTTCACAAGATCGATCGTTATGGGAACGTCGTTGGCTCCATTTGTCAGTTCCCTGTGGTTGTAGCTTATGCAATCACTTGCCATAAAGCACAAGGGCTGACTCTTCCAGCCGCAGTGATCCACTGTTCAAACGAGTTTGTACCTGGACTTACCTGTGTTGCCATCTCCAGAGTGAGGGATCCTGCTCATTTGCAAGTTCTAAACTTCAAAAGCAGTCAGTTGCTTCCCCCGAGTGAGAGAGTCCTAAAAGAATGCTCCACTGACATAGGAAATTTAGAAGATGATCTGACGTGCTGCAGGAATTCCACTATGCCGTTGGATATGTTCACTGTTCAAGAAAGATACAGCGTGGAGGAGCAGAATTCTGATGAGGGTATCACCTATCCAATAAAGCTTGATGACGGCCCTGCGGCATCCAACTTTCAGCGAGATGATGACCCAACAATAATCGACATTGTTGAGCTCTACAACGAACTATCGAAGCCTGAATCCGAGCTTTCGACGCCACCTCAGTCAATAGCTGTGACAGAAATCCTTACATCAATGAAGATGTCAAACCCACTATGTGCATTTGCTGTGGAAAAGAACAGGGCCATCCAGCAGTTACTCGAAGCAGGAGAGAAAACAACAATCTTCGTGCGATTAATGTGGTGCCATTTGTATGGGTTCTTTGAAGATCATATCATCGAAAATTCGGATGAAGTCATAGTTAACATTGCTAGGGCTGGATTCACTGGGTGTGTGTCGAAGCTTCACACTTTTTTAAATTCTGATCCGTTGAAAGTTTATTTGAAATCACTTTTCGGTCTTCAAGTTAGTCCTTCACAGATGGCTGTTGCAGCGGAACTGACAACGAAGTTGTACGAGAAGTACCTCAGCTATCTGGTGGATATGGTTTCAAAGAGTCAGGAAACTGAACAGTCAGTCATGTTCAACGAGGATGACATGTCCTGTCCGGGAAAAGCGAAAGTTAGGCATGTTGGAGGCTGGGCCGTAAGGCGATTACTGGAAAATGAGAGGAAATTTGCTAGGGAGCACGTGGACACCAAAAATGAAGAAACTCTTCAAAAAGGTGCCGAATGTGTGGCCAATTGCAACCTGATAGAAGAAACCCTACTTGTCCCTTATGCTACGTTACAAAGCTGCACGAATCAGCCAGAAACCTTAGAGGTGACAGAGGCGCGACAGTTCAGAGAGAGGGGCCTTGTCCATATTTCAGATGCATGCTTTCTGATGTTTTTACACCTGGAGCAACTTCGTGTGAATGAAATGAATGCAGCGAAACTGTCACAACGCAAGCAAGAATTCGTAACAATGGCTTTCAAGCAAACAATGGGCGATGATCGGCTGAAAACCCTCTGGTATGTCTGCTTTCCTCCAAACGTCGTAAAAGAAAAAAAGGTAGGAATGAAACTGATGATATATAATTTTAGGCTTGTCACGCAATCCTTTCCAAATAGCGAGCGTCCGCATGTGAGGCCAAACTGAGGCATGATTGTGTTACTTGTAATTTCCTTTATCGAAGACTACATGGCCCTATTTTGTAACTTTCAGGAGACCATTGACATCATGCTCGTAAAAGTTGTCAACAAGTACGTGAACATGGGCGGTAGCCAGTATCTCCGAGACTACAGATGTCTCTGAAGCTAAAAAAGAGTGCGGAACTGAGAAAGCGGATATTGGAGAGAACCAACAAACGAAGGCGAAAAAACGAGAGTGTGCCATTTCAGGTAAAGAAAACCGTTTTCGAGACAGCACGAAAATTGCAAAAGTAACAAAGTAATGCACATGTCATCGGCTTTCCCGTGGGGTCGACCCCCGGGCTAACCAGGGGGATTGTAAAACCAGTCAAGCAAATTTGAGGAATTTCCGCGGGTGAGGTGTCTCGCAGCTGAAAATCTCTGTGACATCCTTTACAGACTTGTGAATTCCCCCACCCCCTAATCTTTGATTGTAAACCAATGTCAAGATTTTCTCCCACCCTCGGGCAAAGACTTGTATTCCCCCACATATCTCCCTGGTAGGCCCGAGGGTCGATCCCACGGGGAAACCGATGACATGTGCATAACGATCGGAAAAAAATTAAAATCTTGCCGCATGTTCCTATATGAAACATTCTTATTATTATTTGTAGTTTTGTAATTTTGTGATTTTGTCGAATTGTTAGGAAATTCTTGATGACAGATCGGTGGGCAAAAGTGTCTCAAATGGCAGACTGACCGCATTCGTCCAGCGGCATAACTTCACTGGCCTGGCGCAAGTGTACACAAGAGGTCAATTACACCGTTTGTGTGAGGCATGCGGGATCTCGAGAGTCAGTCGACTGAACAAGACTAACGTGGCGAAAAGGTTGGCTCCCGTCATTCTGTCCAACAACGGATTTGTGGTACCAGGTGCAGTGGATTCGAGGTCTTTCTCTGTTGTGAGCACAGACCATGATGAAAGTTCAGGAGGCATTTTGATGAGACTATCATCAACAGCTTCTCGTCAAACAGGTGAAAACATTGACAATGAATCCAGTTAAAAATTGAAAAATGAGATATTGTTTTTGTATTAAGGACTTTTATTACAAAATCCTCTCAGCTCACATGCAAAACTATTAACTGCACTAATATGTCAGTGGCTTGAGCTAATGCACTCTTTTGACTGAATAATGCACTAGTCATTTGTTTCCTCCGCCCCCCATCCCCGCAACATGCGGTGACTTTGTCGGTAATAGCGGGGTAATTACTGCAGCTTTGCGATGATTTTATGCCCAGACCCCCAGGGACTTTACCTCAAATTTGCGTGACCTAAAATACCCCCAGGAAACCCCGGGGAAATTTTCAAAAACAAAGCGCTCACGAGGAGACTGTGTGCAAAGGATTCTGGGTGCATCCCTCACAAGCAGCGATCCAACATGGCTACCAGAGAGGATAGCGTGACAAAGTAAGTGTCAACAATCCTTTTATATCCTTATGTAAATGAATGCATCCTTTGATAAGACAGGTACCAGAGACTGGTCTCAGGGACCAGTGAGGGGATGAGACCCTGAAGCAAAGTTTGTGGTGTGTACACACTTACGTGAAGCAATTCCCTGCTACTAGTCCCACCTAATTAGTCCAATTGAAAACGGCCCAGGACAAAACTCAAGTTCTGCGGCTTAAATTTCTATATAATGACATAAGCAGTTTCATGGGACTAGTCCCAAGGTCATGGTCCCTAGTGTATTAAAATACTCTGAATTTCCCGTCATGTGTTCATTCTACCAATGCCCTTTTTTTTTGTTCCTTTTTTGCCTTAGAATCTCAAATGCCTTTTAAAGCCCTGTAAAGTAGCAATGTTGTTGCCAAAAGAAATTTATACTTCCTTCTGAAAAGGCGAACTAGCTTACAGCTATCTTGAATTTATCTTCTTAATAGTTGTCGTTTCTCAAAATGTATTTAGTGCAGAAATAGACAATCCCTTCTTTTACAAGGTCTTTCAGCTAGCCCCGGGGGGTGGTGGTTTTGCAAAGAAATTCTGCCCTGGTAGGTGGTGGAATTCCCCATAATTAGCATCGCTTGTTTGCAAATTCCCCAGCTATGTCAGGGGTGGGGGAGCAGGGGAAACAAATGACAAGTGCATAACTACTGGTCAAGGATGCGGGGGACTCTCATACGAAAGGGACAATAAAGTAAATAATTCTGAGTCAACTTTTTGTCTTGTGCATCCTGTGATGAGTCATTACTTTGTGTATGAGAGGAAGGCCTTATACTAATTATTATATATATTACAGGTCTGTCCTTTCGACAGTTAAGGCCCAAGAAAACTTTATTAGTTTTCAAAAATATGCATGCTTAGCTTTCTTACTTTTCACAATTTGCAGATAATACAACAGGCTAAACCAACTGAAATTTGTACTTCCTTCTGCAAAGGCGAACTAGCTTATAGCTATCTTGAATTTATCTTCTTAATAATTTTGCAATCTCAATTTCCTAAATATTAGTTTTCAAAAATATGCATGCTTAGCTTGCTTACTTTTCACAATTTGCAGATAATACAATAGGCTGAACCAATGGTTTGAATGAATGGTGAAGAAACGTTATATGAGCACCAGATTCACTAGTTACGATGACCCTCTTATGATGACTGACTCAGTGTTATTTGTTTGTGGTAAATTTAAAGAGGAAGTGTGTTACCTATGAAAAGTACTAATTTAATATATAGTTACTTAGCACGACTTAAGGTGATTCCTCTCAATTGCATGGCGCATCCTTACTGCGCATAATTTATGGCGTCATTTAGCGAGTACACTAGAAACATTGCGAATCTGCCTTGACATTGAGCTTTTTCAGCTGAAATTTTCCCTTTGTTGTCGTGTTGTAAAGAAACAAGCACGGTGACCCCCCTTTTTTATTGGTGAAATGTACTTGTAATAGGCATACGAAAAACATATTTTAAGGAGAAAAAAAGTGTAATAGTAGAAGTTGGATTATTTATATATAAATGGGGTGAAACTCTGCGTTTGGAGCCAGGAAGGAGTTTGAGATGATGACGAAGTGGTCCAATTTCCTCACATTATTTGCAAGATTGGGCAATTTCAAATCACAATACTAAAAGAATATAGCCCAGAAAAACAATTAGGCACTAGTTTTCACTACTATTCATAGGTTTTGCTACATAATAACAGCTTTCTTCAGTTGTTCATGGTTCGAACATTTCTCGCACAACTCCGTAAAAACACTCAGAAAAAAAGGCATGCAGGGCGAAAACAAGCATGGTGACCCCATCTTTTTATTGCATTTTTTCAATGTCCTATGCATGACTATCAATTGTGCCAAGTCTGAAAAAAATCTTAATTGTACATCCTTTTCAGGGGAATTACCTTACAGCCTCTTTGCATGAACACAGATTGCTCTCTAACCAGCAAAAAACCAGGGTAGAATCAGCATGAAGGGTATTACCCTTTGCTGGCTATTATTCTTGGCGAGACCCGGGTTGACCCACTCACAAGGATTGACGATTTCATTCAAATAACCATGGTTGTTTTTGTTCCTAAGTTACATACAACCACTCCATCCGACTTGACTGAGTTAAAAAGGGTTTTTTTTCCTTAAAGTGTCCATATCGTCTACTAGTTTTTGGTGGTTCTGATGTCTACATAAGGAGTAGATAGCTGCTCAAAAAGGATTTTTTGAATTCCACTGTGTTTTTGCCCTGAAATCGTTGTTCAAATTTCGCGCTTGAGCCACGCCCATCAAACTTGACCAAGCTGGTAAGGGGCGTGGGTCTATTCCTGATCTGACGTCACAAACTGCTTTGCATGCATGTTTACAAAGACTTAATGAGGTGCAAATCAGTTTGTGACATCAGATCAGGAATAGACCCACGCCCCTTACCAGCTTGGTCAAGTTTGATGGGCCTGGCTCAAGCGGGAAATTTGAACAACGATCTCAGGACGAAAACACAGTGGAATTCAAAAAATCCTTTTTGAACAGCTATCTACTCCTTATGTAGATATCAGAACCACCAAAAACTAGTAGATGATATGGACACTTTAAGTTTTTAACCGTTTGGTCAGTAGGAAGGCAAGTACAAATTGGTGTCTGTGAAAATAAATTATTGTACTGATTAATTGCCTCTGATTTGAAAGAGCTCATGTTTTGTTAAGATCTATGAGACCTTTTTGTGTAAATTGATTTTCTTACTTGGTAGAACATCCATGCATGAGTTTTCACCTTGTATTAATTTGCTCAAGTGTTTTATGCATGTTACTGCATGTTTAAGTACTTGAAACATTTTTGGGAACAAATAATGAGCATGCAGACAATTGTGTGTTAGTGTTGCCTACATTACTTTTCCTGCTTATCACCGTCTGACCAAATCTGATCGAGTTTTGTGTTGACTGCTGTTGGTGATAGGTTGGGTTGTTATTTTGCCCATTTGAAGCTCGGACCTGGCAAAAGTGATTCTCAACACAGTCTTGATTTACAATAACAGGTTTGATCACTGACTGAGGAAATCTGGTAAGCTTCAATTGCACCATTGACTTAAACCCCAGACACATTGACTGCAGGTCAAACCAAAGCTTGCTTGAGATGAATTTACTGCTGTCTGGGCCACATTCCTCCTTCCATGATAGCATGAAATTGTAAAAAGATTGCAGATCCCTCAGTCGCTTGTCAGTAACATCTGTTATTGGAACTTTAGAGTTAAAAAACTCTACAATTTCTGATGTTGCCCCAGGAACTTGATTGCAGAATCCAAAGATGATTCACTGTCACTGTTGCTGGCTGATGTATGATTCCGGTAGTTCTTAAAAAGGAAATTACAAACTAATGCTGAAATAATAATTAGTGTCAGACTTAGTATAATCTATAGCTTAAAAAGATCATTAACTCTGACACTTACAGTATTACAACACATATCAGTAACAATTTTGTAGATGGTTCAGATTGTTTTGTATGATCTGATATAAAATATTTCCCAAACTCTAGTCCGCAATCTATAATCATTATTCATATACTCTTTATTACACCCATTTTGAAATCACTGGTGATTTCTGCATTCAAATTGGCTCTTAACGATGCAATGAAAATGAAATAATACTACCTACACATTTCATGGATAAACAAATTTTGAATATTGACAAAAAAAAACTGTGTGATTTCAAAATGGGTGTAATATACAGGGGTAAAAAATGAACTTCAGGTCATGCAATTTTGGGTTGAAATCATACTTGTGCTTTCAAATCAAAGTCACACTGTGTGCTCGTTTGATTTTGAAATCATGGGTATGATTAATTTCAGACCAAATTGCGCTACACTCAGTTCAATTACCATTATTCAGTGTTCATACATGTTTCCTTAAATGCTCTCCTTTTACATTAATTCATTGGAGATATTAGCTATAGGGAGCTTGGTATTTTTGAGCAACAGACTACAACTAGAAGTGGATGTTTCACATTCCTGGGCAGTGGTTGTGTACAAATTTTCAAGTATAAATCATCTCTGTAATAGTAAAGCCACTTAGTAATACAAAATGTGTAAGCATTATTGCAAGCAAAAAGCGAACACACCTTGCTTCCAGTTGCCATTTGTATAGCTCAAAAATACCAGTGCTTAAGTTCCCTAATATAATTAATGTAAAAATCATGGAAACCAACCTGCATTAAAAACAGCATTTTCTTGTCCAACACATCTTCTGCTAGGTGGTTTCGCATTCTTGCTGCTGAGTCCAGCTCAAAGTGTAATGGGGTGAGGGCTTCGTGTAGAGGTAGGGAGAAGTTAGACTGATCCCAGTTGAAAGCATTTTTGAACATTTTCCAAGTGATGTTTTTCCCATCAACAGCCAGGCATCTAGGTTTCTTCTCAACATTGCTTTTTTCAATATTATTTCTTATTTTTTTAAAATTATGCTGAAAAAAATAATTATATGCAATTACTAAAGAGTATATGACGGAGTTAATTACTTTTAGTTAAAGGTAAATTCAATCAGCATAATTGCATATAAGTGTGTTCTTATCAATTAATCAAATAATTTTGTACCAAAACTGATTTCATTAATAATTATTGTAAGTTTATACCTTAAGTAGATTAAGTAAATTTTTCTTAATTAACATAATTATAATTACATGCTGTTGTATTTTTATATTTAGTGTACTTTTTTTCCAATATTTATATGGAAATATTGAGTGGTTTTGAAATTAAACCTGAGATATCTTTTACCGGTGTCTACATAATTTGTCTTATATGTGTCAAATAAATGTTATTTACAAGCATGTATAAGGCAAATAAGTTATCAAATTAACATTACTTTGCAATCCATGATGAAAACCATAGATTCACCACTGTACGGATTTCGGGTGACAAAGTTCTCTGCTGCATGATCACTGTCTTTGAAATGCAACTTGATGAATTGCCTGTTGCAATCTGCACCATCAAGCACACACCAGTAAATGCTACAAAAAAATATATACAGACAACAAGTGAGGTACGTAGATGCCCATAAAATGTTGAATATTGTTGAATTTTTTTAAGGCAACATATATAACATCTAGTGGAGGGTATGTTGGAATCAACACCATATTGGAGCCATCTGGGGCTTCCTGCAGGCTTAGGTATGTTTTGAACAGACAAATTAAAATTTCAATCCCTGTCAAGACTGCGCTGCTACTGGAAAGTATTATTTTCCCCACTAAAGGTATTGAGACTTACAGTGTTAAGTTTCAGTATTTATTAAATAAAAATAACTGTGTAAACAATCAGCAAAAGTAACGAACTGATGATGTCTGCATGATTATGAATTTTAATTTTTCAAAGCAATATTGGTTAACACACTCTCTATTTGGTTTGACTTTTCAGATGCAAGTGATTGATATCATTTTTTCTTTGAAATTAACCTGAATCCAACTTCTTTCATTTTAAGAACCCCTTTCCAGAACTGAAGGTACAGATCAGTTGGAGAGCACTTTCCAGACGGGAATTGTGCTACCGGAAACCTGAATCCACAGTCACTTATAAATATGAATTGTAACACATGTGTGGCAAGGGATGGTTCAGTTTGGCCTGAAAATGTACAAAGAACACTTAACCTCAAAAGAGGATTCTTACTTAAGTTGCCGTACAATGATTATGTCATTTGCAAAGCTTATGTTCAAATCTGCATCAGATTGAGATGCATGAGATCAGCTATACTGCTGGCTTATTAATTACATTATATATTCAGTCGTTCACAATTGAACAAAAAAGGTCATTATGCACTTATACCTAGCAGCTTCTTGTTTACAAATAAATACTATCTCCAATTTGTTATGATTTAAACTACAATGCACTGATCATTTAGAATTAAATTGTTTGTATACATACAGTACAACAATGTATTAATTGATGTGCATAGAAACAGAGAACACATGACCTTATAATTAGCTATGAAAGTCTCACCTGTCATACGTTCTATGTGGTCATGAGCTTCTCCAAGCTCAACAAATCCAACCAATCGGTGTTTCCCACCTTTAACAACCATCTCAAGGTTTTCCTTAATATTTAAAAAGTCAGTAGAGATGGGGTTAATTCATTGACAGAATGCTATTGGATGAGAAATTAAGTTAATGTCAATTTATTAATAACATGCATAGCAATTAATGGTCTCTCGAAGAATTGCAGTTGATACTAGATGCTTTACCTGGATTTTCATTTCATCTATTACAAATCCTCCCCAGAAATCTTGAGATTTCAAATCCCTCCTTGTTGCCTCAGATAAGCACAACTCTAAAATGTTGCCATTCCATCCTACCTCTTCTTTGACTCTGTTTTTGTGCAATCTATAAATTATTAATTGGTTATTGAAATGAGAATACATAAGAATCAAGCTCTATAACCAGTCTCACAAGTGAGTAATATTCTAATATATTTGGTCATCTGCACCGCACAGCTATCTAGTCTCAAAATACATGGCATTTTGGAGGGATTTTTCATACAGGACCAAATTAGGGCCTCTGCACTCTTAACCTGAGAAAACTCCAGTGTGAATTTTTTTTGAAACCATTTTTAGTAGACGTAACTGTATTTTTGCAACTGTTTCAAAAAAATGGGCCTTACAAACCTACTCAGAGCTAAGCTTAATGCTCATGGATGTTGATTTCCTGTTCATCACAATTACAATTTAGGCTCTCCATTGAACAAGGGAGGCTTGTGTGTTGTACCTAATACAAAAATATAGTTCATAGATGTGTCTTAAAATTTGTATAATAATAATAATAATAATAATAATAATAATAATAACAATAATAATAAATTTACCTGATTGTTTTGTTACTTGGCAGCTTAATGAAATTTCGCAAAGGATCCAGGACATGAGGATTCTTGCAGTATAAGTCAATGCACAGCCTGATTATGCTGAAAATAATTTCTTGAATAATTAAGGTATCCACTAAATTGTTTTTATTCCTTTTTTTTAGTATTTAACATTATCTTTTTAAAGGGATGGCATGGTTACACAAAACCCCAATTTACAGCAGCAGTACATGTGACAGGCCAAGATGAACACAAATAAACAAATGTTAAAACAAGAGGGTTATTAAGATTGACTTGAGCATAATTTTTTATATTTATTAGGTTGGAAGGTTTGGCAAGTTGGGTAGTATTGCTTAGTATCCATGTTTGAAATATGTTATTAAAACAAACAGAATCCTGCTGCTGACTTTATGATTCAAGTCCACAAAATATATATAGTATTTGCAGGGCTTGAGCAGCAAGTTTGCAACTGGGAGGACTCACTTTGACAGCGTTAGCGTGAGTCAACTTGGGGGTTCCGGGGGCATGCTCCCCTGGAAAACTTTTAAATTAAAGTCCTCTGAAATGGCTGCCTATTAACATGGTGAGTTGAAACATATACTTTCAGCAACAAAAATGCGGTGTTTTAAAACAAGAATTTAATTACATTTTCGGTAAAACGTTTAGTAGAAAAGTAACTTCGATTTGTCAAGTATTACTTGCTTTTTCCGTTGAAAAGTGGGGGGCTTTCATCCCCAGCCCCTCCCCCTGCGCGGTACCTGGTATGATCCCACAAAATAATAATAATAATAATAATAATAATAATAATAATAATAATAATAATAATATTTGTTTATTTCCACCATTCGCAGATTTCTCTGAATTACAGGTAGGGTCAGGGAAAGCACTTACAAACATACAATTATAAATATAAATATATAAATATAAAAACATAAATATAATAAAGTAGTAATATAGTAGAAATCGCATACACATTATTACACACAATCGATATACGGCGCATATTTAACTAACACGAATTCTGAGAACCGGTCAGTTTGGCCGGGTAACACATGGCATGATGGTCCCGACCTCAGTGAATACGAGGTTTGCGACGAAATGACCCTGCTGGATATTAGGCGGTAAAACGGGCTAGCGTGCATAGTTTCCGACACAAATTTCTTGCACGCCAGGTGGCGTC
Organism: Pachyseris speciosa; assembly: GCA_016490735.1. Classification (NCBI taxonomy): domain Eukaryota; kingdom Metazoa; phylum Cnidaria; class Anthozoa; order Scleractinia; family Pachyseridae; genus Pachyseris; species Pachyseris speciosa. The sequence continues at coordinate 435,026 of JAEMWC010000286.1, forward strand.
TGGCCTCTAGAGACAGAAGCCCGGCACGCGCGAGGGTGTCCTCGTAGCTCAAGTCAGGACCAAAGATGATTCGTAGGGCTCTCTTTTGCACTCTTTCTAAAGCCTTGCAGAGATACTGCGGTAAATTTGCAAACACTACCGATGCATACTCTAAAACGGTACAATGTACAAAATATACATACTTGGGATGCCATCTGTATCCATTCTTGTAGTTCGTGCTCAAAATTTTCTTTTGCTGCTCCCAAAGACATGCCATGTGAGGTGGTGCGCAGTCTTCATCAGTGTTTTGGAATAAGTTTATTAGGTCTGGCTGATCTTCATCATCCATTTCCAGCGCCTCGGAATCGAATTTCTTCTTCCAGTGTTGCTCTCTCATTTGCGCATTCCTCCTCATTTTACTTTCGCTTTTCAGCTGTCCCATGAGTTCTTCCTTTGACAGAAACCGTTTATTGCATCTGGGATTTATATGCGTTCTCTTTTCAGCTCTCGATTTCCTTTGACAATGAACAAATTTCAAGTGGCCGCAATTTGCGCAGTACGGGGTTGTCCCATTTGAAATAACCTGGCATGAGGAAGAAAACGACCTTGTCTCGGCAATTTTTTCAGAATCTGCAGTGAAAGAAAATTTTCCAGTAGTATGAGGGGTAAGAGCAGTTATCGATTCACCCTCTTCCAGGATAATTCCAAGGCAGAAATTAGTACCAGCGAGGTACCTTACGACAAAGGCGATTTGTTCCCTCATAGTAGACGGAGAACTGACACGACAGTCTAAGCGCGGAAGCTTCAACAGGGTATTTAAATTAGCGTGACATCCGTGGGATTTGATCGTATAGCATGGTGAGGATTTCTCGAAATCGACTACCAATTCCAGCGTTACTCGTTGTCCATTGAATTCGAGCTTCTCTCTGCGAAAGAACGAGATTCGATCGTCATGATCAATTTCCAAACACCAATCGTCTGGCAATTTTATGTCTTCCACCAATTTCGCCAACTTGATACATGCAGCGGCCACTTCAGTGGAACTCTGCTTAGCTTTCTGTCTCAAATTAAGATAAGCGCTCTGTCTATTATTCATAGGTCCCCTCTTCACATGTTTTACTTTCTCGCCAAATAAATCTGCAATGCAACTTCCAAGCGCTCTCCTCCTCAGAGAAGTAGTCCATTTAACGTTTTCTTTATGTTCGTGACTGAGCTCGATAATGTCATCGGCAAATGTAATAGCGCTTTCGCAGAATTCGTAATTAGAAAGGACCCTACAAAAAAATCAGATCACCGTTGTAGTGTAATAGATGAAAAATAAAAGGGTTAAATCGATCATAATCGGAAGCAGGTCAGTAATTAATGTACAGCGCTCAACTCACCAAAACTTCCATTGTTGAGAATAGCCCGGACCACGGCTTATTTTGGACCTCTTTGCGTTGTCGACCGGCATTGAATTTTCCGAGTTTCCCACTGTTTTGAACTTCGAGAGCATATTTTTTACAGAAACAGCAAGGGATAAAACGATTTTCTCCTGGAAAACCCCTCGAAGTTTATTAATTAGCTTTGATTCGCGATGTTTACGCCATCACGCTTCGTGATTGGTTAAAGATATAAAGAGCCCGTGGGGATGGGACAAAGCAACGAATGCAACGGAGCATTTCTTTACCGTCCCTCCCCTGGAGAGAGGCGGCTAGGACGCTAAGCCGCTGTCGCGAGCAATTGGTGGCAACTTTGAATTACACAGGCATTTCAGATCGCGAAGAAAACGATAGATTGGCCGTGGAAATCGGTTTATTTTGAAGGGTACGGATGGGTTACTTCCAAAATGGGGGATTCTGGCGGAAGAGAAATTATCTGCCTTGAAGCGAGAGAGGAAAAGAGGACGGTAGAACCAATTTTCAGCGTAAAAATCGCTCTCGACCACACAGAGCTAGCCTGCGTAAACAGCGATTACCTGTGGCAGTGATCTACCTTGACTACGTCTTAAGAAGGAAACGACATGATGAGGAAAATTGCCGAAGACGCCACTAAAAGACTCGAGGCATACGACAGGAGACAGTAAAATGCCAAAAGTAAGTTTATTTTATTTATCTGCAGAAATGTAGCCTAAATATTCCGCTAAAATGTTCATAGATTGCAATTCCCATACAAACCCTTATATTTAGACACAACAGCGTTCGGGCTACCTGTGGTCAGCTGGGCCAGGTGGAGTATGGCCGCCATGTTGGATTATTATGATTATTATTAGGATATTATTAATTATTGGGCGACTCCGTCGTCGTCGTCGTCGTCGTCGTCGTCGTGCGTACGCGCCCTCGAGCAATACCGCTAGCCATTTTTACCATGAGGAAAGCAGTTGACGGGTTTCTATAGGTATGGTGCTCCGCTTGGCGGCCCTGCGGGCCGCCAGAGCTCCGCTATTAAGGCTACAAAATTTGCGCAACAGGAAGCAAAAACCGGACATTCTTGACTGTCGAATCTTCCATGCGACCACCTCCCGTAGGCGACTACTTTTCTAAAATACCAAACTTTTCTCACATTATAGTCGGACCATCTCGTAAACGACCGCGTTTTGGACTGAGAGCACAAGTAGCGCAAACTCTAGTCACTAGACTGGGCTGGCTGTGCTGACAGTCATAACTTTTCTAATGTGGTTTATAACACAGAGGGAAAAATAACTTAATGCTGATTGGTTTAAACAAAGGGCATTTTTTCTTAGTTTTCTTTCCACCACCGAGGGCAAAATTACTCACTCCTGATTGGCCGTGCGGCAAAAATACATGCTCCTAATTGAATGAGCACGCCATTTCTAGAATTAGTAGGGTTTTGTTATTTTTTTGCAGAACAACAATGATTTCTTTCAGGTTCTTTGGCGTTTGACTTTGTAAGCCGGATTGTTTGAGCTTAAAATACTCCGAAACCAAGTGCTGTAACTATAAAGGAAATTCTCAAAGATGAACTTTTGTTTCTTGCAAGAAAAAGCAAAAGATTATGTATCGAAAGCTTAAAACTTGGATCGGATTCGTTTTGTTGAAACACTGAAATCAGTCATGGCGACCAAGTGCTTTCACCTCGCTACCGAACAATAATAACAGTGCCTTTTGATGGAAGGAAGGAAAAAGTTTAATTCAGTGGAAGAAATTACTCTGCAAGTTCTTTCTCTGGAACCACCGTTTGCTATTTTCATCGATCTCTGTTTGTGTGATTTTCAAGCGGTAGAAATCTTCACAGCGCAGGTGAATATCCTAATTGATGCCTAAACATTTGCTTTAATCGTTGTTACATGGCTCATTTCGTACGCAAACGAACAGCGAATTTTACTCTATTCCTTTGCCATAAAGATGAAACAAACTTAAAACAAGAAATTCAATGTTTTTTCCTGATTTCAATTATTTTGGTCGGGAAAGACTGACATAAGAATCAATCTCAGAGAAGCAAGAAAGGAAAAAGAATTCAGTGATGACCTCAATGATTTGGACCCCTCTCTAGTTCTGTTACAGACATTTTGTGCCATCCCTTTGGTAAGGCTTTTTGTGTTATATTATTTTGTTTAGGGCACCACTGTCGTTCAGCACATACAGACTTGTGCCGCATGTACTGGTCGTTACTTACTTCGTGTGGTCAGACCCCTACTTCGGTCCCGTCTGTGAAAGCACGCCATTACTGTAGCTAAGTGTATTTGCACAATAAACTTTATTGTATTGTATTGTATTGTATTGTTTAAAATAATAATACACTAATAATAATGAAGTCTTATTACTATCAGTCTTATCTTATTTTCTGCTCCACAGAACAGACACTTGGATTTGAATAGATGTGTCAACCCTACATGAAGTGATAGGGAAACGTGTAGTATAATGATCATTAATCTTCAAAGACTTAGAGTATAAGGTAAATGTTTAAGTTATTTTTCCGGATTTCTCGTATTTTCTGTCATTTATGTCCAAATATTCTGTCAGCTGCTGAGCTGTTCCTTTTCTATGAAATGCATGAGTCAACAAATGGATAGAAATTATCAAAAAGGGCTTAAAATCTAGCCCAAGCTGTAATACTTGTCTATTACCTCTGAAACCGGCTTGAACGTCTCAGCGGAGTATATCTCATTCTCCTTGTAAACCAGGACTTACCTCGAGTGGAGATTTGAATTTTTGAAGAGTTCTTTTCAGCTTCGTGAATGTTGCGACTTCTGTAGAGCTCGGCCAGAAGTGAGGTGTTTTAATCACCGGTAGCCGTGTTACTGACTGTAGCTATCCAGTCTCATCAATTAGCAAACGAAAAGCTTTAATTTTATAGTACCTCGTGTTTTATCCGGAAACTACAAAGAATTAGCCATCACGGGCGAGCAGAAATTATACTTATACTGAGAACGCGCGCGCAAATAAACTTTTGGGTTAATGCTTCTTCATCTTGTGCTTCCTTACCAACAAAATCATCTTTTATTGCTCTCTAATATGCCTTGTACACTCCACTTATAATGTCGTTTGAAGTTCTCCTTCATTTATGCAATTTCTGTTTCCGCCAGACAGAAATCACAGATCAAATAGACTCATATTTGAAACTGAATGTCGCAAGCAATTATATGGCGTAACGTTAGTGGACCGAAGGTGTTCCGGGGACACAGTGAGCTTTGAATAGTAAATAATCACAAAAAATTTGAGAAAAAAAGCTACAATCTATATTTCGAGGGAATCAACTTAGGTACTAACTGATAGAGTGATTAGCATCTAATTTCAGTCCACAGTTTCACTGCTTGAAATAGCTACTACAGTATAGTTCTAAAATGTCTTGATGGGCACATACATTTTCCTTATTAGTTCCTTAAGTAATGTATGTTAAACAGAGAAGAGAATATAGATTCTGATTCTGATAGTAGCACTTAAAGGATTAACAGCGTAAGCGAAGCCCTATTGATAAATGCAGCATATTGCTGACCTCTAAAATATGGAGAACTCTTTGCTAGGGTCATTGCTCCATTCTTTTGGTGTCTGTAGCAGGGAGTTTGAAATGTGTCAGGGTAGGTAGGCTAAATAAACCACTGCGGAAATTTGCAAATATTTCATTTGAATGACAGGCATTATTGTAATACCAATTATGGATTGAAAGTTGGATTATTTTATGTTCACAATACCACTGTCGTCCCTCGAGGTAAACACCGAATTATATGGCTTTGCTTTAGTAACACTGTTTGTATGCTTTGGTTTACGTCCTACATAAAACCACTTTCAATTAGTCTACTTTATTTTGCGCCCCACATAGACTTGGATTTGGACTGATGTGTCATAACAGTATATGGAGTGATAGTTTTAGAGTAATGTAAAATGTCTTCGTTATTTTTCCGGTTATCCAGTAATCTGTCTCATTCCTCTCCAAATCCTTTTAGATGTTAAGCTAGCCTGTTTCTACTCACTAAAATATATGAACCCCAAATGGTTAAAATTTGCCTCAGTCAAACCTTGAATTTCTTAGAGGAGTATATATCATTTTCCTTGTTAACTAGGACTTACTTCGTCTGAAGGCTTAGATTTCTGAAGGCTTTGTAGATTCGGCGAGAGTACTAGTTGTGACTTCTGTAGAGCTCGGCTTGAAGTGAGGTATTTTGACCGTGAATTTGATTGCAGCTATTTAATTTCATCAATTAGCAAATAAAACAAAAGAATTTTCGCAATAGTATCCTGAAGTCTGGTCATAAAACACAAAGAAATAATAAGGCTCTTAGCCATTCGTTCAATTTAATGAAATGAGTTTGCGTCAGCAAATGATCTTATATATATTAAAAGTGAAAGTTATCACAAGTCTTAACGTCATCGCACAGCAAAATCACTCAGCACTGATCAATCTTCTCTATGGAAACCAAACGTTGATAGGAAACGTCTGGATAATATTCATTCTAATGAGGCTTATTTAATTAAAGTTTTATTTTTGTTGAACATTTAATGAAAAAGCATTTTAAAAAACAATTGATCTGTGGAAGAAGATTTCCAATGCTCGTTCAGATAGATCAGCAAATGCTTTACTAGAAATGCCTTCAAATAATCAATTTTTGCAACTTTTATACAATTTGAAAGTCAGTTATTAGCCTTAAAGAATATTTTACCGTTACATTGCACTGCATTGCGCATTCATAGCTGTAATGCGCATGCTTATTTGAAATATGGCTGGATATCCCAGTCATTTGCTAACACCGTGATCGATTTTTTTATCTTTATATTTTAACTTATCTATATGCTCCAGATTTTGAAAGTCTTTTTTTAAGAGGTATAAACGGACGGCAGAAAGATGAGCCATCGTCACAAACATGAGCTTCCTGAGAACAGCACTGCATGCAAATTATCTAATAACCTTTTGGGCTGAATGCTGTTTCATCTCCTGCTTCCCTGCCAAGAAAAAAATCTTTAATTGCTCTTTATGCTTCATACATTCGACTTATAATGTCGTTTAATTCCAGTTTCCACCAGACGCGGAAAGAACAGATCGAGAGCGATTATGGGGTAACTTGAAGGAGTGGATCGACCCACTTTAGCGGACAGAGGGACCTTTGCATTGTTTTGTATAGTACATACCAGTCAACAAGCAAAATTATTGTCACTTTCCCCTGATGAAGGCTGTAGTTTTAGCTAAAACTCTGGGATCTTAAAAACATTTTATTTTTTACATATTTTAACAAGAGAAATGTTTCAACTATCAAGCACACAAAGTTTGAGAAAAATAGCCAACTTTTATTCGGAAGGAATACACTTAGGCAGTCGTATATAGTGATCTAATCTAATCTAACCTCTTCTGATAGTATGACTGATGAATCAAAGAATCACGTCATGAGAATGAAGGATATTATCACCAGCGATAATTTTTCTTGATGTCCCAATAAATTCTCCCAATTATACTACCAAGAGGGAAGTATAGGTACTGATACTGGAGCTTAGTGATAATATTTGTATGTTTTTAGTAAATGTCCTACGATTAGTAAATCTACTTTGTTTTCTGCTCCATACAGACTTGGATTTGGACTGATGTGTCATAGTATGTGGAGTGATAGGGTAGTGCGCAATTTCATATCAGAATCAATTAAGCCAATTTAAAAGTTTAAGATTTAGAGTAAAGTAAAATGTCCGTTACTTTTCCGGATTTCTCGTAGTTTGTGTCATTCATCTACAAATCCTTTCAGATGTTAAGCTGTTTCTTCCTGCTAAAATACATGAGCGAATGTATTGACAGAAATTTGTGACATTAAGGGCTGGAAATCTACCCTAAATTGTTAATATTAGCGCCAGTGAAACCTTGAACTTCTCAGCAGAGTATATCGCATTTTCCTTGTTAACTGGGACTTACTTCGTTTGAAGGCTTGGATTCCTGATCGAGGAATTCTTTTTAACTTTCGTAAGAGTTGCGACTTCTCAGTGTTGAGTTCGTTCATTTAATATTGCAACCCCGTTCGGCAACATAACAGTTATTACAAGGCTTACATTATCGCACAACAAAAGCATTTTTCTGATCAA
>JAEMWC010000286.1:447500-452500 GCA_016490735.1 Pachyseris speciosa
ATCTAGATCCTTTAACCAAGTTTCGGTAAAAATACAGAGACCGATGTCATTGCCAACAGCATAGTCAATGATTGTTTCAACTTTGTTCCTAACGGAGCGAGCATTACAAATGGCGAAACGAAGATTGTTTGAAGGAAGACTCAATGACTGTGATGATCTCAGAGGCTTCAAAACAGACGAGTTGACACCATTAGAGGTGACAAGTTGAATATTTAATGATCTACAATCCCGACGCGAAGAAGTAACAGGGGCACCCAACGACATGTTTCGGTAGATATCTGTTCGGTGGAGGATAATTCGCCTTGCGCTTTCGGCGTCGATTAAAGAGTGCACTCGGATTTTCGTAACCAAAACGAGGCCTAAAAGATTCGAAATTGGGAAATCATAGCCCCTGAGGTTTTCGGAAAGGTCGTAATTGCTGTTTTTGTTAGTCAAAAACGTCAGCTAACATTTTCGGAAAGAAAATAGTTCCCTAGAGCAGCTTGCATTTTCTCAAAGGAAGATTTTGTTCCCTAATATTTTCGGGCAATTAAAATTTCAGCTAGGGAATCCGAACAGATGAACTTCTTCTAGCTTATGAAAACATCGCTTTAAACAGTCTTCAAACACCATAAGGCACTTAAAAATGCCTTTCTACAGCTTTTGGTTGATTTGGCTCGTTGGGTACCCCTGAAGTAATCGGAAGAATATTATGAACAGCATGTTTCCTAGCTTGTTTAGCCTTTCCAGCGCGACATCCTCGGTACTTAAAAATACCAAGGGCTTTGAGTAGACATAATGAAGTTTGATCCAAATGGCTTCGACCAAAAGAGCGTAAGCGAAGAAGATCGGTTCGGGAGTAGAACTTCGTAACAATTTGGGCTTGACTTGATTGATTGTCGGCGGAGGAAATAGCGTAGGGAGGCGAGTACGCGCGATCAGTAGAACGATGAGCGAGTGGACCAGGATTTCTTTCCACGTCCTGAGAAAAAGCAAGGTCAAGGGGCGGCAACAAGTAGCACACATAACCATGTTTCTGCCAGGAAGAAATCGATCGTCGATTGAGCCCAAATGAAGGTAGTCTTCGAAAATGAAAAGAAGGTCGATCCAAGCCAATTGCTTGAAATGAAACAGGAACTCTGTTCAAAATACGATCTTCGTGTAACCAAAGTGATAGAAAAAGTAACTGAAATACGAGTAAAATTAAAATTCTTCGAGGTGCATCAAACGTGGCGACCATATTCGGCGCCATACATATCAAGAAGTGTATCAAAAGCAATGAAGAGAACATAAGTTCTGATACTGACGCTTAAAAGGTGAATAATGTAACAGAAACTTAAATTGCATCGCATTCATGATCTCTATAACATGGACACCTCTTTATTAGAGACATTTGCTCAATTGTTTTGGGGATTTCTGTGCCAGAGAGTTTGAAATATGTTGTGGATTTAGTAACAAAGTCAGGCTCAATAAACCACTGCAGAAAGCTACATACATTTCATCTGAACGACAGGCATTATTTTAATACCACTATGGACTAAAAGTTGAATTACTTTATGTTCACAACGCGACTACCGCGCAGCACATGGGGACTTGCTCCATACAATTCCGTATTTCCCCGGCCCGTGTATACTTTGCTTTAATAATTCTAGTCGTACTGGTTTTGGTGCAAGTCCTACATGAAAATATTTTTAATCAATCTACTTTAATTTGTGCTCCACGCAGACTTGAATTTAGGCTCATGTGATTTCACATCAGAGTCAATTAGGCCAAAAGGTTTAAGATTTAGGGTAACGTAAAATGTCTTTATTATATTTCCGGCTTTCTCGTGTCTTGTGTCATTGATCTCCAAATCCTTTCAGATGTTAAGGTGTTCCTTCTCGCTTAAATACATGAGCGGATGGATGGATAGAAATTTTTAACATGGAAATCTAGCTGAAAATGTTACTATATTAGGAATGAAACCTTGAACTTCTCAGCAGTGTATATCTAATTTTCCTTGTCAACTAGGACTTACCTCCTTTGAGGATTGGATTTCTGAAAAATTCTTTCAGCTTTCGGGATGGAGAGTAGCGACTGTAGCGTTCAGCTTGAAGTGAGGTGTTTTTATCATCGGTAACATTGGTTTTAATTGTAGTTATGCACTCTCATCAATTAGCAAACAAAAGACGTTCCTTATAGTATTCTTATGTCTTGTCAAGATACGCAAAGAAATGAATTAAGATTCTTAGCCATCCGTTTAATCTGAGTAAATAGTCTATGCGTCATTAAATGTTTAAATATATTTCAAGTGGAGAAAGTTATTACAAGGCTCACGTTATCGCAGAGCAAAAGCACTGCACTGATCAATCGTCTCTACGGAAAGCGAGCGTTGATAGGAAACGTTTGGATGATATTCATTCTAATGAAGCTTATTTAATAAAGTTTTATTTTCGTCGAACTCCTCTCAAAAAGCATCAGTCTTAAAACAAATCAATCACTGACAGGCGATTTGCGAAGCGCAGTCGTTTTGTATAAGATAGCCGAGAAAAGGCTAATAAATTCCTGGAGAAATGTCTAATTGAATGATCGGTTTTTTTCCATGCAACTTTTATAAAATTTGGAGTCTGTTTTCAGCCTTAAAGAATATTAAAGCGTTGATTACCGCCATTGCATTGGATTGTGCATTTGTACTGTTCATAATTTTGTGTGTCACTAGCGCTGTAATTCGCGCGCTCGTCGGAAACATGGCAGGTTTTCCCAGTCAACTGCTAAATGTTTTGTCCTGAAACAAGCACCATGATCTATCTTTTTTATTTCGTTGTTTTATCTTAGCTAATTGTTGTAGCTGTTGAAATTTTTTAGAAATAAATGTACAACAGAAAAATGCGTCGTAAATTAGCGTGTATTGTTGGTAATTATTCAGTATCCTCTCGAATAGGCCACGTTCGATATATCAAAATTCTAACATGGCCTCGAGGCTTTCAGGAAAAACGTCTATATTCGGTGGGTTTTCTTTGTATCCAAGTCTCTTTTGGGATTTGAGAGACAAAGGAAACTTAACAAAGCAATTTTGTCCCAAAAGCCTATTTTCGAGGCGGGAAAGTCAGGTAAGGTGACAAGAATTTCAAATAGCATTTGGACTTGTAACGACAGCGCATTACACTTGATGTTGTTTAATAACCACGAAGCGAGAAGTTCAAAACGAAAGGGATTTCAAGGGTTAATGAACACAAATTGTAAGTGCGTATTTCAACTGCTGCGAATCCACGTCACAGCGAACTTATGTAAACAATAACTTGTTTTCCAACTGATTTCCGTTCACTACGATTGTATGGCTAACGCTTCCCGAATACACCGTTGAAGGAAGAAAGCTGCAAATCTAGTGCAAATACGATCTTCAATTCCGCAGATCCCTGGCTAACTTGGAGACCCTAACTAGAGTCAAAGACGCCGACAAAAGCGACAGAAGTTAAAAGTTACATTCGTATTTACTGAATAAATTCACGATAATTTCTACTCTTTCAGTTTGTGTTATGTGGCCAACTATCCAGGAGCTAACGTCGTAGGGGTGACTTTAAAGTTCAGAAAGAGAAGGGAAATTAATCTTCATGCGTTCACGTTCTCCATAAAGCCTTTAATGTGGTCATTTCACGTCGTTTGGCAGAGGACGGCAAAGAAATATACTTAAGTGCATAACGCACGTGCAGAGCCAGTGCTTTTCTAATCAAAACTATTGTTTTCTGACATTAGCGTCGTCGCTGCTAAGGTCCTTTAGTGACACTGAGAACACGCACGTGAGCACCCTTTCGGGTTGACAAGCCGTTCCTTTTTGCAGTATCTTCCAAGAGAAACAGTTCAGTGTTTCTCATTAGAGAGGGTCCGCCGGGGTAAAAAAGCCGAAGAAGGTGGATTCTTTTGATTTGGAGAGACGAACGCCTGCCTACAGATTTCGTGAAGTACAAATTGATATAAAAATCGCCAGCGGTCCGTGATTCAGGCGAGTGCCGATCGCGAAGTCACTCTTCTGGACTCTCAAAAAGCCGAGGAAGATCCTAGTCCCTGGACAAATTTGAAGGCAAACTAGCAGACATTTCCAGCGTAGTAAAAGGAGTTGTAATTTAGAAAATTGAAGCGCTTTTAAAGCTTCAATTCGTCTTTTTTAGGTATTGAACTACTTCGGCGGTAAGGGCCTCTAATATGGGAATAGAAATAGCTGCGAAGATCCGCATAGATTCCCGGTACATCGTATTTCTTAATTTTCTTCAATAGTGAACCAGGCGAATTGATACGACTGAGTTACCGTTGCGTAATTTTTACGTAAAGCCAGTCTGTACGCACGCAAAATTTACGTTGCAGTGGAAATCAAGTCCTTTTGGCTGAGCCCGTTAATACAAGTTAATAAATTAAAAAAAGATTGCGATTTATCAGTCACACATTTTAGGATGCAAAGTATAAATTGAAACGTTATGTTGCTTACGATTTATAAATCGCAAATAAACGTAGTCTGTGAAACATAAATCGCAAAGTTACGTTGATACGTTGCACGAGATGTATATAAATCGTAACGGATTTTTGAGTTGGTGATTTTTAAATTACAGGGCGATGCAAAATAACATAAATTAATAAATTAGTATATAGAACACAAGTGAATAGTGCTTTTTGCGCGCTCTGATTGGTTAACACGGAGGAGATTAGCAAGTACTATTCACCTCCGAGCAGCCGGCGCGCGAGATTTTACAATTTCCGACCGCTTGTCGGTATATTATCACATATAAAGTAATGTTCTGGTCCGCTAATTATTCAGCTTGTGTGGTATATACTAAAACAATTATTCACCTCAGTGTCGGTGAAAGTGGTGGATATTTACCTCGCCGCTTCGTGGCTCGGTAAATATCCACCGCTATTCACCTCCACTTCGGTGAATAACTGTTAATTGTTATTCAATGCATTGTAACTCTGCCCGAAATATGGTCGTAGTGCACTGAATATTCATCGTCCGTAGTCAACAGATATCCTGCGATATACGTAATTTCGTGTCT
>JAEMWC010000286.1:457500-510000 GCA_016490735.1 Pachyseris speciosa
AGCCTTGGTACAAACAGTGGGTCTTAAATTTAAAGTTGATTGAGTTGCATTATTTTCTTCATTTGAGAGATCATATAATGTTTCAACTTTTCTGTCTGCATTCATATCTACAAAATTATTATTCACTCTGTCGATTTGATAAACACATTTTGAGTATAATCTAATATATTCAGAAACCCATAAATCTAAAAAACAATATCAGAAACTTGTGATTTAATAACAACATGATTAACATCATTGCCGGGTTTTACATTTGTCAAACGTTTGTTTTCAAGATCATAGTTCCCATCGTTTGTTAATTTAAATCCATTTACATCTTTGCCTTTCACATTCGTATGTTCTGTTCTGTGGTTAAATATACCCATATAATATTAATTTAGATTAATTCATGACTACTTCAAGTGTGAATGTTGTATCAATTATTATAAATGTTTCTTTTTGATTATTTTTAAAAGCTTCCAACGAGGTTTGACCCAAACGCAATCTATACAATACATTTGAAAACAACAAATACGTCTGTAGCAGTTCCCTTTATTAAAGTCCCAAATCTGCTTGTTGAAGTGAAATCTAACTTTGAAACGCTGATTTTATCGAAAATGTCATAATGATTATTTCTTTGGGGTATAGGAACCTCAATTTGTTCGTTGGAGATGATTGTGTTGCCCTCTCGAAGAAATACCCAAAAATTATGCTGACCATGTGCCGTCCCAACATAATAAAGTTTCATACCAATTATGGTTGAAAAGAAATTTCCAAGTGGATGCCACACAGGCGGAATAGGAATTTTTGTATATTTGTTATCCACCGAGTTCACCAATGAACTTTTTATTTCATAAACCATCCCCTCAATTATTAAAGGGCGTGGAACAATTATTTTATTTGGGGTATTTTGAAATAAAAGATTATCACCACTGTAAATATCATGTGAGTTAAGGTTTAAATTGCCACCCAATTTTACATCTTTAATTATGAAGCTATTCATATTGATGTCATTTAACATTGTAAGTTCCCCATTTTGTCCATCAAATAGTTGATTATTGCCGTCTTTTACCTGATGCCCATTTAAATCAAAAGGTCCACACAATTTTGCTTTAAAAAGTTCATTATCTTTTAAATCCAAATCAACTAGCAATTTCATTTTCCCACTTTTTATGAAGAAAATCTGATCAAACACGGTGGAGGGAACTTTTGCCACTGTTCCATTCACACCATAAACAACCATATGGCCAGTTGGGTCTGAAGATGAGGTTTTTCCATGCAAATCAAGGTAAATATGTTCTCGTTGGCCCGCCTGACGTTTTTCAAAGTGCAGCACCGTTTTGACATATGCAGCGATGGTCGCCGTTGCTTGGAATGTTTTCGAGGTTTGTGCACCAAATGACAGTGAGTCAGCAGTTGCATGAACACTAACATTTCGCATTTCTGGGGGGAAAAACTCAACAACCATGGTATAAAAACCAATTGGAAGTCTGAAAAGATTGAAACCAATTCTGGAGCGATACTGTTCAGTTCCATCTTTGTCATCAATGAGCGTAAAATTGTACGCGTTTCTGTTTATTTGGTGAAGAGATGATGAAAAGCTTGAAATGGAATTCACAGTAATGTTATTTTCAGAACTGGATTCGTTAATGTCTTCCATGAGGTATTTGAAAGGGTTTTCTTGCTTGCCTGTTCCTGAAGCTTCCACATGAGTTGTGTCGACATATCTTTTGGTTGCCCCACTGCTTGCCGCCACAGGGTCTTTCAAGTTTGTGAGTGTGTTGTCGTGCATGTCAATATCACCAGCCATTTGACCCCCAGCAAGTTTGAGAAAAGGGGCTTGGTCAACATAAATTTTGTTGGCAACATCTTTGTCGCCAGCTGGTGCTCCAACATTTATAATTTTATTATTATGTAAGTCAATGTAACCTGAAGCATGGATCTGGCCAACATTCTCTAAGTGTTTATTTAAAAAATCATAACTTCCATCAGATGTAAATCCAAGAATATCTTTAGTTTTATTGTCTACATAACTTATATCTGCTTTCTGATTTATAATATTATCCTGTCTTGTATTTTCATTATCGACATACGATTTATCAGCCTTGTTATTGATTGAAATATTTTGCCGAGCTAGTTCAGTATCAACATACTTTTTGTTCACAGCGTCTTGTGGGTTTGAGGGGTTATCCTGCAGGTTGAGGATTTTGTTTAATTTCATGTCAACATTACCACCAAACGCAACATTGCCGTTTTCAATTTCATACGCTGGGTCGTGCACAAAGTAATTCAAATTGGTATGAAAGCCAAAGGCTCCATAAACAATTAAATGTGTTTTGGTGTTAGACGCAGGAGCTGTGCTGGAAAGTTCCACCTGTATTGCCGCTTGACCACCACTGGTTTTTTCTATCTGGAAAAGTTTTTTCATGTAACCATCAACGTGTGGAGTTTGGGAAAAAACCTTCTGAAATGATTGTCCCGCATCGCGAATGTTAACTGTGGGAAGGAATAAATCGACTGTTGCATTTCGAGGGTCTGAGGGTGAGAAAAACTCAGTAACAAATGTGTACCTTCCATTTCTCAAAGATGTCACATTAAAACGAATTTTGGATGTAAAGTTGCCACTTCGTTTAATGAAAAAAGACAATGATGACTTGTTTATGTGATAAGGTGATTTGTCAAAATTCTCAATTTGAAGGTTTTCTACATTTTGAACCGCGGAAGATTTAGATTTGTCCTTTAGTAAAAATGCGAACGGGTTACGTTGAGAACCTGATGCTGAAAAAACAAGGTCATCAACATATGATTTGTTTGCACCATCAGAATTTACTGTCGCTGTTGCACAGTTGATCAATTTGTTACCTCCGAGATTTAAATTTGCACTCATTCCTTGTGTTCCATCTCGAAGTAGAGTTTGACTGATACTGCTTTTGGATGCGAGATTAGTGTCAATATAAGATTTA
Organism: Pachyseris speciosa; assembly: GCA_016490735.1. Taxonomy (NCBI): domain Eukaryota; kingdom Metazoa; phylum Cnidaria; class Anthozoa; order Scleractinia; family Pachyseridae; genus Pachyseris; species Pachyseris speciosa. The sequence goes on from JAEMWC010000286.1 coordinate 460,443, forward strand.
TTCACAAGATCTCCCGAGTTAGTTCCAATACCATGACCTGTAATAATAAACCCCCCAAAATTCTGATTGCCAGTCATTACGACACTTCCATCTTTTTTAAGAAATGGTGAAAGATCAATGCCAGCGGTTTCAGTATCAACATACCCCTTTGTGGCTGTATCATTGTTTACAGTTGGTGCTGCTGCATTAGTCAATTTTTTGTTTTCGATATCATAATTACCATTTTGTGTCAATTTAAATCCATTTCCATTATCACCTTTATCACCTTTTGGACCAATTAGACCTCTGTCACCTTTATCACCTTTTGGACCAACTGGACCAACTGGACCTCTCTTACCAGTTTTTACATCATCTTGATTTGGTGAAAAATTGAATATACACATATAATAATAGATTAGATAACACCATAAAAGTTTCTCTTAACTGTTTTCATTGGCTTGTCAATATAACAGAAAGAATATGGTTTTTTAGTTGCTTCAATATACTTTTGCTTATCGATTCCGAGTTCTTGGGAGATAAAGTTTCTCCCTCTTGTAGATGGAAAATCATAAAGGCAGAAGTGGCTACAATTAAGCCTGACAGATTTTGGACATCCATAGAATGACTGTGTTAGGTACAGTACTGAACAATTTTTGTGACGACCCTGAATGAAATAGCTGATGATTTGATCTTGTTTTTTATCCGTCACAAAATCATCAAACACAACCAACCGCTGCAATTCAGTATCTTGAATTTGTTCAACAGGTAAAATTTCATCTTGACTACAAATTAAAACGGGGTAACCAACTTGTTTGCTTATTCTGTCCATTACTTGCTGTAAATGTTGATATTTGTCTTGATCCAAGTTTTTGGCGTATAGATGTATTTGATCATAATAGACCAACGGTTCCATAATCAGATGTAAAAATAATGTTGTCTTTCCGGATCCAGAATTTCCAGCCAATAACATTCTGAATGTATCTTTAGGCATATACGGATACAACTGTCTGAAAGACTTGTTTGAATTCTGAATAATATCATAATTTGGAATTTCCATATGTTAATAGTTTAGATTATGATAAGATTTTATCCAATGTACTTGTATGGATATAGAACGTATGAAAAGGCTTCTTCAAAGTGGAATTGAAGCTGGAAATAAGACGAGAGAAGTTCGTGAGGTTATCAAGACTTACGAAAACAGAAAACAGGATGCATATGATGAAACGTCAGAATTACTGAAACCTTCTATTGATGCTCAGAAGAATGTGAAAGAAAGTGTCGACAAAAAACAGGATGAAGTTATTGAACAGTTGAAAAAGAATCAAAAAGCATTGACATCTGGATTTGAAGACATTATGCTTTTAAACACACTACCTGAATCAAAACCTACAGAAACAAAATTACCAATTGATTATAAACCAGAAATGATGTCTGATATAAAATCACCTTATAAGTCAGATATTGATAAGGGTTTCACACTAGATGAGATTCAAACATTGATGAAATATAAGTTACCTCCTCCATCAGAAATACTTGATTCATACTTGGATGGAACAATAAATATCAATGACTATGATGCAAATATTGGTAAATTAACCAAAGAACTTGGAGGTAAAAAAGGAGCACTATCAAGAACCAAAAAGGAGAGGGATGACAATAAAGGAAGAATATATGAATTGACTCAAGACATCAAATTACTACAAAAGTACCGAAAAAGAATTGATCTCATTGAAGAAGGCTCAAAAACTATCGGTAAAGGTATCAGAAAGAGAAAAATGCAATATGGAGCAGGTGTTGTTCATTATAATAATATTGGTGACTTGCTTTCACGACTCCAGTTACTTGGTGGGTCTATTTTTGCTGGTAATAATAGTACAGGTGTCAGAGATGAGTTTGTGAACATATTGCATGTATTAAAAAGGTTGGGTATTGTTGGAAACGAGGAGCTTAATAAAATAATGATAAAATATCTAATATAACAGTATATGACAGAAATTTCATTACGATTCAACAGTAAAAACAGAGACAAAATTGGTGTCAGTCAGAGTCATGATTTCACAAAAAGATTTAATACTCCTCTATCATTATCAAATGACATGAAATATGAAATCGCTGTAAAGACTATCAATATGACATACAGTTGGTATAACATCAGAGAATCTTTTGGGAATAATCAAATGAAATATAGCCGTGACAAAGGTGCAAACTGGGAAACAATAACTTTTGCTGATGGAATGTACTCATATGACGACATAAATAGTTACATTCAAGAGTATATGAGAAAGAATAAACATGTACTGAATCCATCTGAAACAGACGAATCAAAATTTGAGTATGGTATCAATATATTTTTCATTTTATCAACAGATCGTATTTTGATCAAACTTGATGAAAACTATCGAGTGGATCTGAGAGATCTTGAATTCAGAAAACTTATTGGGTTTGAGTCAAAAATAGTTTCAGCCACAGAATATGGAACAAATCTCCCTGATATCACAAGAGGAGTGGATGAAATTTATATCAATTGTGATAAGGTGACAGATAGCATCGTTGATGGAAATTTCACAAGTACTATTGCTGTTATTCCAGTCACAGAACTTGTCAGAAGTTTACCTTTCACTTATAAACCTCGTTTTCTTTCATGGAATCCTGTCTCAACACACTCAATCAGCTCAATACATTTTTATGTCACTGAATCTTCCGGAGCTCCAGTCAATTTAAATGGGATAGATTGGTATATTGAGATATTCTTGAGAGGGACGGAATTATAAAACCTAATAGTATATGAAACGGTTTGAATATAAGAAATATGAACAACATGGTGAAGGTGTCCTGACTGACATTGTCAAAACAGTTGGGAAAAAAAAGGCTACAACAATTGGTGAATACGCTGGCAAAAAAGCTGGTGACAAAATAATAGAACTTTTGAGCAAGAGCAAGAGTGGGGGCGATATCAAAAGAAAGAGAGGTAGACCACGCAAAATTAAATAAATAACTTTTATCTAACCCAATAATATATGTCAAACTATCGAGAATCGAAATATATTGAACGATATGAAGATGTGGTCTTCGAACTCGAGACGGCACTTAATACTGTAGCTGCAAACAATGCTCATCAGAAGAAAACTGGTTACCGTTTCGTTGTTGATAACAGTGGAGAGACAACACCATTTGATTGGTTCAATGCTCGTTTAAATGTTATTTTCATCGTAAAGAAGCTTGCAGATGGAGCTGCTATAGCTGCTGATGATAGAAACGGTATCGTGAATTCATCTCACGCTCTCATTAACACCATAAATGTAAAAATGAATGGCATCGATGTTTATGAATGCCGAGATGCTAACCAAGCTACAAATATGAAATCATTGCTCGAGTATTCAAAAGGTTATGCTTCAAGTCAAGGAACAAATGAGTTCTTCTATCTTGACACTAACAGACATGCTGAAGACAGAGTGGCTCAAGCTAATTATAACAAAGGATTCGCATCTCGTAAATCATTGTTGAATGGTGCAAATGGTACTGCAAATGCAGAGATATCATTGAATAGATACGGATTTTTCAAGAGCCTTTGGGATGAACTTTTGCCTAACTCAAAAATAGAGTTGAACCTAACACTTGAAAGTGATGCAAATTTAATTTGGCAAGCTGCAGATGATTGTCGTGTAGTACTCACCAAATTTCAGCTAATTGTTCCTCGTATTGTTTTTAATGCAGATGGGAAGTCATTGTACATGAGCAAATATCTTGACACCAGAAAGTGGACTTATCTGAGGGAAATGGTTGAGAGAGGTAATTCAACAAGACAACAGACAGCCAATTTCCGTATTACAACAGGAATAAACAAACCTAGACATGTTTTTGTTTTCATTATCAACGACGCAAGTGATGAGTCTCAGACGGCTAATAAATTTCTCTACAATACATTCTCAGTTGCAAATAACCGAACAATGACAAATTGTCATCTCGAAGTTGGTAATGGAAATGATTATCCAGAGGTTCATTATGAACCATCAACAGAACCATCAAGAGTATTCAGAGATGTTTTGAAATACGTTCAAGCCATCAACGACTTCAGTGATAGCACCTTGCTTGACAGAGGTAACTTTGGTTCAATATTCCCTTTCATTTATTTTGATTTAACGAAACAGAAAAAGGACATAAATGATGGGATGACAAAATTGACTTTCAAATACAATTTGAGTGCTGGAACAAACGCAGATTACAGTGTGTATGCATTGGTTCTGTACGAGCAGGATGTTGAAATGAGAAAGACTGATGGTAAACTTATTCTGAGATCCATGTAATTGTGTCTAATTAAATAATCAAAATTAAATAAATAATCAAATAATCAAAATTAAATAATTAAAATTAAATGAATAATTAAATAATTAAAATTAAATAAATTAAATAATAAATAATTAATTAAATAATTAAATAAATTAAAATCATTGTTTATATTAAATACAATTTAATATAAATATATAATATATGACTACTTATCATCCTCATGGAGTGACACTTTCACAAGGTCAGAAAGAAAAGCTTGCAAAAGCTTATAGAACAAATTCAGCTGTAACATTGAGGTTATCGCATAGTGAATTATCAGGCAATGATCAACTTATGTTGACTAAGACACAAATCAAAAGATTGATGAAAGCTCAAAAAATGAAAAAAGGATCAGATATTTCTATATCAAAATCACAAATCAGAAAAGCTGTTGTACATAGAGGTTCTCTTTGGACAAGTCTTTTTTCACTTGGAACAAAACTATTGCCATATGCAACTACAGCTGTATCAAAAGCAGCTCCAGCATTGGCTACAGGTGCTCTTTTTTCATTAGCAAGTCTCGGTGTTGATAAATTATTTGGAAAGAAACAAAAGGGAGGTTTTCTCATTCCTAATCAAAACTTATCCCAACTATTGAATTATAAAAATTTGTTGAATATGAGACAAATGGCTGATCTTGTCAGTTCGATGCAGTCTGGTGGACAACTTGTTATCAAACCAACAAAAACTCAGTCTGGTGGTTTTCTTGGAACACTTTTAGCAAGTATTGGAATTCCTTTAGCCATAGAAGCAATCAAAAAATTAACAGGGAAGGGTTTGCATGTTGAACACAGTCGTCCCAGACGGTCATTACCCGTTCACGTTCCAGATGCCGTTGCAATAAAAAAAAGTGGTGGAAAACATGATTTGATTCCATGGAGATCACCCCCTGTCGTTGGTACATGGGATAACCCAATCGGTTTTGGAATTAAAAAAAAAAGAACATCAAAAAAGACCTCAGGAAAAGGACTTCTGTTAGGCAAAAACAGTCCCTTCAATTCAATCCCAATACTAGGGACAATACTCTAAAATTCATAAATAAACCATTGTCCAACTTTGATTTACAAGCTTGGGTGAAAAAACTTGGTGTAAAACATTTCAGAGGAGGATTCAGTGGGGATGCTCTTCCAAGACAAATCAAAAACAAAGAATGTGGAATAGTCAATCTTGACAGCCGGATCGGACCTGGTACTCATTGGGTATGTTATCGAAATATGGACACATACTGTGAATACTTCGACTCTTTTGGTTTGATAATGCCAACAGAAGTTCAAAAATACATGATGACAAGCGGTAAACAACTCGTATACTCCGGAGACGAGATACAAGAAAGGGATTCAGTCTTGTGTGGATATTGGTGTCTGTACTATTATCTCGAGAGGCAAAAAGGCAGATCAATTCTGGATACAATACACAATTCCAAATTCAGTTCAACAGATGCGAGTGTCAATCACAGATTCATCATAGACTACTTCGAAAATATCTAACCAATATGTATAATGGTAAAATCGTACTGTGTTAAACAGAAGAAAGTAACTGAATGTGCACCAGGAAGTGAAAGATATGAAAAGACAAAAATTGGTCGAACAATGATGAAATGCACTTGTGCTGAATGTGGGATAACAAAGACTAAATTCGTCAAGAGACGGGGAAACTGATTGGCCCGTCTGAAGGGGCGGGCATACTAGATTCAGCCGCAGATATGGCACTTACAGGATTCTTGGAACATGGAGTCCCTTTTTTAGCGAAGAAGGGTGCTGAAATGGGGAGATATTATGCTTCTGAAGCAATGAGAAATCCAAAACTTCAGCGGCATGCGATTGACTATGGCATAAAAAAAGCAACTCCCATTTTACAAAAGGTTGGGACAGAAGCCTTAAATCAACTCTCAACAAAAGTGCGCCCTAACATTCGTTATAAAACAGATAGAACCGATTTAGATAAAACAGGTCGTGGTATCCCCATTCCTTTCCCTTTTGTTGATTTAAAAAAGGGGTGGGATGTTATTTCAAACCCCAACCTTTTCAAACGGCCTGAAGTTACACCTGAGGAGGGGAGAAGAATGGTAGCCAACTATAAGCGCCAGTACGCTGAGTATAAAAAGAAAGGCGGAACACGAAGCTACGGCTCTTGGATAAAATGGAAGGGATACGGCAGAGGATTGGGTGGTGCTGTCGATATTCATAAAGCCATTGGTAAGCTTCCTAAACCAAAATCAGGTTGGACTTTGCCTAGTCATAATTACACAGGTCCATACAATCCTCTTGATGAGCAGCTTAAATACGATCCAACAACTGGTGAAATAATTGAGATATATCAGCAGCCAACAGGAAGAACAGATGCTGTTGCCATGCGGCATGATGTTGATTATTCTGTTTGTAAAGATGATAGGAAATGCAAGAATAAAGCAGACAGAAAAATGGTTGCTGCTCTTGATGCCATTCCGTGGAAAGATAGACAATGGGGTCATTGGTTGGCTCGTAATGCAATTGCAACAAAGGAGAAACTTGGTCTTGGTGTTTCAAAAAACGGAAAAAGCCGTCGAGTGAAGAAAACTGGCAAGAAAAATTAGCAGATGAATTACATACACCCATAAAACGCAATTTCACTCGGCGGCGTGTAATCACAAATCATATTGATGAAATATGGGCAAGTGATCTAGTTGAAATGCAACAGTTTAGTAAATGGAATAAAGGTTATCGATATCTTCTTATGGTTATTGATGTCTTCAGCAAATATGGTTAGATTGTTCCTCTGAAGGATATAAAGGGTGAAACTGTAACTGAAGCATTTAAGTCAATATTCAAGGAAGGCAGAAGACCACAATATCTATGGGTCGATAAAGGTAAAGAGTTCTATAACAAACACTTGAAGGACTTGCTAGAGAAAAATGAGATACACATGTACTCCACCGAGAATGAAGAAAAGTCCTCAGTGGTTGAAAGATGGAATCGAACAATCAAGTCCAAAATGTGGAAGCAGTTCACTGTTCAAGGCAATACAATGTATCTCGATATGCTACCAAAATTAGTGAAAGAATACAATAACACAAAACATTCAAGCATAAAGATGACACCTACAGAAGCTAGTAAAAAGAGGAATGAAGGTATAGTTTATCTTAATCTATATGGTGATATGGAGCCATTATCAGCTAAACCAAAATTTAAGGTTGGTGACAAGGTCCGAATATCTAAGTATAAAAGAAAGACTTTTGACAAAGGATACACTCCAAATTGGACTGAGGAAGTATTTATAATTGATAAAATCCAATATACAAACCCAATCACTTACAAATTAAAGGATCTCAACGATGAAGAAATACAAGGGAGTTTTTATGAACAAGAATTATTAAAAGCCAGACAGGATGTATTCCGTATCGATAAAGTAATCCGTAGAGACTATAAGAAGAAACAAGCTTTGGTGAAGTGGAAGGGATACAGTGATGAATTTAACAGTTGGATACCAATGAAGGATTTAAAAGATATATGAAATTGTTTTAAGAGAATATTATCCAATATATATTATATCAAACGAAACAGTATATACTGTTATTTGCTATTATGTAGCCAGAAATATGATTGTTTCTGGTTATTTATTCACATTTTTTATTATGATATATTGATATATTATGTCTATTATGACAGAAATTTTTATTTATGAAGAAACTAAACTAGATATTATCAAGAAGGATGATGATATATGGTTCCAAGCTAAGACTGTTGCTAAAATCTTAAAGTATACAAATACTCGTAAAGCTATTCGTGATCATGTTGATTCTGAAGATAAAGTTACGTTAAACAACCTCAAATCTTGGGGGAACGAATCGTTCCCCCTAAAAAATAACCATGTGATTTATATAAATGAATCTGGACTGTATAGCCTCATTTTGAGATCTGATATGGATAAAGCAAAGGAATTCAAACGATGGGTCACAAAAGAGGTTTTACCATCAATCAGAAAAACTGGACGGTATGAATATAACCACAAACCTTTTAAAATGTTAACTTTTAATATACAGTCAGAGTATGACTTACATAAAAAAGTGGTTAACTATATAAGAAACCACCATCCAAAAGCACTTTTAAATGCATCACTAGGTGAAAACCAAATAAATAGTGATATGAGATTAAGATCTTATAATATGGGTTATCAAAAAGGATCACCTGATCTGATCATTCAAAATCTACATAAAGTGTATTCAGGCTTTTCTATCGAATTTAAAAACCCTAGAGGTAATGGGAAATTATCAGAGGATCAAAAAGTAATGTTGCGAGAGTATAGAAACAACAATTTTAAAGTGTTAGTAATGATTATGATGAAATTCTAGAAGAAATCATTCATTATTTTGATGGAGTAAGGATCAAATGTAATCACTGTTCTAGAAAATTTAAGTCATCAAAAACATTAAAAAAAACCATTCAAAACACATACATAAACACTTATAAAGAGAATATTATCTAACATATGTATATCAAACGATACAGTATATACTGTTATTTGCTATTAGGTAGCCAAAAATATTATTGTTTCTAGCTATATTTAAAATAAATTATTTAAAAAAATATATAGTATTATACATATACATGGTGTATCAAGATAATCAAAAAATTAAAAGAGGGCGTGGAAGGCTTAAAATATTCACTGATGAGGAAAGAAAAAACCATAAGACTATTTACATGTTAAATAAAGAGTGGTATTGTGATGTTTGCAATAATGGTAAAAATTACTCATTGGCTGGGAAAACCTGTCACTTGAGAACAAAAAAGCACATTGAAAATCAGAGGTTAGATATCGATGAGAGGGCCATTAATTCGGTCATGCAGATGACTGAAGCAAGCAGACACATGGTGAAAAAAATTATCATTCAGAAAAACTGAAATACAGTTCGAAGGATCCATGATTGGATCATTTGAATTCTCAACTATATTTAAAAGCAGATGAAAAGTTATATAAAAATAAAAACATAGTAATAATACACATGAAATCAAAAAATAATATATTCTCCAGTATATATATGGATAAGAAGAGTCTCAAGAAACTCAGTAAATCTCAACTAATCGAATTGCTATTGAAGCAAGAGAATAAGAAGCCGAAAATTATCGTGGTAGATGATACCAAACCAGTTCCAGCACCAAGGACTGTGAAACCAACACCAGCACCCCGCAGGAGTGTAAAACAAATGGTTAAAGATTATGAAAACAACATAATTCCTCCACCATTAGAATTTAGAGATAAACCAGTGCCTACACCAAGGAGTAAAAAGGTAGTTCAAAAACCAATTCCATTACCTAGAACTAAGATAGAGCAAGTTGATAAAGCTCTGAAAGGCTACACAAAGTCTTTTGAAATTGATATAAAAAATGACAAAGACCCGCTAGCGCAACTACAAAACACAAGAAAGGCAATCGAAATACATATCAAAAAATTATTAAATGAAATGAAAGGTCTAAAATTTACTGAAACGCTTAAGGTAACATTCACAAAAATGCCAGATGGACAAATAGTGTATAAGACCGCATATTTTAACAGTCCAGCTCAAACAATTGTGAACAATCTGGAAGTCACTGAATCACTACAAATATCAAAACAACAAATCTTGAACAAAATAGCTAAATGGGTATCTGAAGGTTCTGGTTGGACCATCGAATCTGTTGACAATCATTATCTCAATATAGTAAAATACCAACCAATGAGAGGTTCTTCATACATAAAACTACCTCAGGAACTAAGACATAATAAAAAAGGTTTGATAAACATAAAGAACAATGATAATGAATGCTTCAGATGGTGTCACATCAGACATTTAAATCCACAAGACAAAGATTCACAGAGAATTAAAAAAGTTGACAAAGAATTAATTAAAAATTTAGATTATTCAGGGATTGAATTCCCAGTCACAACAAAACAGTATAACAAGATTGAAAAACAAAATTTTATAAACATTAATGTTTTCGGTTATGAGGAGAAACAACCATATCCAATTTATGTCTCAAAAGAAAAATATGAAGACTGCTTGAATCTCCTTCTGATAACAGAAAATGAAAAAAAAGCACTATGTACTGATCAAAGATTTCAACAATTTAATGTACAAACAAACAAAACACAAAGAAAGAAAACATTTCTGCATGCATTGTCTTCAGTGTTTTAGCTCTGAAAGAGTACTAAATAATCACAAAGACAATTGTATTCAGGTGAATGGCACACAAGCGATAAAAATGCCTGACAAAAATAACAACACACTAAAATTCAACAACTTCCATAAACAACTGCCTATGCCATTTGTAATCTACACCGACTTTGAGGCTATAACTGAAAAGATTATTGGGTGCCAACCTAATAATGATAAATCATATACCGAAGCATACCAGAAGCATACAGACTGTGGATATGGCTATAAGACTGTTTGTTGTTATGATGATAAATATAGCAAACCTGTAACAATATATAGAGGCGAAAAAGCTGTGTACAAATTCATGGAAAAAATGATAGAAGAAGTCAAATATTGCAAAAATATTATGAAAAAGGAATTCAACAAACCATTAAAAATGACGAAAGAGGATGAGGAGGAATTCCAAAAGGCTAAAGAATGCCACATTTGCAATAAAAAATATACTGATAAAGATATTCGAGTTCGAGATCATTGTCATATCACTGGTGAATACAGAGGCTCTGCCCATCAAGAATGTAATCTGAAACTAAGAGTAAGCCCAGAAGAAATAAAAATACCAGTCATTTTCCACAATCTGAGAGGTTATGACAGCCATTTCATTATGCAAGAAATTGGAGCTATTGTTAAGAAACACACTTACACAAATAAGAAAGGTGAAAAGTGTCAAATGAACATCAATGCAATTCCTAATAACATGGAGAAATATATGGCTTTCATGCTTGGTAATCATCTTACCTTCCTTGATAGTTTTCAGTTTATGAGCTCTGGTTTGGATAGACTAGTCAGTAATCTTCCTAAAGAAGCCTTGAAATACACCTCTCAAGAGTTTAAGGGTAATGATCTTGATCTGATGGCACAAAAAGGGGTCTACCCTTACGACTACATGGACAGTTACGATAAATTCAATAAAAAACTACCAGCAAAAGAAGAATCTTACAGCATATTAAGAGATGAACACATTAGTGATGAAGATTATCAACATGCTCAGAATGTGTGGAATACATTCTCTCTCAAAAATATGAGTGAGTATCATGATCTGTACCTCAAATCAGACATTCTTCTGTTGGCTGATGTATTTGAAAACTTCAGAAAAACATGTCTTGAATACTACAAACTGGACCCATGTCATTATTTTACATCTCCTGGGCTATCTTGGGATGCTATGTTGAAAATGACCAACATTAAATTAGAGCTTATGGTTGACATTGATATGTTCCAGTTCATTGAAAAGGGTCTGCGTGGTGGAATCAGTTATATAGCCAATCGTTATGGTAAAGCAAACAATAAATACATGAAAGAATACGATGAGAAGGCGCCCTCAAAGTATATCATGTATCTCGATGCCAATAATCTATACGGTTGGGCAATGAGTCAATACCTTCCAACTGGTGGATTCAGATGGATGACAGAAATGCAAATCAATAAGATAAACCTAGCAAAGTACCAAGAAGATAGCAACAAAGGTTTGATACTTGAAGTTGATTTAGAATACCCCCAAGAGTTACATGATCTGCGTAATGACTACCCACTTGGACCGGAAAAGATTAAAGTGACCGAGGACATGCTATCAGATTATTGCAAAAACATCGCGAAGAAATACAAGATATCAACTGGTTTGGTATATAAACTGATACCAACATTACGCAACAAAGAAAAATACGTGCTTCATTACAGAAACCTTCAACTCTATAAAAATCTCGGTTTGAAAATAACTAAAGTCCATCGAGTGTTAGAGTTCAATCAATCCCCTTGGCTCAGGCAATATATTGATTACAACACTCAGAAAAGAACTAATGCCAAAAACGCATTTGAAAAAGACTTTTTCAAGCTGATGAATAACAGTGTATTTGGAAAAACGATGGAAAACCTCAGAAAGCGAGTAGACGTCAGATTAGTCACCGATGAAAAGAAACTATTAAAAATGGCTGCTAAACCGACATATGTTAGCAGTAAAATATTCAATGAAAATCTAGTAGCTGTGCATAAGATTAAAGAAACACTTACCCTTAACAGGCCGGCATATGTGGGTATGTGCATCTTGGATCTAAGCAAGACGTTAATGTATGATTTTCATTATAACTACATCAAAAATAAATAAAATAACAAAGCCAAATTACTATTCACAGACACTGACTCATTAACATACGAAATCGAAACCGAAGACGTCTATAGAAATTTCTGGAACGATAAAGTTAAATTCGATAACAGCGACTACCCTGAAAGCTCACCGTATTTTAATAAGTCAAATAAAAAAGTAATTGGTAAATTCAAAGATGAAGCCGCAGGAGTTCCCGTTTGTGAATTCATCGGTCTACGATCAAAAATGTATAGCTACATGAAAGACAACCAAAAAGGAGGAAAGACTGCTAAAGGGGTCAAAAAGAACGTCATTAAAAAGAACATTCAACATGAAAACTATAAAGAGACACTCTTCAATAATAAACAGATACACCATAAAATGAAAACAATAAGAAGTCAAAATCATCAATTAGGAAGTTATGAAATCAATAAAGTATCACTCAGCTGTTTCGATGATAAGCGGTATATTCATGATAATGGTGTGACAAGCTACGCATACGGACATTATAAAATCTAAAAAAGTTCAGTTAGCTGTTGACATCACACCATAGCTGTGGTGTTTTATCGCCTCAAACCCATTGATTTACCTCTTCTTCGTGGTCCTTAAAATAGTTTTGTTGTATATTTAATTTAAAATACTGCCCTTTTTCTGACCCTTTACCCGAAGAATTAGCATATGAGACAGGAACATTTGTTGGGGGGTTTCCCTTTCGAATGAGTCATCAAACTACGTCACTATGTTTTGGGGATTCTAGATTTTTCGCTTTTTACACATGCGTATTAATTTTTATCTTTAAAAATTTCATTTATGTACCACAAGCGTAAAAATGAAAATACAAACGCATATAAAAGGGTTTTTTACACAGATAAATTGTGGCTTGTATACAAAGTATCTAACGATTGGAAAAAGCGGGGGCCTTTCGTTAGCGAAATGTATACAAGCCACCCCATGGAATAACGAAAAACCCCCGCCGTTATTCCATGGGTTAAAAACACACAAAAAATCACCCTGAGATGGTGTCGGGTTGTTGGGTAGAGCTATAGTCGAGCTTAGGCTTGTCAGAAGTGCCGGTTCAACCTCAAGCCGGAGGGTGAAAAAAACAAACAATATAACTCAAGGAAAGGATGAAGGGCCTGGCGGACAGCTGAGCTCCCCTTTCCTACATTTCACAAAACAAAAAAAACCTCATGAGGGACGGGTGGTAATTCAAATTTCAAATTAAGTCCCTCATGAGAGGTTCTGGTGGCCACCAGTTTTGCTATTTTTCCGAGAATGTCACGCTTGGTGATTTTTCCGAGAAAGTCACGCATTTTAAAAAATATATAGATTACAAAAATACGAGATCATAATATGATATCATCGAATTGTACCATCGACTTCCTGTTTTTCCGAGAATGTCACGCTTGGTGATTTTTCCGAGAAAGTCACGCATTTTAAAAAATATATAGATCATAATATGATATCATCAAATTTTAAAAACATATAGATTATCAAATTGTATCATCACATTGGGTTGGTACGAGATCAAAAATGCGCTGGAACCCCAAGTACTATACTACTTAAAAGATTCGCAATGGAGAAATCATAGCCCCTGAGATTTTCAGAAAGGTCGTTATTTCTGTTTTTGGTAATCATAAACGTCAACTAGCATTTTCGGAAAGAAAATAGTTTGCTAGAAAGTTCGTGGAAAGTTCATTTCAGCTACAGCGTTCTCAAAGAAAGATTTTGTTCCCTAACATTTTCGGGCAATTAAAATTAATGCTAATAGATCAAATTCACGACGTATCAACCAATTCTGCGCCTCAGAATATCTGTGATCTTTTTACCTATTCATCCGACGCTCATACATATAATACTAGATTTACTGATGCTGACTGAGACTGAGTATTCGACTTAATTCGTTTTCCATTTTCAGAGCTAAGTTATGGAATTGCCTGAAGCCTGACCTGCGTAAGCATAGGAAAAAACCTTTTAAAAACAAAATTCACCAATACTTACTTGCAGTGCTTTATGAGGATGATTATGTTGATGCCCCGACGTTAAATCTTAAAAATTTCTAATTATCATTAACCAAACTCTAGCTGTTATTATTACTTCCTTATGTTCTATGTCGTCTTAAAGGTTCCCATCTGCTCGAGAAAATTTGGTTTTGGTCACCGTACGTACGTGCGCCCGTACGTCCGCCCCTCCATGTATGCTAAGTGAAAAGTCACATTCGAGATAAACCTGTTCTTTTTTGCGCATTTTAGCGGGAAATCGTAGGAAAAACAAACAAAACAACTGAAGACAATAAGAGAAGAATTTTATGATTTTTTAGCGGTATCGGCATTGTATTTTCTTAGCCGTAGCCGGACGCAAATTGTTACCGAGGCAATGCCGGTAAAAAGGAAAAAAAACCTCTTTAAAATGTATGGCCTCTTACAGGAACCTCAAACAAATGCTTTAACGCAACTGTGAAACTGGAGAGCCTACTTTATATTTTCTTAAGACACTCAATAAATAAATAACATAAACTCAACATGTTTACCGAGGCAAGTGCCTCGGTTCGTCTAATGCTAGCTACGGCCCTGATTTAATGTAATTGAAGGCAAAAAATGAAACTCGAGGGGAAAAAAGTCGATCAAATGCATGTGCCCGTCTCAGAATCTGATAGAAAGCTATCAAAAACTAAGCGCACTTCACACTTCATTGAAAAAGTTAGAAATCATCTTCCTAAGACTGCGTTATAAAGCAACCCAAGTTTTGCCCTCTAACTTTGATTAATTCTCGAGTTTTTGTTTGAACCGGTAAGGATCAACGTTTGGAAATTTTTGCTGGCTGTGTACGTGTCTGCGAGAGAAAATTGATTTTTAAAAGCTTTAATTAACTTGATTGAAGGCAGAAACTCAAGTTCGAGTGAAAAAAAAATTCCGATCAAACTCGTGTGCACGTCTCAAAATCTGACATAAAGTTGTCAAAAAGCTGCCAAAAATGTCAAAAACCAGCGCGCTGCACTCGTCATTTGAAAATAGTCGAAAGTAGCCTGTAAACAACAATTAAGTTTCGTCGTCTATAAACATGTCGTCTTAATTTGTTTGAGCCGGTAATAATCAGCGTTTGGATGTTAAAAATAGCGAAATGGGTTGACTGGCTGGCTGGATTTGATGAATTTTATAGTGGAAGGGTCTGCGAGAGAAATGCTGGTGTGGTTTTGGCAAGCGCTTTCTTCGTTAACTGGATGATGTTTTGCCACTGAGAATCATTAATTGAAGAAGGTTCTTCGGAAGACATGGGAAGTAACAGTAAAACTATCAAAGCACTTAGGTGTTTTGTGTCAGCCAAGGAAAGATTTTGTGGGAACTGGCGCTATTATTCAGCTCTGTCGCGTTTTGAGTGATTGCTGCCTCAGTGATTCCTATTGACTGCTCTAAACGATCAGGTGCGGACCTCTTATTTGTCTTTTCTACGGACATTTATGTCAAAATTGCTAAGCAATTTTTGTTACTTGTCTAATTTCTCCACCTTCTCCAAGAATCTTCGAAAAAATATTATTCGTGTTGTGCTCTGTTTTCTTGTAATATGTTTGTTGTTATGTTGTTCTGAACCGCGGTCAATTCTTGTTGACTACTGTAAACGATCAGTTTGTACCCTTTATTTTCTTTTCTAGGGGCATTTATGTCAAAATAAATACCGATTTTTCTAGCTTAATCTGTACAAGCTATTTTTATAACTAGCTAGTCTTGTTTAATTTCTCCACCTTCTCCCTCTTTGAGCAAACACTCGCATCGTACTTTGCGTCGCTTGTAGTGTTTTTTTTGATCCGCTTTGAATTCCTTTACGCTTACATCTGAAAGTAGTTAGGACTCAAGAATGTCTGTCTTTTTTTTTTTTTTTTGCAAACGTTTGCTATCGAAAACTCTTCGTTTTCCCTGCTGCTGCTCAATTGTTTCGGACATAAATTAAACTGGCCCAAATAAAGCCATGAGAAGTTGCTTGGTGAGAATGTGCAGCTTCGATTCCAGTTCAGTTTTTCTTTTTAAATCGCTACATAACAGACTGGAATGATGTTCCATCGAACATCATGTATGCACCTTCTTTAAGTAGTTGTAAGTCCTACCTATTACATTATTTGTGTCAATTTTAAATCAGATGTAGTTTGTGAGTGACAAGTATGTAAGTTAATTAGGCGAGCTTTGGATTGTATTTCAATTTTTCTTCTTATCTCAAATCAGAGGTGACTTGTAAGAGACAAGTATTCGATTTAATTTGATTCTAATAGGTTAGCTTTGGGCCACGTTTACATTTCACCTCTTAGTTCTTAGAATGTGTAATATTAGATAATATTTTTTGTATGGGAATTTACTTTCTCCCAATTATTCTCAGGTCATGCATTTCTTTTTTTTGTATCAACTTAGTTGTATTCGCATGACAAAGTATTATTAAACTTAAGACTTAAAATTAATCTTAAAGTATACTCTTTCTTATCAATGTACACATCCTTTGGACTTCCTTCTCCTGCATACAGTCTTTCAATTAATTTTATTAGTAGCTGGTCACACCAATCTTGTGGGATGTTTGGATGACATTTGGCATAAATGTTTAATGGAATTTCTGATGTTTGATGAAGTAGGTTGTGCAATTTCAAATGTACATGAAGAAATGTGAGACTAGTCCTTATAGAAAATCAAGTTAAGATGGCTAACACGGATTTCCAGCACTTTTGCTTTGACGAATCATTGCCTTAAATCCTCATACTACATTGTTAATTACCTTGATAGTGGTATCAACCAAATGCCCAATATTTTATTATCAAGTTGCTTTGTCTTGCAGTTGCCCGGCCAGAAGAGCAGCTGGATTTCTTTTTGAAAACACTGTAGGTGCATCGATTGATGAGCTTAATGTTTTTTTTGTGTGTGTGTGTGATAGTAAGGTCGAGAAGTAACTAATCAAAAGAAATATTTTGGTCTTAATTCATATCATCTAAATACTTTTATTGATTTCCATGTATCTTTCTTTCATAATTTTTTGAGGCATACATAAATCCAGAGGATACACAATTTCTGATTTCCGACTGTCTCATGGGAGGCTGTGGATAACTGAAATTGCATTCATTATGAAGTGATGATCTGAATCACTATATATCTGATGTGATACTGATTCAAAGCAGCAATCACCAGACTTCTCCACCAATTTCCAGTGGCTCTAAACCATAACTAAGTAGCCTACAGGGGAACGGGGAAACAGACCGGTCCTTAGGTATTGCTCTAAGATGTTAAGAAATGTTTTGTTTCAAAAATTTATAGATGCTAACTAGCATTGCAGGTTCTTTTTTACACAAAGTATTAAAGATTATTTTAAAAAAAACCTACCTCAATATTTTTATTTTGCTTTTTTAACATCTCCAGACTCAATTTGCAAGGGAATTTTTATTACCTTTCTCAATAGAACGCTTGTTTTTAGGAGGAGTGGGGTCCAAATCCGTAAAAGGGGGTTCATATCTGCTAGCAGTTCTGGACTATGGGGTCCAAATCTGATCCACAAGCAGATCTGGACAGGAGGGTGCAAATCCGTTGGGGGTCCAAATCCACTGTGCCACTGGCTCAGATCGCCTTTCCATACTATTTTTTACAGCATTGGGTCTGTAGCTTGAGTGAGGTCAGATGAGTGATATTACAAGCAGACTATATGTAAATACCAGTAGAAAAAGAATGCTTCTGGAGCTCCGCTTTTAGACTTGGCTAAATATATATATTACGTTTGTAAATTAATAGTAATTTAAACCTTTTCAGCTTTTCTCTGACTATAACGACGTCACCACTATCTCGTGAAACTTAATGAAAAGCGCGGGCTCATGAAAGCATGGTTATAGGCAACAGAAGGTAGAAAAAGCTATAGATAGTCCGACATCAGACTAAAATTGCCATAATATTATTATTAGAGCTCTCTGTTGGCCGTGGAATAAGGCCTACTCGTTATCTGATTGAAGCATTCGTTATATGCTTGTTCCCTGAATCTGTTTGCGACTGATTGTAGGACAAGGTGAAGCCTTAATGAAATTTTCAATATTATTCACATACCTTGTTCGTAGTGAGTTCTGCAAAATTCTTGCTTGCACTCGCAATGATTGGTGTTCAGTTCATATTCAGGAATACAATCACGCTGACAAGGGTGGCTTTCACAAGGAGTCTAAAAATTGAAAAAAAAAATCTCGCTTTGAACAAAAATACTTTACGACAATACTGCCAAAAGGGTATTTCTGAGTAGCTCGAATGAAAACGTTCAGAGTGCCATTCAATAAAGGAGAATGGGTCAATCCGGTTGTAATAATAGGCTGCCAACTGGCGCAGTCGCTGGCTATGGCTTGGTGCACTTGCTTGTTTATCAGCGCTAGCTACACCAGGATTTAACAATACCGGACATGAAAAAGACGTCAATTCTGCTATTGAGATCGGACCGCTGGAATACACTTCCATAGACAACTTGGTTTTGCGCGACACACATTTGTTTCCATGTTCTTGCTCGTGATTATTCTTTGTCAGATTAATAGGTCGACAGGTAGTTCTTGACGTCCCCGTATCATTTTAACAGGCTATTAAGAACCCTAAAAAATAGCATGAAGAACCCTAGCTGGCGAAGAAGATTTAAAGGCGGCAACCATTGACTTCCAGTTGCGAGTCGTAAATTTCTTCGACTGTGCTTTTTTCTTGTCATTAACATTTCACCCATCAAATGAAGTGCAATTTCTGGGTAATTTCACTTCAGGCCAGCCCCTTGTGAAGTGTGGTGTCTTCTTATTGAAGATACTCATCTCAACCTGCCTCCCTTTCGATCCACATCAGGTATCGGTAAATAGATCTGTATGAAGAAAGATTTGGCTCGCTAGTTGAGCGCTATAGCAGTAAACTTCTTGTGGTCTTCATCAGGCGATGGTGTCGACTGGTTGTATATTAATATAAGTTGATAGTAATTTGTCCGGTACGAAGCATGGAAATCAAAGAAAAAAAGTTTACAATTTGGATCGAAAGCTTGCAGCAACTGCCATCGACAGGAAGAGCACAGCCGTCTGAGCTGTCCATATCAGTGCTGCGAAACCTTTTTTTTCACCGCGGGGCCATAAGTAAACATCCAGAAGAAAGAACTGTAAAGGCTGATTGCTTGAACAAAACACTACGCTATGACTGCTATTTTTATTTCACATGCGGCTACTCATAAACATGTTTTTCTTTACAATGGTAATTCCATAGGTTCTTCGTCTATTTATCGTTGAGTAGACTTGAAGTCTTTTGGCATTAATATTTTTCATGTAGGCTAATAATTAAAATAACGTACGTGTTTAAAAAAGCCAGCACAATCATTCAGAGTTATCTCTTCTAAACATTCATAGTTACACTCCCACGAGAATATTTCTTGCAAATACTTCCCGGACTTTGTCTTTTTGGGCAACCTTCTTTAGTTTGTTAAACGCCTGTTAAATAGGATTTAATTCCGGGCTACAGGTGGGAAGATAAACGACCTCAACACCTATGTTGTCTAACGGTTCGGCAAGGGCATAGCCTCCTTCAAAATGATGGGTTGAACCATTGTCTAAAATCACATGGTCGCCGTACTGTAAGATAGGTTGACCGTTTGGCATAGAGTTTTGGCTTGTTTCATCAAAAATGTTTAAAAACGCTGAAGTGTCTGTGGCACCATCCTCTGTATTTGCATAGAGGAATCCTTCTAGCCCTATCAACATGTTTAGAGTGGCATTTGGGGCGCCCAGATGCCTACCAATTTCAACACAGAGATGATTTGCGGGGGAATGTCCATAATTAGCTTCCCCAACACCAGGAGGAGCAAACCCTGCCTCATCCAAAAACTTCAGCTTGTAAGGGTCAACGCTGCTGATATATCTAAGAAAATCCTGACAATAGTTTACATTTTCGGGCGTAAACTTTTCGTACTTAAAGGCTGACATTCTCTTCCATGTCCGTCCATGGCCGGCCAGAAAGTCTTTTTTGAACTGCTCGACCGATTGCCGAAATTGATGTTCCTGAGGGGATGGCACAATTGGCGTCTATAGGCTCACGAATTTCATTGTAAGGCATAGATGGCTTTGCCGATTTTAGAGCTTCCAGAAGGTCCAAATCTTGAGACTGGAGAGGAGTTGGATTATTTCCTCCCTTCCACGGAAGAGCATTAATAGCTCGTTCACAACCGCCGTTCCACAGTTTAACAACACAAGACCTAGTGAGCTTGAAATGATCAGCGACAGAACTCACCACCATTTGACATCATGTGGTCAATCACCAATCGTCGAAAGTCGGCATCTATCGCACGTCCCGGAACCAGAATCGTTCCCTTTTTTGACACAACAATTCACCCCTTCGTTCCACAAAACGCACTGCACATAGGAATACAAAACTTTGATGACGCGTTGCGAAAAAGTTCATCACGCGGTGGATTTAAATTTACCACGTTACTGGTTTGAAGCAAACTCTCGGCATCAAAAACGTTACTCTGAAGGTTGCAAAAACATTCTTGGGTGTCGCGGTCTACTGGGAAGATTAGTATGAAGGGCGAAGATATCATTTGTCATCTTTCCTGCCTTGGAACTTTGGCAACGTCCCCTTATCAAAGCAATATCCAGGGGCTCTACATCACCACTGTGCTTCAAGGGGTCCTTCAAAACAGCGAAAATCTCAATAATCCGCTCTGTTGGTTGAAGTTCCTTATCACACTTTCTTCCAAGGGGAACACATACTAATTTGTCGCTGAAAAAAAGAAACCGTGCGTACGGTTGGATCAACCTAAAGATGTACTTTTCCAGGAAATCGTTTGATTCCTTTACTATACTTGGATTTTGGGTTAAAATAAGTCTTTTGTTGCATTTCCCATAATTTTAAATGACGAAATTTTCTTGGTTGATGGCAAAAGCTTCATCTCAATTGCATATCCAATAGTGTGTGGCACGGCAGTCTTGTCGCCAATCGAAATTATGTCAATCAAATGATCACGCCTCCGATGTAAGTCATATAAAGCGATCCAATCCAAACCTAGAGAATGGTGATCAGAAGTGAATATTATATGCAAAATGAGCCCAATAGGAGATCTAATGCGTTGAATTTCTCCAACGGACCTTGTTAATAAATTAATCTAGCTTTCCTGGAGCCAATGAATGATTTTGACTCTCTTACGTAGCAAAGCTGACTGCCTGCAACTGTGGTCAGAATCTACCGGAGACGATTCTGAGACGAGACTGTAATATTGCTTAGTTATGTTCTGTCTACAAAAGCTTAAAGCGTTGAATCCTGCTAAAGCACTAGACCCAGACCTTACCAACTATTTTCTGAAGGAGCATACGGAACTGTTGTTCATCATGTCATTTCAGATAAACTCAGTAACTCTTAGGGGCTGAAGTCCCACACATTTGGGAAGGAGCTCACCGCACGCCACTCCTTGAAGATGGTGCTCACTTTGAGACCCATCATGTCTACACCTAGGATTCCTAAATTGGGAGACGAAAGACGATTTCTTGGTGGAAGAACATGTCGCCCCTTCCGTACTGGATATGGTAGATTCTCGTCAGTTTGGTTGAATTCCAAGTTAGGCTGCTTCTCAAGAGCCATTAGTATGATTCCCTCTTATGCCTAAGCCACTGAAAGAACGGGTAGCGTTGTGCGCGTTGTGTTATTTGACTTCCTCTTGTCCTTGCAACCAAGTTTCGTTTTCTTTAAATGTCCCTATTTTTCAAGAAGTGGGTCAGACATCGAGTGAGGTTGTCAAGGGACTGCTCTCAGAATGGGGTGAGGTTCCCTCTAGGGTTCCATACAACACCAAATTGAGTCTCTGGCTCGGCAGTACGGCCATGACTAACTATGCGAGAACCCCAGTGACGATTTGTGGAAGTATATTGAATACATGTTCATGAGAGACCGCAAGCCTTAGTTACCTAGAGTTCGGTCATTTGAAATGACCGATTTAAATGCCCAGTAAAAATTGAGGACAATAGAAAGTGTTGATGGAAGAAGCATTGCGAGTCTCCCGTGGCTTACTTAAATCAATGTTATCTACCAGTCACACTTCACCACTTAACAATTTTCACGAAATTTAATATCACCAACTATCGCAGCTACCACAGACCACATCTGCAGGATACCGAACATGACGAAAGGTTATTTATACAATGATGAGGCTATTTATAAAATAATTCAGTACTTCAACCCGAACTAGTGACTGAATTTTTTTTAAAGTGTTGTACCGTGATATTTCTGCTGGTTTTATCTGAACGATAGAAACGTTCTGAAGAGTTTAACGGAAATGTTACGAATCACCAGCGATACTCAAAGTACATTCGCTAGTTGAATACAAAAAATAGAAACGGAAGGCCTTAGCGCGGGAGAAAACGCAGTTGCTTTGCAAATAACGTTTGAAAATAAATATTCGAAACTTCTGCCATGAACTGCTCTTTCTAGCATTTTTCCAAATGAAAGGACATCGCTTGCCCGGCTTTGCTTGTGTCCTTTCTTGATTTCCGGTGCAATGTACACAGCACCAAAGCTTCGCTTGTATTCCGTCTGTTCCTTTATTGGTTCGCTTTTTTCCAAAGTCGATGATGATCGGACGATATCCATCGTCTTTTGGCTCAAGTAGCACGTCAGATTTCAAGTCGTTATGCAGAAACCCTTTGCCATGGATGTATTCCAGAGTCCTGCAAATAACTCACTGAAATATTCCAACTTTTAGTGTTTTCTTTAGTAGGCTTCGTCTGATTCCCTTGTGAAGGGTAAGGCTTTCCTTTCCATGGCCGTATAATTGAAGGACTAAACAGTATGGCTCCTGCTCAGTGCAAATGCCCAAAAGAAAAGGAAGCCCAGCATGATCGCCGGGGCTATGCAATACACCAGCCTCGTGAAGCACCTTAAGCTTTTATCTTTGACTCTCTTTCGAAATGTCATTCCGTCTTTTCATTTCCTTAATGCCTGCCTTAATATTTCCATGGTACCAAGCCGGGAAACACTGTCCAAATGTTTCACACCCAACTGGTTCTTGAGAAATTTTGATAATCAATGACTGGTCAATTTGGCGCACTGAATTGGACGCACTACTGCATCGTTTTTTTGCTTGACTTTTTGTGGTGCATTTAATTGTCGGTGCAAGGGTTTTGGATTCTGTGCGAAAATGTTTTGGATTCTGTATGGGAATGTCTGTCCTTTTAAGCTTTGCAAGAACAACCTTTTTTTTTTCCTCTACTCGTGCCCTGGCTTGCTTTATTTCCGATTG
Organism: Pachyseris speciosa; assembly: GCA_016490735.1. Taxonomy (NCBI): domain Eukaryota; kingdom Metazoa; phylum Cnidaria; class Anthozoa; order Scleractinia; family Pachyseridae; genus Pachyseris; species Pachyseris speciosa. The sequence continues at coordinate 484,238 of JAEMWC010000286.1, forward strand.
CATCTTCAGGAAAATGGTTTGTCTTCTCTATCAAGATTTGTTCCTCTGGACCTCTCTCACAGTCAATAAAACCAATCTTTCTCTCTTTTACTGCGCCAACCACCTCATCTTCTAGCAATTCTGCGTCACTTTTTAACTTCGTACAGTAATTCAGGAATTTCCGCACTAAAGATCATCATCACAGGTCCCATCAATCTCGTTCTGCCGCAAATCGGGCATGTCAATCTCAGTTGGCTTTCCTTTCTTTGCATTTCGTCTTTTCCTTTTTCCCTCCTCCTGAAGCCATTTTCTTCCACTCCCGTTTTTGTCTCTTCTTCTCCTCTTTCGAATGTCGACGAGAGCGGTACCATTCTTCTTTCAGTATCGATATTTTGTTTCTGCGTTTAACGACGTACAGCTGTATACCAGTTTTATTACAGGTTGGAAAATGATTCATGTCTGAAGAAAATAGAATAGTGTAGCTCAGGCTTACCTTCAAACGAGAAATTGTGCGTGTTTTCGTTGTGTCCAACTATTGCTGCAGCCTCGCAGAGAACAATACCTTGAATTTGAAGATACAGCAGTTTTATGTTTAGTGTCGAAAGTAATTCACCTTTGTTTTTGTTTTTTTTCTTCACCTCGCTCTTTGATTGGTTAGCAAAATTCGCATCACTTTCTCAACTAATGGAAATACAATAAAAGCGCAATTTTCCGCCATTGCCGTCGGCTACATTTAATTGTTTTGTAATATGTTTGGTTTATTGCACTCTTTGCGTCCTTTGTGATTGATCAAAGTAATTTCTTTAGTTTTGTTAAGCCGCTCCTTCAGTATTATTGAGTACAAATCTTTAACCAACATATAGCGCGACCATTTTTTCCGACAAATTGGGAATTAGCAGAACTAAAACAAGGAGAAATCATTGATGGTTATGAAGCATATTCTGTCCCAGTCCGTTTTCAATTTTATTTTACGCTGAAATGGTTTTACTAGGAGTTATACACAGTTTAAAATCCTTTATCTTACCAATTAAAAAAACTACCCACCAAGCAGAACGGACATTCCTACAAAAAGAGAATTGAAGTTTTGCTTAACTTATCGAGCAGCCTTTCTATCGGATAGTCAAAGCTGATTTCCTTGGCATTATGCCTCAACGTTTGTCATGACACCACAACACAAGGAGAAAAATGTATCCTTTCATGTACCTGCAACTTTCAGACAATGGAAAGAAGAAATCTCTAGCCGTGATCTTCGTGAATCCCAAAATACGGAAAAAGTTGGTATTTATCAAGCTTGCTTACCTCCTTATATCAAAGCATTTTAGCTGAAATTTCTATATAATACTAAAATATTATTGGTCATTGTTACATTGACTTTTAAGAACAGTTACATATGCTTGAATGAATTAAAGTTAACTGTACGTAAACTCTCTTTCTTTGCTCCTTTGAAAAGTTTGTGATTGTAAACAACAAAGCTGAGGAACCAGTAGATCACTCACTGAATAAGAAAGAGTTTGTGTATCTGCATCCTTCCCTAAATATGGGAATCGTTAATCAGCCAAGTTTAAAGTGACCGAGGCCGTCCAAATTAACATCCAGCGTAAATTGTTTAAAAGAGAATAAAATAGAAAGCAACAGTTCATTTTAAGTTTTACGTTTTTCTTCGTAACGAATGGAACTTGTAAAAAGGTTTCATATCAAAGTTTGTCATTGTGACGTTGATGAAAAATATTGATTACTCCTCGTGGATTCGGCTCCAATTATTATTTAGCACACGTATCAAGTTTTCATTAAAATCGAACGTGCCCCGTGAGAGTATAGAGCACTCAAATAGCGCCATTTTTCTGCGCTCATCCCAAATCTGGCATTTTGCTCAATCTAAAACAGAAACTTCTCGATAAAATCGCACAGTCATACCACAGAACTGACAAGACGAAATCTAACGAAATCTAAGTGCTTCCTGATTTTATTATAATTAAAGGATTTTAGCGTCCCCTTGATGCGATCAGAGACGCCATTAATAAGCGCGCAGCGCAAACTAAGATTAGCCCTTTTCTCAGTTTTCCCACAGATTAAAATGAATTTATTTACAAATGTGGCTAAAACTTTATTGAGTGTTCTCGTTCCTCCCTTGGATGCCTCACATCAGACTAAGCACTGTTAAGGGAAAGCGCGGCTCCCGATTCTATTTGATTTGTATTTAATAATAGTTATGTTATACATGTTCTATTCAAACACAGTGGCCATAATACGAGCAGAGTATACTTTGATTCCCTTCTCTTTAATAAATTAAGCATCTGTATTCACGTATTTTTCTCGCAGAATTTTTACGCCTCATAAAGCATCAATTGAAAATTCACAAGCAAGCATCTTTCTCTTTTTTACTGCGCCAACCATCTCATCTTCTAGCAATTCTGCGTCACCTTTTAACTTCGTACAGTAATTCAGGAATTCCCGCACTCAAGATCATCATCACAGCTTCCATCAATCTCGTTCTGCCGCACATCGGGCATGTCAATCTCAGTTGGCTTTCCTTCTTTGCATTTCGTCTTTTCCTTTTTCGCTCCTCCTGAAGCCTTTTCTTCCACTCCCGTTTTTGTCTCTTCTTCTCCTCTTTCGAATGTCGACGAGAGCGGTACCATTCGTCTTTCAGTATCGATATTTTATTTCTACGTTTAACAACGTACAGCTGTATACCAGTTTTATTACAGGTTGGAAATGATTCATGTCTGAAGAAAATAGAATAGTGTAGCTCAGGCTTACCTTCAAACGAGAAATTGTGCGTGTTTTCGTTGTGTCCAACTATTGCTGCAGCCTCGCAAAGAACAATAAAGTGAATTTGAAGATACAGCAGTTTTATGTTTAGTGTCGAAAGTAATTGACCTTTATTTTAGTTTTTCTTCACCTCGCTCTTTGATTGGTTAGCAAAATTCGCACCACTTTCTCAACTAATGGAAGTACAATCAAAGCGCAATTTTCCTCCATTGCCGTCGGCTACATTTAATTGTTTTGTAATATGTTTGGTTTATTGCGCTGTTTGCGTCCTTTGTGATTGATCAGAGTAATTTCTTTAGTTTTGTTAAGCCGCTCCTTCAGTATTATTGAGTACAAATGTTTAACCAACATGAAGCGCGACCATTTTTTAACACAAATTGGGAATTAGCAGAACTAAAACAAGGGGAAATCATTGATGGTTATGAAAGATGCAAATTTTATAAATCTAATATTATGGTCAAAACATGCCAGTTGGAGCAAGGTCACCGTGTTCCAAAGAGATGAGACCTTCAAAGTTAAGCATATTCTGTCCCAGTCCCTTTTCAATTTTATTTTACGCTGAAATGGTTTTACTAGGAGTTATACACAGTTTAAAATCCTTTATCTTACCAATTAAACAAACTACCCACCAAGCAGAACGGACATTCCTACAAAAAGAGAATTGAAGTTTTGCTTAACTTATCGAGCAGCCTTTCTATCGGATAGTCAAAGCTGATTTCCTTGGCATTATGCCTCAACGTTTGTCATGACACCACAACACGAGGAGAAAAATGTATCCTTTCATGTACCTGCAACTTTCAGACAATGGAAAGAAGAAACCTCCAGCCGTGATCTTCGTGTATCCCAAAATAAGGAAAAAGTTGGTATTTATCAAGCTTGCTTACCTCCTTATATCAAAGCATTTTAGCTGAAATTTCTATATAATACTAAACTATTATTGGTCATTGTTACATTGACTTTTAAGAACAGTTACATATGCTTGAATGAATTAAAGTTAACTGTACGTAAACTCTCTTTCTTTGCTCCTTTGAAAAGTTTGTGATTGTAAACAACAAAGCGGAGGAACCAGTAGATCACTCACTGAATAAGAAAGAGTTTGTGTATCTGCATCCTTCCCTAAATATGGGAATCGTTAATCAGCCAAGTTTAAAGTGACCGAGGCCGTCCAAATTAACATCCAGCGTAAATTGTTTAAAAGAGAATAGAATAGAAAGCAACAGTTCATTTTAAGTTTTACGTTTTTCTTCGTAACGAATGGAACTTGTAAAAAGGTTTCATATCAAAGTTTGTCATTGTGACGTTGATGAAAAATATTGATTACTCCTCGTGGATTCCGCTACAATTATTATTTAGCACACGTATCCAGTTTTCATTAAAATCAAACGTGCCTCGTGAGAGTATAGAGCACTCAAATAGCGCCATTTTTCTGCGCTCATCCCAAATCTGGCATTTTGCTCAATCCAAAACAGAAACTTCTCGATAAAATCGCACAGTCATACCACAGAACTGACAAGACGAAATCTAAGTGCTTCCTGATTTTATTATAATTAAAGGATTTTAGCGTCCCCTTGATGCGATCAGAGACGCCATTAATAAGCGCGCAGCGCAAACTAAGATTAGCCCTTTTCTCAGTTTTCCCACACATTAAAATGAATTTATTTACAAATGTGGCTAAAACTTTATTGAGTGTTCTCGTTCCTCCTTTGGATGCCTCACATCAGACTAAGCACTGTTAAGGGAAAGCGCGGCTCCCGATTCTATTTGATTTTGTATTTAATAATAGTTATGTTATACATGTTCTATTCAAACACAGTGGCCATAATACGAGCAGAGTATACTTTGATTCCCTTCTCTTTAATAAATTAAGCATCTGTATTCACGTATTTTTCTCGCAGAATTTTTACGCCTCATAAAGCATCAATTGAAAATTCACAAGCAAGCATCTTTCTCTTTTTTACTGCGCCAACCACCTCATCTTCTAGCAATTCTGCGTCACCTTTTAACTTCGTACAGTAATTCAGGAATTCTCGCACTCAAGATCATCATCACAGCTTCCATCAATCTCGTTCTGCCGCACATCGGGCATGTCAATCTCAGTTGGCTTTCCTTCTTTGCATTTCGTCTTTTCCTTTTTCGCTCCTCCTGAAGCCTTTTCTTCCACTCCCGTTTTTGTCTCTTCTTCTCCTCTTTCGAATGTCGACGAGAGCGGTACCATTCGTCTTTCAGTATCGATATTTTATTTCTACGTTTAACAACGTACAGCTGTATACCAGTTTTATTACAGGTTGGAAATGATTCATGTCTGAAGAAAATAGAATAGTGTAGCTCAGGCTTACCTTCAAACGAGAAATTGTGCGTGTTTTCGTTGTGTCCAACTATTGTTGCAGCCTCGCAAAGAACAATAAAGTGAATTTGAAGATACAGCAGTTTTATGTTTAGTGTCGAAAGTAATTGACCTTTATTTTAGTTTTTCTTCACCTCGCTCTTTGATTGGTTAGCAAAATTCGCACCACTTTCTCAACTAATGGAAGTACAATCAAAGCGCAATTTTCCTCCATTGCCGTCGGCTACATTTAATTGTTTTGTAATATGTTTGGTTTATTGCGCTGTTTGCGTCCTTTGTGATTGATCAGAGTAATTTCTTTAGTTTTGTTAAGCCGCTCCTTCAGTATTATTGAGTACAAATGTTTAACCAACATGAAGCGCGACCATTTTTTAACACAAATTGGGAATTAGCAGAACTAAAACAAGGGGAAATCATTGATGGTTATGAAAGATGCAAATTTTATAAATCTAATATTATGGTCAAAACATGCCAGTTGGAGCAAGGTCACCGTGTTTCCAAAGAGATGAGACCTTCAAAGTTAAGCATATTCTGTCCCAGTCCCTTTTCAATTTTATTTTACGCTGAAATGGTTTTACTAGGAGTTATACACAGTTTAAAATCCTTTATCTTACCAATTAAACAAACTACCCACCAAGCAGAACGGACATTCCTACAAAAAGAGAATTGAAGTTTTGCTTAACTTATCGAGCAGCCTTTCTATCGGATAGTCAAAGCTGATTTCCTTGGCATTATGCCTCAACGTTTGTCATGACACCACAACACGAGGAGAAAAATGTATCCTTTCATGTACCTGCAACTTTCAGACAATGGAAAGAAGAAACCTCCAGCCGTGATCTTGGTGTATCCCAAAATAAGGAAAAAGTTGGTATTTATCAAGCTTGCTTACCTCCTTATATCAAAGCATTTTAGCTGAAATTTCTATATAATACTAAAATATTATTGGTCATTGTTACATTGACTTTTAAGAACAGTTACATATGCTTGAATGAATTAAAGTTAACTGTACGTAAACTCTCTTTCTTTGCTCCTTTGAAAAGTTTGTGATTGTAAACAACAAAGCGGAGGAACCAGTAGATCACTCACTGAATAAGAAAGAGTTTGTGTATCTGCATCCTTCCCTAAATATGGGAATCTTTAATCAGCCAAGTTTAAAGTGACCGAGGCCGTCCAAATTAACATCCAGCGTAAATTGTTTAAAAGAGAATAGAATAGAAAGCAACAGTTCATTTTAAGTTTTACGTTTTTCTTCGTAACGAATGGAACTTGTAAAAAGGTTTCATATCAAAGTTTGTCATTGTGACGTTGATGAAAAATATTGATTACTCCTCGTGGATTCCGCTACAATTATTATTTAGCACACGTATCCAGTTTTCATTAAAATCGAACGTGCCCCGTGAGAGTATAGAGCACTCAAATAGCGCCATTTTTCTGCGCTCATCCCAAATCTGGCATTTTGCTCAATCCAAAACAGAAACTTCTCGATAAAATCGCACAGTCATACCACAGAACTGACAAGACGAAATCTAAGTGCTTCCTGATTTTATTATAATTAAAGGATTTTAGCGTCCCCTTGATGCGATCAGAGACGCCATTAATAAGCGCGCAGCGCAAACTAAGATTAGCCCTTTTCTCAGTTTTCCCACACATTAAAATGAATTTATTTACAAATGTGGCTAAAACTTTATTGAGTGTTCTCGTTCCTCCCTTGGATGCCTTACATCAGACTAAGCACTGTTAAGGGAAAGCGCGGCTCCCGATTCTATTTGATTTGTATTTAATAATAGTTATGTTATACATGTTCTATTCAAACACAGTGGCCATAATACGAGCAGAGTATACTTTGATTCCCTTCTCTTTAATAAATTAAGCATCTGTATTCACGTATTTTTCTCGCAGAATTTTTACGCCTCATAAAGCATCAATTGAAAATTCACAAGCAAGCATCTTTCTCTTTTTTACTGCGCCAACCACCTCATCTTCTAGCAATTCTGCGTCACCTTTTAACTTCGTACAGTAATTCAGGAATTTCCGCACTCAAGAACATCATCACAGCTTCCATCAATCTCGTTCTGCCGCACATCGGGCATGTCAATCTCAGTTGGCTTTCCTTCTTTGCATTTCGTCTTTTCCTTTTTCGCTCCTCCTGAAGCCTTTTCTTCCACTCCCGTTTTTGTCTCTTCTTCTCCTCTTTCGAATGTCGACGAGAGCGGTACCATTCGTCTTTCAGTATCGATATTTTATTTCTACGTTTAACAACGTACAGCTGTATACCAGTTTTATTACAGGTTGGAAATGATTCATGTCTGAAGAAAATAGAATAGTGTAGCTCAGGCTTACCTTCAAACGAGAAATTGTGCGTGTTTTCGTTGTGTCCAACTATTGTTGCAGCCTCGCAAAGAACAATAAAGTGAATTTGAAGATACAGCAGTTTTATGTTTAGTGTCGAAAGTAATTGACCTTTTATTTTAGTTTTTCTTCACCTCGCTCTTTGATTGGTTAGGAAAATTCGCATCACTTTCTCAACTAATGGAAGTACAATCAAAGCGCAATTTTCCTCCATTGCCGTCGGCTACATTTAATTGTTTTGTAATATGTTTGGTTTATTGCGCTGTTTGCGTCCTTTGTGATTGATCAGAGTAATTTCTTTAGTTTTGTTAAGCCGCTCCTTCAGTATTATTGAGTACAAATGTTTAACCAACATGAAGCGCGACCATTTTTTAACACAAATTGGGAATTAGCAGAACTAAAACAAGGGGAAATCATTGATGGTTATGAAAGATGCAAATTTTATAAATCTAATATTATGGTCAAAACATGCCAGTTGGAGCAAGGTCACCATGCTTCCAAAGAGATGAGACCTTCAAAGTTAAGCATATTCTGTTCCAGTCCCTTTTCAATTTTATTTTACGCTGAAATGGTTTTACTAGGAGTTATACACAGTTTAAAATCCTTTATCTTACCAATTAAACAAACTACCCACCAAGCAGAACGGACATTCCTACAAAAAGAGAATTGAAGTTTTGCTTAACTTATCGAGCAGCCTTTCTATCGGATAGTCAAAGCTGATTTCCTTGGCATTATGCCTCAACGTTTGTCATGACACCACAACACGAGGAGAAAAATGTATCCTTTCATGTACCTGCAACTTTCAGACAATGGAAAGAAGAAACCTCCAGCCGTGATCTTGGTGTATCCCAAAATAAGGAAAAAGTTGGTATTTATCAAGCTTGCTTACCTCCTTATATCAAAGCATTTTAGCTGAAATTTCTATATAATACTAAAATATTATTGGTCATTGTTACATTGACTTTTAAGAACAGTTACATATGCTTGAATGAATTAAAGTTAACTGTACGTAAACTCTCTTTCTTTGCTCCTTTGAAAAGTTTGTGATTGTAAACAACAAAGCGGAGGAACCAGTAGATCACTCACTGAATAAGAAAGAGTTTGTGTATCTGCATCCTTCCCTAAATATGGGAATCTTTAATCAGCCAAGTTTAAAGTGACCGAGGCCGTCCAAATTAACATCCAGCGTAAATTGTTTAAAAGAGAATAGAATAGAAAGCAACAGTTCATTTTAAGTTTTACGTTTTTCTTCGTAACGAATGGAACTTGTAAAAAGGTTTCATATCAAAGTTTGTCATTGTGACGTTGATGAAAAATATTGATTACTCCTCGTGGATTCCGCTACAATTATTATTTAGCACACGTATCCAGTTTTCATTAAAATCGAACGTGCCCCGTGAGAGTATAGAGCACTCAAATAGCGCCATTTTTCTGCGCTCATCCCAAATCTGGCATTTTGCTCAATCCAAAACAGAAACTTCTCGATAAAATCGCACAGTCATACCACAGAACTGACAAGACGAAATCTAAGTGCTTCCTGATTTTATTATGATTAAAGGATTTTAGCGTCCCCTTGATGCGATCAGAGACGCCATTAATAAGCGCGCAGCGCAAACTAAGATTAGCCCTTTTCTCAGTTTTCCCACACATTAAAATGAATTTATTTACAAATGTGGCTAAAACTTTATTGAGTGTTCTCGTTCCTCCCTTGGATGCCTTACATCAGACTAAGCACTGTTAAGGGAAAGCGCGGCTCCCGATTCTATTTGATTTGTATTTAATAATAGTTATGTTATACATGTTCTATTCAAACACAGTGGCCATAATACGAGCAGAGTATACTTTGATTCCCTTCTCTTTAATAAATTAAGCATCTGTATTCACGTATTTTTCTCGCAGAATTTTTACGCCTCATAAAGCATCAATTGAAAATTCACAAGCAAGCATCTTTCTCTTTTTTACTGCGCCAACCACCTCATCTTCTAGCAATTCTGCGTCACCTTTTAACTTCGTACAGTAATTCAGGAATTTCCGCACTCAAGAACATCATCACAGCTTCCATCAATCTCGTTCTGCCGCACATCGGGCATGTCAATCTCAGTTGGCTTTCCTTCTTTGCATTTCGTCTTTTCCTTTTTCGCTCCTCCTGAAGCCTTTTCTTCCACTCCCGTTTTTGTCTCTTCTTCTCCTCTTTCGAATGTCGACGAGAGCGGTACCATTCGTCTTTCAGTATCGATATTTTATTTCTACGTTTAACAACGTACAGCTGTATACCAGTTTTATTACAGGTTGGAAATGATTCATGTCTGAAGAAAATAGAATAGTGTAGCTCAGGCTTACCTTCAAACGAGAAATTGTGCGTGTTTTCGTTGTGTCCAACTATTGTTGCAGCCTCGCAAAGAACAATAAAGTGAATTTGAAGATACAGCAGTTTTATGTTTAGTGTCGAAAGTAATTGACCTTTTATTTTAGTTTTTCTTCACCTCGCTCTTTGATTGGTTAGGAAAATTCGCATCACTTTCTCAACTAATGGAAGTACAATCAAAGCGCAATTTTCCTCCATTGCCGTCGGCTACATTTAATTGTTTTGTAATATGTTTGGTTTATTGCGCTGTTTGCGTCCTTTGTGATTGATCAGAGTAATTTCTTTAGTTTTGTTAAGCCGCTCCTTCAGTATTATTGAGTACAAATGTTTAACCAACATGAAGCGCGACCATTTTTTAACACAAATTGGGAATTAGCAGAACTAAAACAAGGGGAAATCATTGATGGTTATGAAAGATGCAAATTTTATAAATCTAATATTATGGTCAAAACATGCCAGTTGGAGCAAGGTCACCATGCTTCCAAAGAGATGAGACCTTCAAAGTTAAGCATATTCTGTTCCAGTCCCTTTTCAATTTTATTTTACGCTGAAATGGTTTTACTAGGAGTTATACACAGTTTAAAATCCTTTATCTTACCAATTAAACAAACTACCCACCAAGCAGAACGGACATTCCTACAAAAAGAGAATTGAAGTTTTGCTTAACTTATCGAGCAGCCTTTCTATCGGATAGTCAAAGCTGATTTCCTTGGCATTATGCCTCAACGTTTGTCATGACACCACAACACGAGGAGAAAAATGTATCCTTTCATGTACCTGCAACTTTCAGACAATGGAAAGAAGAAACCTCCAGCCGTGATCTTGGTGTATCCCAAAATAAGGAAAAAGTTGGTATTTATCAAGCTTGCTTACCTCCTTATATCAAAGCATTTTAGCTGAAATTTCTATATAATACTAAAATATTATTGGTCATTGTTACATTGACTTTTAAGAACAGTTACATATGCTTGAATGAATTAAAGTTAACTGTACGTAAACTCTCTTTCTTTGCTCCTTTGAAAAGTTTGTGATTGTAAACAACAAAGCGGAGGAACCAGTAGATCACTCACTGAATAAGAAAGAGTTTGTGTATCTGCATCCTTCCCTAAATATGGGAATCTTTAATCAGCCAAGTTTAAAGTGACCGAGGCCGTCCAAATTAACATCCAGCGTAAATTGTTTAAAAGAGAATAGAATAGAAAGCAACAGTTCATTTTAAGTTTTACGTTTTTCTTCGTAACGAATGGAACTTGTAAAAAGGTTTCATATCAAAGTTTGTCATTGTGACGTTGATGAAAAATATTGATTACTCCTCGTGGATTCCGCTACAATTATTATTTAGCACACGTATCCAGTTTTCATTAAAATCGAACGTGCCCCGTGAGAGTATAGAGCACTCAAATAGCGCCATTTTTCTGCGCTCATCCCAAATCTGGCATTTTGCTCAATCCAAAACAGAAACTTCTCGATAAAATCGCACAGTCATACCACAGAACTGACAAGACGAAATCTAAGTGCTTCCTGATTTTATTATAATTAAAGGATTTTAGCGTCCCCTTGATGCGATCAGAGACGCCATTAATAAGCGCGCAGCGCAAACTAAGATTAGCCCTTTTCTCAGTTTTCCCACACATTAAAATGAATTTATTTACAAATGTGGCTAAAACTTTATTGAGTGTTCTCGTTCCTCCCTTGGATGCCTTACATCAGACTAAGCACTGTTAAGGGAAAGCGCGGCTCCCGATTCTATTTGATTTGTATTTAATAATAGTTATGTTATACATGTTCTATTCAAACACAGTGGCCATAATACGAGCAGAGTATACTTTGATTCCCTTCTCTTTAATAAATTAAGCATCTGTATTCACGTATTTTTCTCGCAGAATTTTTACGCCTCATAAAGCATCAATTGAAAATTCACAAGCAAGCATCTTTCTCTTTTTTACTGCGCCAACCACCTCATCTTCTAGCAATTCTGCGTCACCTTTTAACTTCGTACAGTAATTCAGGAATTTCCGCACTCAAGAACATCATCACAGCTTCCATCAATCTCGTTCTGCCGCACATCGGGCATGTCAATCTCAGTTGGCTTTCCTTCTTTGCATTTCGTCTTTTCCTTTTTCGCTCCTCCTGAAGCCTTTTCTTCCACTCCCGTTTTTGTCTCTTCTTCTCCTCTTTCGAATGTCGACGAGAGCGGTACCATTCGTCTTTCAGTATCGATATTTTATTTCTACGTTTAACAACGTACAGCTGTATACCAGTTTTATTACAGGTTGGAAATGATTCATGTCTGAAGAAAATAGAATAGTGTAGCTCAGGCTTACCTTCAAACGAGAAATTGTGCGTGTTTTCGTTGTGTCCAACTATTCCTGCAGCCTCGCAAAGAACAATAAAGTGAATTTGAAGATACAGCAGTTTTATGTTTAGTGTCGAAAGTAATTGACCTTTTATTTTAGTTTTTCTTCACCTCGCTCTTTGATTGATTAGCAAAATTCGCATCACTTTCTCAACTAATGGAAGTACAATTAAAGCGCAATTTTCCGCCATTGCCGTCGGCTACATTTAATTGTTTTGTAATATGTTTGGTTTATTGCACTGTTTGCGTCCTTTGTGATTGATCAGAGTAATTTCTTTAGTTTTGTTAAGCCGCTCCTTCAGTATTATTGAGTACAAATGTTTAACCAACATGAAGCGCGACCATTTTTTAACACAAATTGGGAATTAGCAGAACTAAAACAAGGGGAAATCATTGATGGTTATGAAAGATGCAAATTTTATAAATCTAATATTATGGTCAAAACATGCCAGTTGGAGCAAGGTCACCGTGTTTCCAACCCGGTAGCTGTCTTTTTTCACTGCATGCAGCAAATCGAGCTCAACCAATACTGGGCACTAACATTGAAAATAAAACACGAAAATTTGGTTTATCAACGGAGTTCATAATGTAAAATGACCACCGTACAGGGATTCGATTAGCTGACGTTTCGAGCGTTAGCCCTTCGTCGGAGTGATTCGAGGAATTGTAGGTTATTTATGGTTTATGTACAGAAAAAGGAGCTACGCTATTGGTGGTAACATGGTAACGTGAAAAACAGGAATAAATTAATTGAATGAAAAGCGCTCGTTGATACCGTGGGGATTAAGAGTGCAGATTTGAAAGATCAATTTTTGCTCAAGATATTTACGGCTTTAGATTTTTTTCGAGGTTTTTTACGGCTTTAACGTTGACTTTAACATTGAAAATAGCCAACTAAAAAGAATCAGAGATCATAAAAGAAAGTTAAAGTCAAAACATTAATTTTAGTTAATAACATAAAGCTACATGGCATGTATGGTAAAAGACTCTATAAGCTAGCCTTTTTTCCAGCGCAAAGTATAGTTGATGATAATTATGCATACCAAAGAAAGAACGGCCATCAATCTTTAGATTGAAAACAACCTCGTCTAGTAGACGGCCATGAAGTCTCATTTCCTGGATAATCCTGACAGTTACTTTCTGGAGGTTGACTTCAAAGCCAGGAAGGAGAAGACTTTCCACACCCATGAGGCTTCTTGTGACATTAAAGATCCCTTCCTTAGTGCACTGATGTTATTCTTCAACATGAGAATACCATTATCTGAATTTTTCTGTGAATATTAATTGAAAGAGAACAAAATATTTTGCCTGTGATTTAAGGTGGCTTACTACAGTTTTTCCTGCTACTGACAGCGTGCGCACACTTCAAGTCATGTGAGCATCACACGCGATCTCGAGTCGCACAAACCGGCCAACAAAACACCTGGCAGCAGAAATAAAACATGACGTCTGTGGTAAAATTTTTCCTATATTCTGGAGATGTTGAAGAAGCGTGTTAAAGGAGCAGGGGTTCTATAAAACAGACTGTTCATGGGTTTTTTCGTCAAAATCTAGCTGTAGGACCCCAGCTGAAAATTTCAGGATTTGGAAAGTGAATAGAAAGAAACATATATAGAGAAGAACAAGAAAATCTGTTAAGGCACAATGTTTGCAAAATAAGAAAATGTTAAATTTTTTCTCTTTTGAACATTTACCGGTACTAAAATTCTCGTTGTTAGATTGTTTTGAAAAAAAATCTACAGTTCCGTTTTGGTGCTTTTAGCCAGTTGCCAAAGTTTGAACATAGGTTGCACGGCTAGGTTTTGAGAAATTAAGAGGAAAATGGTTTTATGCGACCTCCGTTGTGAAAAGCAGTGTGCATTTGCTTGTCGTGAAACCGAGCTGCTCAGAGCGCATGCACACTCTTGTCAACAAAAACATAGGTATCACTCTTGTAGAGGACAAGCAATTCACGAAAAAAAAAATACCCATTCAAAGGCTAAGTGGCTTTTATTGTCTGGTAACCGCTGAATAACAATTGTTTTACCATTCGAAATCCAAAACCAACGTATCCTGGAAAAGCCACGGAATAGTAGAAAATGTTTCAGTAAGGACGCCATTTTTTTAAATTTTTGCTCGTCCTTGGTCAGCTCGCATGACTCTAGCTCGAATGTGATGCTTATGTGACTTCAAGGGCGCCCAAGCTGCGCATAATCGCACGTAGCAGAAAAACTGTGTAAGCCACCATAATCTATTTAAAAGATAACAGAGGTTGATTTGTATAATTTTCTTGTAAATTTGGTAAGAGATGGAAAATATACAAAATTCCCCCAAAATTACTTTTAACAGGCACATGATGATGATGATGATCATGATAAGCCAATAAGCTTAATAAAAATAATGATTGTGGGGTTACATAGAGATCTTTCCTAAAAATTATTAATAACAACCACTCAGACAAGGAGAAGCTAATACATAAGCTTATATCAAAATAACAAACCATAACAAAGACTTGAACTTATCCCAGTTCTTCAAAGATTTGTTAGATTAGTTAAATCTTGCCAAGCTGCATACGAAATTATTGACTTTAGCTTAAATAAAAGGTACATCATCCAGTCTGGAACTCTCATTTCCTGTACTCTCTTCTTCCAAAAATCGTCGGACACCAGCTTGGAGAAAGCAGCAAGGACTCCCTTTTCTTTCACCATGTTATGAAACGTGCAGATAACAGCCTCTCGGGCCCCACGGCCATCGTCTCCTGCCAAAAAATAACATCCTTTCAAAACTGTTCCCAAAGTCTCTCCGTTCCTTTCACAAAGGTTATTTAACTGACCCATTAAACTGTTCACAGTGTCTCTAATTTTCTTCCTTTTTGGCTCTGGCAAGAGTTCCTGGTCTGCCTCCGGATTTCCTCCATGGTCCTTGGCCGTTTCAGATTTGGCGGGCTCCGGCTTTTTGGCGGACCAGAAGAGCATGGCGTAGTCGGTGGAGTATTCAGAGGAGAGTACTGCAATGTCGACTGATCTGATGTTAACTTGCTCCTCAAGGCCAAAATCTCTTTCGTCGCCGAAGAGAGCTGGGCTTCTATTGCCACTACATAAGATTTTAGGCGGATTTCTTCCGCACTTTCCGATCGATCATCATGGTTGAAATTAATGGAATTGATGGAGCACATCAACGTTTTAAAATATTCACATCTTATGAAGGGACAGTCTTCTAGAGATTTCTGTCGCAGAATTCCCAGTAACAGGTCAAAGGCAGTCGCAATGTACACTTTCTCAGTCCTTCTGAAGCTGCAGAACCATGTAAAAAAAAAAATAAAAAAAACAAACAAAAAATTAATAATAATAATAATAATAATAATAATAATAATAATAATAATGAACTATACGTAGCGGGAACCCCTCCATCTCCGCGAAGATCTGAACGATCTAAAAGATGATATTCATCTGCAAATTGCTTTGCAGACGAAGGAGAACAGAAGGTTGACGAGAACACTGAGCAATATTCTGTTGCGAGCGTGGCGTGGCCATTCTCTCCAGGATCATCAGATAAGGTCTTTGGTCATAAAACCGGCAATATATATTCAAACTTGGGCCCCAACAGAGAATCTTCATAAGAAGGTAAATCGATAAATCCCTTTACATCCATTGTAGGAAAAGTTGTACATTTTTTAAAACAACAGACAGCCCTTTCGCCGTTGGCGCTCGTGGAGTTGAAGCGAGTCCGAACCTTCGCTATTTGAAACTCGATAAGAGGTTACCAACTGATCAAAGGCGGTTATGTATGCATGCCTGTGTTTTCACTGCCTCTGCCAGAGGGAATATCTGATTTGAAATATTGGCTTTACAAAATTCTGCATTATTACAGTTTTAAAACCATCATTTCGCATCCATTGTTGAACGGAAAAGGGAGTATTTTTAAATAATGTCAGTAAGTTTATACTGTATTTGGTTTTCGAAACGATTTATCGTGCCGCGATACGACAGTTCTTTGGCTAAAGTAGAAAATTTTAAGCGTGCTTCGCCGAAAAATTTTCTTTGATCTGGATCACCGCCAATGTTGACAAGGGTGACACAGTACATCCGAAAAAGGTAATTAAATTCAACACCTAAAATTTTCTGGATTTTTCATATGTCGGGAAAATCCCAGACGGTCGGGGATTTCACTGTTTCCCGACCATCCCAGATTATGCCGATTAATGAAAACTGGAGATCGTTAGCCTGCATACAGGCTCTTCATTTGGGCAACACAGAAGATTTTTGCTGTGATTGATGGCGTACGGTCAAAAGCTACGGGATTGCCTCAATCCCTTAGCACTTGACCGAGCGCCAACCTCTCTGAATTGCCCAAATGAAGAGTCTGTATGCAGGCTAGGAGATCGTAGACATCCCCAATCGTCTGGGATGGTCGGGGACAAATCGGAAAAATCGGGAAGGTTTCTATTTTGCCGATGCGTCCCAGATTTCTGCGGTTTTCGTTATCTCGGCATAAATCTGGGACGGTCGGTAAATAGTGAAACCCCCGACCATCTGGGATTTTCCCGACATATAAAAACCAGGCTTTAGCTAAGCGTCCCTAGCAACTAAGGAGTCAAGCGGTGTCCAAAAAAAAACCTCTTGCGGTTCCTCACGGAGTGTCATCCAGCGCTTTTCTTCCGCTAATAGTCTAACAGCTTCTCAACGTTCCAAATATAAAGGACTACTAATTCTGATCTTTCAAGCAGGGAAATTTGTGTGCCTTACTGGTAATGAACTTGAATATTTTGCCGAAAAACACCTTTTTGAAGCTCGTCGAGCCATTTTCTGGCCAGGATCTAGCCAAAAGGCACCGGAACATTGTTTCCTGGTGGAGCTTGGGTCAACGTCACTTCGTTTTTCGCGTTTTCGCCGGCCTGTTTGACGGAATCATGCTCATTTGGGTATGGTTTGAAAGAACTATTCCGCCTACACATGTTACATGTAAAAGTTGTCTACGAGCGTTAAAACTGATGACGCCACAAGCGGTAAAAGGGACGTGGTTCTGTGCGGCCGGTTTCAGCCGCTGTGGGAGGTAATTATAAGGGGTTAAAGTTAATTAATCTCTAGTATATAGCTACCTCTAAACAATTTTATCGCACAAATTACTTGTCAAGCACAACGATGCGAGTTTGTTTGCCCCCTGGGAATCCCATAATATTCTGTAAATTTAAAAGTTATTCAAAATGGCCGCCGTATCGGTAAAAAGGTCTATTTAAGTTTGTAACCAACAATGCTTTCGAAGTTCATGAACGTTCTATCGGCACTGCTTTAAAACAATAAATGAAAAGTGACTTCGGCAAGGGCGGTTAAGTAAAAAAGATTTTGTCAGTACTAGAAAAAAAAAGCACATTCTGTGTTCAAATGTTTACTGAATGTCTTGACTACCTAAATATATGGATACACCAAAGTGACAAATACCTGCAACAACTGGTGGTCATTTTGGAAAGAAAAATTCACTGGATTGCAGAAAAAAAAACCTTGGCGGTACATATGGTTGAAAATAATTAATTCCATTAAGAAAGACGCGCATATCAAGCGCTTAGTAGATGTCCATTTTGTTCCCAAATTTTCTATGTCAACGATAATTAATTGCCTCTGAATGTTGCCAACAAGAAATCCAGCGCAAATGGAAATGATGAAACATAGCGAAAACAGAAGAAAACGGAGAAGCCGGGAAGAGTTTAACTAACTGTGAGCCGTAGCCAGCAATCATAGGTGGGTCAGCATATACAGAATTTCCATGCGTTGGGGTGGAATTTTGTCTTTGATCTGTACTTATCAGCAGCTAACATCTAGCACAGATACAGACCATTGGAGTCAGTAGACGCCAACATGTTGAGGGATAACATTGTGGCTCAACTAGGCACAGGAAGGTGCAGCCGATTACATCTGCCTCCATTGACGAGGCTAGCTTCTTCACCCACAAGTAACGGAAGGGATTTTGTACAAAATCGGCAACTGAAAAACCACCGACGGTATTTCGATAAATTGCACTGTCTTGCAGAGCATATATAGACACTAGTAGCTGGGAGGAAAGAAACACCAGGATGCCAAATGATGTCATGGCGCTTTTACAGCAGAACATCTGTCTGCAGTAAAATTGTTGATGCCAACTTGTAACTGGAGACTCGAAGATAAGAGCTGTGTTTTAAAGGCAAAACATGTCAATCATCATGTGCAAGTTATTAGTAACATAAAGATGTGATGTAGCTGTCATAGCGACTAGTATCAGTGAAAATTCACCCTATTCATAGCATTCGGTTCAGAGATTCTCTTACGGGTATAAACACACTTTCGAAAAAGTTCTTCGCCCCATTTAATATGGCGCGGGACGAAGGACATTTCATACTTGATTGGCGCCAATTTTAACAACCCAAAAACTTATCGTAGCGCTTAGACCAATCAGAGTAGATCTTTGGGACCCTCGGGGATAAGATTGTCAATCAATCCAACATGGAGTCGATTGCGAAAGCGATAACTGATGCTCTTCTTCCAAATGCGAGTCACGTCATTCCTCATTTTTGGCGCGAAACGCAAATGAAAACCCTTCAAGCGAGACCAGTCTAGACTGCGTGCAACAAAGGAAATAGGAGACGTCTGCACGCAGGCTAGACAAGTATACCTCTCGCGACTTCGTCGCTCGCGCGCTCAGCCCCTTTGCAGCCTAAAGAGCTCGCTGCTCTCTGCTTTTCTGCTATGAGAATCGAGAGGTCGACTTGTGGAAAGTCTAGGGTACGAATAGCCACATCGGCGTCTTAAAATCGAAGTTTGACTGTTCCTCTGATAATCCTTTTACTTTCATCTATGTCATTGCCGAATGACATTCGCACCGCCAAAAGATCGTTTACGTCCACTCAGTGTAAATTTCAAATACTGTAGTGGAATGAAAGTTCTCAATTGCGTATTTCCTCACATTTGGCAAAAATATTTTTCAGCTTTCAGTAATTTAACAAAACCCCTCGTCTGCTGTCTTATACAGCCTTCTTTTTGATTGGCTGTTTTAAATTGTTTCTAAATCAAACAAAGAAAGTTTTTGCAATTGTAGCTCAAGCCTTTCGTGGTTGCACTATAGGTCTAAAACCTACCGAATTTAAATTTAAAGGTCCATTATCACCCTTGATCCAACGCGGTCGTTTGTTTTTATTTTGAAATCGCGCTTTTGTCAAATGATGCCTCTGATTGGTCAATTATTTTTATCGGGGTTATGATCTGGTTCATCGCGCCGAGTTGTCGCTTGTTCCCGGTTTGGCAAAGCAAATGACTACAAATTCAACTTGCATATTTCTTCATTAAAACCGTGAACAATCCGTTCACAGGTTTAAAATCAAAACGGCAAAGTATTGAACGATCCGTTGATTGATAAACCTCGCTAGTTATGTGGCGAAGGTAGTGATGTCTTCTGCTTGCTACCACAACGCTCATTACGTTTTCATCTGCTGGGGTATACTTATCTTTTGTCGTTGTAGCCAACGATCTTTCAAGGCAGAAGATATCATCCATTATTTACTGAATAATTTAATACGCTGAACAAAATGAAAAGCAGAGGGCGCTGATATGAGCGAAATTAAAACTGTTTCAGAAAAAAGAAAATAGATGTCTCAGTTCAGTGTCTTCTTTCATGCTTTTCAAACATTACCAAAGACTCTTCAAGATTCTCTCTCCATATGACTAACATACAAGCTAGAGCATACGCTGAAGAGTTAAATTACTCATGAGGTATTAAGACTTAAACCACCTGCAAGCCTTCTATACCTTCGAGCCTTTTGCATAAATTAAATTGTGTTAATTACGCGTTTCATCATCTCATCTTAGTTAATTAGGCGGCTCATCATCTCATCTTATCGCCCGTATTCACCTCCTTATCACAATACGAATATGAACGAAGAACTGAATAATTATGGAAAACTTAAGTGTTGTATGTATATCTATTTTAAGCATTTCTATATAACACGGTACACCTTTTGCTGGCTATCACCAGAAAATATAATTTCAATAAAGCAGGCATCAGGTTCGTTCTATAATGCTAATATACAAACATTAAAGCCGTTTGTTTAGTCACCAAAAAAAAAATTAATAATAAAGAAGAAGAAGCGCTATCATAGTTAAGAAAAGAAAACAGTCAATATCGCTGGATTTCTTCCCCATTTAAGCATAGTGGCAAATATGCTACAACAGGAGCGCGCGCGTGAAGCCAGTGGAGAGGGTGTGGAGCGTGTCTTTTTATTTCTCTTTACCCGCGCTCCCAGCGCTTTTCGCTCGCCCGCCCGCTTCCCCGTCCCCTTTCCACAATATTGGCTCTGCTAAACGCACACCTTCAGTCATTAAAGATAAACCGCTGCTTTTTACCATCTTTATTGTCTTGCAATGTGAGACAACTCGATTCAAGATAAATAATGCTTTTCAGCTTGAAAACATGAATCATAGATTTTACGGAGAGTGAGGCGAAAACAAAATTTAAGGCAGTACGTAGGGTGTTAGGCCGTATTTCTTGTAAGCTCAGAAACTTTAAACAACGAGCAAGAAACACATTATAAAGCTTTGTAATAACGCAAAAAAGCTTAATTTCGCCAAATTTAGCAGAATTATTCAAGTTCTGGAATTCTTGAGCTAATTACGGGCTATTATTAATTATTGCATATCTCGGGGGTTACAGCCTTAAACAAAAAATACATAAAACAAAACGAAACAAGAATTAGAACGAGTGAAATCTGGTCGCTGTGGTACGATTGCATCATCGTGTAAATAACCTTTTCTTGCATCTGATTCTTAAATAAATGATGTGTTATCTAAAAATCAGCTGCTTGAATGGAAATGTTTTACGCTGCAAAAATCAAGTGAGAAGTATTTGTCACAAGGGCAAGCAGCCTATCTCGTTAATGAAAGTTCAGTCGCGTAATGTGAATATAATTTCAATAAAGCAGGCATCAGGTTCGTTCTATAATGCTAATATACAAACATTAAAGCCGTTTGTTTAGTCACCAAAAAAAATTAATAATAAAGAAGAAGAAGCGCTATCATAGTTAAGAAAAGAAAATAGTCATTATCGCTGGATTTCTTCCCCATTTAAGCGTAGTGGCAAATATGCTATAACAGGAGCGCGCGCGTGAAGCCAGAGGAGAGGGTGCGTCTAATGACTCTTAAATGGGAACAACGAAAGAAAGTTTCACAGACTCAATGCCAAAAGAAGCTGTAAATAGCTTCTTAAATGATTTGCTGCTTTCTCCAGGACGGCTAATTATAGTAGAGGTAAAGTTGTCAGTTTTGTTAGTTATTGCTAGAGATTACATCCCATTGATGAACAGCATACCGGTAAACGCTTCCGAATACATGATTAGCGCGAAAAATTAAGCTGCTAACAAGTTATCGCGAAATTGTTGTATGCATAAATTTTTATTGAAGTTCAGTGTGAGCCATTCAACCCAATCAACGATTCAGACCGCTGCGTCGAGAAATTAAAATGTTGACGCCCGGTTTAAAACTCTTCGAATTCAGTTCGAGAAAAGACGCAGCAATCATAGGGCCAGCTCCGAAAAAGAGTATCAAGGAGAAGCGTGCTGTACTACACAGTGCAAGGAAAGATAGGAACGGACAAGAGAAACAGTCAAGAAGAAGGCAAGTACGTTTGGCTAGAGTGGTCTTTTATTAATAAAGCCCTTGAGCACTTTGGTTTTGGCCCCTTGCTGTCAAATTGGGTTAAACGTTTTACTGTTATATTTAAAGCTGTATCTTAATTAACGGATGGGCAAGTAATTTCTTTAAACTTAGCCGAGGGGTTAGGCAAGGCTGCCCTTTGTCGCTATATCTATTTATTCTAGCTGCAGAAGTACTTTCTGAACCCATTCGGAAAAAAGGGAATATTAAAGGCATAGAAATAAACGGCACTGAGTTCAAGCTAAGTCAAAAAGCAAATGACACGACACTCATCCTTGATGGCTCCAAAGAATCCTTTTTAGAATTTGTAATTTTTATAGAAGCTTTTGTTAACATATCTGGCCATAGAATCAACGTTAAAAAGACGGAAGCTCTTACGGTCGGCCACGCTGGCGTCCCACGAAAGAAAGCGTATGTTGGTCATCTCTTGTATTTATCGTTTTTTATATCGAAAGATCACTCCTATGTTGTTTGATATCGCCATGGCTCTGTGTATCATTGTTGGTTGTGGAAATGTTTCAAAGAAAAAGGATTCTGAAGCTGAAAAGTTGAGATTTAGTTGCGTTCTGAAAATCGTAAAGAACGAGGGTGAGATGATGGAGGAGTTAACAACGAGAAGAAGGCAAGCATGGCTTTCTGGCATAAGTCACGATGAAGTCACGTGTTTTCAATGCATGGATAGAAGTGTTAGATGTGCTTCTTTCGTCTTTGATATCATGGCCAGATCGAGAGGGACTGTGGAGGACAAATCCCATGTGTTTTTAGTATTCTTTTGGCAAAACAACCACAATCATCATAGACGGTTTGAAATTCTTATGGATCGTCCATCCAGCCTCAGTTAGTAAGAGCTCAGACATTTTCCCATTACAAGCATCATAATACTGTTAAGGTCCTCATCAGGATAACACCACAAGGATCTGTTTTTTTTTTGTGTGTGTGTGCCGAAAGCCTGGGGTGGGCGCACATCAGATAAATATTTGACTGAACATTGTGTAATGCTAAAACATTTGAGGCCTGGTGATCTAGTTATGGCTGATCGTGGATTTACCATTAAAGAGAACTTGTCATTGCATCAAGCAAAACTAGCTATCCCTGCCTTCACTAAGGGAAAGAGTCAGTTGGATCCCATCTCTATTAAAAATACCAGCCGGGAATAGTCATGTTTGTGCGTATTCACTTAGAAAGGGTAATTGGGTTGTTAAGGCAGAAATACAGCATTCTACACAGTACATTACCTATTGATTACCTGTTGTGTTCAGATAAAGAGGGAAACAAGTGCTGCCCAATGGTGGACAGACTGATCAGAGTCTGCTGTGCTCTCATACCACTCTGTCCATCTGTGGCACCATTTGACTTTTAAAAGGTTTGCTAGATTCATACAAAGTGAATAAGTACTTATTGAGGATCTGTAAGATTAGCATATGAAGGCCCGGTTTTCTCTGTGACAATTTGTCTATGTACAAAGTAGTGTGAATTTAGTCTTAGAAGGGCAGATCATGACATTAACTTTCCAATATTTTGGGCCAAAAAGCTTAAAACAAAAATCAGCCTTTCTGACTCATGAAATGTTTGTGGGTCAACAGCTGCAGTGAAATAAAAAGGAGCCACAATAAGTCCTTACAAATTTCATCTAAGACGCAAGGAAATAACTTGGAAACATTGGCCCACACGTTTCAAGGTGGTATCCATTTTAATCTTGGCTTTGCATAACCTACAACATTTAAAAATATCTTCTGTGAATCAGTTAACCATTTTGTAGAAAGTTTGACCTTAATTTTTTTTCCAATTACAAACAGACCTCTTTTCATTTCCATGAAACCGCCCTTTTAAGTGGTTTCTTGCATGCTACCTGTTTTAGGAGAACTAAAACAAAGGGAACATTTCCATTTTCCTTGCCTGTAAACATGAACAAAGAAGGTTTCTCATTTTTCGAACATCAAACTGCACCAAGTGAGGTAGAACACCAAGAACCAAAGATGTTGCAAATGCGGCAGCAAATACCCCGCAGTCAGACCCATTACTCTGTTGCTGGATTGGAACAACATGTAAGCCTGAAAAATTATCAGCTCCAACCAGGTTAATAGCTTGCTCTTCCACTTCCTTGCGCATGACATTGTGATATAAGCTGTCATACAAATTAACCATACCATTACTACTTCCCACTGAACTAATGCATACCCAGTGGTCCTTGCCTGTATGTAGAATCTGCACAAAAGGATTGTTAACTCTTTTGAACTGATGTGCAGGGACCAATACTGGATCCTGTAAACCTTGGATAGTAGGATCAATCTTCTTGAGGTTCAGGTGGACCTCTAGAATAATGTCATCGTTAAGACATCCAGTTGGTGACAAAATCAGTTTCTATTGACAGTTGTTCAAGTTTCCATTTTTAGGTGCACTCAAAACGTTGGACGCATTAACACTGTTAGCATTTATAACATTGACCTTAGCCTTAGAATTCTGAAGGTTTGCTGAGTGCAGTCAGGACAAATCCAAGTTGTTTTCGCTTTGTTGGGCTTGCGCTTGTAATTCATGCATGACAAGTGAAAAAAAGATACCATTTGTACAAGGGGTGTTGTGACATTCTATTAGTTTATCAGTTTTTGTAGCCTTTTGATTGCATACACAAATAGCTGTGTACAAGTCAAGAGCATTTTTCGTTGTGTCATCTGACCCTGCTGGCCTTTGTGGCTTTTGTGCTGGTGAACCTTTTTGACACAATGGGCACAGCCATTTCTTTTGCACTCCAGTGGGTTTAAGACAGGACAAGTGGTAGGATGATATAGGGCATGCTGTATTGGAACAATGAACAACAGCCTCTGCTGTTTTATTCCTGCAAAAGCATATTGTCCCCGCATCAACAGGTTTCAGGTTGAGGTCACTTTTCTGTGTGTACCAGCGGCCTAAGATTTCAAGCAACACACAAAATCTCCAAAAATTGGTGAGTTTAGGAAGTACAGAATCCCAGTGATCTTGGTTAGGGGTTACCCTTTGACACACAAGCTCAATGTTTTCCTTTATTCTACAAACAACAAAGTCATTGTACTTCCTCCCGGTTGTAAAGGGCTGCTGTTGGATTTGATAATAATATTGGTGGTCCTCCAAGATTGTCATGTTTGTATTCAAACAAGATCCTTGCTTACTAAAGTATTCTTGAAAGTTCAAATCCTTTAAACAGTAAGGGCACTTAATCTCACCACACCCCTCGCCACAACAGTCACAACTGCAGAGAAAATCTGGTGTAGCATGCAACGATGGATACTGCTGATTTACAAACAGTCCACACTCTTTAACCGTGAAGTTTGCATGCCTTTCCTTCATTGTTAATTCATATGCAGCGAGGGCTTGTTTTTCATGTTTGCAGCCATGTTCTGTAGCAGCATTGCTAAATTTAAACTATTGGGATAACATATTGTTTTGATTAGGGAATGGGATTGTTGAGCTGGGTTAGTTTGACATGCTTACTTGCTCATGGAAGCCCCAATTGTCCCAGCACGATGTCTGTAAAAGGCATTGCAATTGGATTGATTTCTAGTATCCTTTTCAATAATTGTTGCTTATTCAGTCGTCATTTCAATATTCACTTTAGCGCAGACTTCCAATAGTTCATTGTATGGCATGTTCAAATACTTCTTGTAATAGAGGTTTGAGGCAGTTTCAATAGTTCTGCTCTTTGTAACAAACGTCTCGGAGTATGGATGAATTAGGCTTAGTAGAACCGGTTTGCTCTTACATGCGTTCAGCTTTTCGTAGAAGTTTAGCTAGGCCTCAGAAGGAGCTTGAATGTCATTTTTCCGTTTCACTGTTGTCTGCGACTCTTTTTGGACTAAACGCGAAGCAATTTCATTTAGTTTTTCCACTGATTCGTCAAGTCTTTGCTTAAGTTTAGTGGCAGACCTGAAGTCTATGTCTTGAACTTCAGCAAACGGTATGTACGTTGTTGTACGT
>JAEMWC010000286.1:515000-527500 GCA_016490735.1 Pachyseris speciosa
ACTTATCACCTTCAACTTCAAATTGTTACATCGCCAGTTACCAACTAACTGTTTCTTAAAAAAAGCTGGACTTAAAGATAACGATAAGTGCACTTTCTGTCACAAGGAAATAGAAACTTTGATGCACTTATTCTAGAGATGCGAAACCTCCAAAAAATTCTGGGCTAGCCTTTTCAAATGGTTGCAGTCTTGCCAATTTTTTTTGAGTGAACACCATTATCTACACATCAATACCGCTTTGGGTCTTAGGCCAGATAGCTCTAAACACAAACTCCAAGTTAATTTCTGCTGCTTAATTGCCAGGTATTATATCTGGCTTTGTCGCTTAAAAGAACATCCCCCCAATTTAAATAACTTTTTGCATTATTTCAAGGACTTTAACAAATTGAAAACAATGCCTCTACCGTCAAGCAGAAATGGGAACCCTTTCTGCCTTACTTAAGCCTTTTGACCTGAGCCTCCAAAACTTAATGAAATATAAATGTTCTTTATTTTTTTTCTTTTGGTTTGACTGTGTCCTTTTACACAAAGAAAAAAGAAAATAATGAAAATGGAAAAGAAATAAAAGGAAAAGGAAAGAGAAAAGAGCAAAAAAAAAAAAAAAGAAAAAGAAAGGGACAAGTTGTCTAAACGTTTTTTTTTATTCGCTTTTATCGTGCCCTTGTCCTTTCAATTGATGTTGCGGTTTTTTTTTTCTGTTTGTCTTGTTTTACTTTTTTATGTTTGCCTCTTTTTTTGCCACTTTTTTAAACTTGTACTTAATTTTTGTTGTTGTTGTCGTAGTTGTGGCTTCTAATAAATTGTCGATAAAGCTGGAAAAAAAAGTACTGTTGGCCAGTATGCGCTACTGGAACACTTTTGTTTGAAAGGCCAAGTCAAGTAATTTATTTAACGTGTGAAACGTGAGAAGAGTTCGTTGATGTGAAATGAACCTTGCAAGCACTGATTTTCTTTGGGTTATCTAATTTTGGCGTAATATGGTCAGAAGCAAGAATCATTGTTCTTCGAAAAAAAGTCTTCGGCATAAAACGAGTTGAAAGAGGGAGGTTATTACTCCATCTTGGAAGGTGCTATTAATGCGTACGTCACACATCAACTTCAGATGAGAAAAGAATCAATACTACGTTTACATTTTATGCCATTCACGCCAGATTGGATGCTGCACTCAGATTTCTTCTACTTCTACTTTTACCTGTTTGCTTCTCAACGCTTACGCATCAAGATTGCAGCAGCATTTGAAATGTTCCTGTATTACCAATTTTTGACTCGTGAAAGCGGTTTTGTTAGTTGTCAGACGGGCGTTCTCGGCAAATACTGTAAGTTCTCTTGATTCTCTTCATCCGAGTCGGTTCAAATAGAGATGACGGCGTGATGAAAAATTTCTCTACGGCACCCCACTCAGAATCGAAGTGGGTGATTACGATGAACGCACACAGAACTTTTATCTTTCACAGACTAAGAACGTTAAATAAATGTTAAACTTTGCGGGATTGTAAAAGTTATGTAATCAGAACTCGTAAAAGGAAAAACTAGACGCGTTGATAAAATTCTCGTCCAATTTCCACCAAGTTTAAATGAATCCGTGGAGTTAGAAGTCTTTTCTGGACTTGGGCACTTGCACGATCGAACTGAACAAAATCCTTTCAGAGGTGATGCTTTTTTTCTATACCGGCCAGACCACGTTAAGCTAATTCACAAATAATTTCTTGGTTTGCCTCGACAGCATTTGGAATAAAAGTCACAAGACAACCATGCAATCTTCCTTGTTCTTCATAATTCTTGGTGTTACTGTGATAACACAGGCCACTCAAGCACCTTCCTAAGGTATTCGTTTTGTGGGTATCGGATATAACATCCTGAAAGGCAATCCTGACGGCAGCGATTTATCCAGAGGGGGAGTGGATCCAGGACTGCTTATCACCAAGAAAATCCTCAAACTGACCAACGGGAAAAATAGAAAATCCACTGATCTGCAATATCTTGTACCAGATCAAGTGCCGTTTGCGCCTCGTAGTGCAAGCTCCTGCCAAGAACGAGAGCAAAATGAAGTTTTCACGAGTACTAAGAGCTACCAAGATTAAGTGAAGGTTGATGTCGAGGCCACTGGTAAGAGAAAACAAGAGGCTACAATTAGCCTAAACTCGGGCTTGCAAAAAACAGTATTGTATCCCTAACTTAGCGCTAAACAAAAGAATACAGGGAAGTCTGTCTTTCTTACATCGGACGCATTGTGTTTAGCTTGTGTTAGAGTCTATTTCTTTAGACCCCTATCAACATATATTCCTCTAAAATACAGCACAGCCATTGAGAACAATAATTATAACACTCGTAAAAAATATTTCTAAAAGAACAAGAAAAAGAGAAACAGAAAAATAAAGCCCGTGATATATACCACTAAAAGACATCGAACCCGGGTTAGCTGCGTCACAGGCAAGAACAGTGACCTTTAGGCCACAGAGGTTTATCGTTTTGCAAGGTGATAAAAATAGTGTATTGATTCCAAAAAAAACTAAGCACACTTGTTTTCGCTTCGATGGATAATTGTTTGAGAAAGGAAACGCTTATCGAACGATGTAGGATTTTTTCGCATAAACGTTAATGGAGTACGTCTCGGTGAAATGTGAGTAGAAAATTAATTAGCAGCGTGAAACTGTTTACAAACACTTCTCCTTTGTCGTCTCATGCTATTATAAGCGGCTCCGAAGCACAAGACCTAGAAAACTCAGACCCCCCCAATCTGGAAAACTCAGACCCCTCATGAACGGCGATAATTCATTTTGCCCACGTTTATTTCACTTTGAAAATTTGTATAGTTATGAGGGGGTCTGAGTTTTCCAGTTTGGGGGGGGGGTGGGGGGGTGTCTGAGTTTTTTAGGTCTCGTGCCTTGGAGCCGATTATAATAACGTGAAGTGTTTGTTATCTGCGATAAATAGACGGTGTAACATTTCAGCGCACTGAACGGCGATAATTTATTTTGTCCACGTTTATTTGGCTTTGAAAATTTGTATAGTTTTGAGGGGGTCTGAGTTTTCCAGATTTGGGGGTGGTCTCAGTTTTCTAGGTCTGAGGTCTGAGGTCTGAGTTTTCTATGTCTGAGTTCTGCAGACACCCGATACGGAGAACACGGCGGCAATCCATCTGGAGTTAAATTTTGGTCATGTTAAAGGCTTTCTTCTCGCTGTTGAACTTGCAAACATTCGTATAGACACTTCTCTTAACATATTAGTTGTTCAGACGTCAAAGGTGAATCGACGTTTTCCGATACGTGACAACAGGCATCATTCTTGCTGTTGATATGAGATTTACACTTCACTCGGCCGTGAAAGGTCAAACTCCCTTTGTCTGTAGTCTCTAATTTTTGGCGCTCCCCTCGCGTCGCGTCTCCTCGCAACTTCGCGCGCGCACGTGCCCCCACAATCCGTCGCCAAAATTAGAGACTACTCGCAGTCTACAGAAGCAGACACGAGGAAACACGGCAGTCCATCTGCCGTTAAGTTTACTCATGTTAAAAACTTTCTTCTCGCCGTTGAACTTGCAAACATTCGCATAGACACTTCTCTTAACATATTGTTTCTTCAGACTTCAAAAGACACAAGATGAATCGACATTTCCCCATACGTGACAACACGCATCATTGTTGTTAAAAATAGTTAGCGCTTGCGCAGAAACGCCGGAAGTGCACTTTGTGGATGATACTCGACGACGAAAAAGAAGAACCGTCGGTAATCTTAGACCCGGGCGACGCGCGAGACGCGCGCAGCCCGAGTAATAACTAACATCACAACGATCTAACGTAAACACTATGTAGTTTGTCACGCGAACGCATTAGTCCTTAATCTTTATTTCCAGTACCTACATTACGCTTGAACAAAGACGAGAAGTAGTAATGTTTCTAAACCAAGACTCATAGCAAGTATTCCTTTTCTTAAAAGAAAATGGTTGCACAACAAAACCTCAAACCGATCAAAACGGGTTTTCTGTCGTTCCAGACTAATGATCATCTGCTAGTTTGGGTACCAAAAAAACGCTGGGATATCAAAACCATAGGTATAATGTTAGTTTCCTTGAAGCAAGCTTAGTTTATGATAGGGTATACGCTTTAACTCCACGGGTTAAAAATGACCGTACTTCGGAGGCTCCATTTGGTTCCAACAGCTGAAAACATGTTTATGTTTATACGGGTCTGCCCGTCGTATATTACTGGGGCAATGTCACGCTATTAAACAACTTTATAAAAACCTAGAGGGTGTCTTCGCATCAATTTAATTCCAAAACTAATGTTCTTTTCTTTTTTTCTTATTAAAGACTATTTGAAGGTACTGAGACTGATTCCTCTGGCCTGTTGCTACGG
Source organism: Pachyseris speciosa (assembly GCA_016490735.1). NCBI lineage: Eukaryota > Metazoa > Cnidaria > Anthozoa > Scleractinia > Pachyseridae > Pachyseris > Pachyseris speciosa. Next base: position 519,353 of record JAEMWC010000286.1, read on the forward strand.
ATGGAAGTGGATTGAAACTTTAAAAATTGGCCAATTTTTTCAAGTTGCGTCTTCAAAATAATCAAGAAATTACGGTTAGCCCTCCCTGGTAAAATTCATTTGATATCTTCCTCGAAGTTTTGCAGAAGCATTTTGTTAATGAGTAAAGGCTCAAAGTAATGATTTTAGCACAGAATTGGCCTAAAACAGCAAAATCCTCACGTGACGTAGCCCCTTTAAAGACTCATTAAAGACTGTTCAATCGGGCCACAACTTGCCTAAGACTGCGCAACTCTTCCAGATACAGCTGGAGGCCAATTGTGTCGTTTTAGATCATTCCTATGATAAATATACTTCTATATCTGTCTACTATAGCTGGCTACACCGGTCTTCTGTGGAATGTGGCATTCTCTCTGAGTTCAAGAAAAAAGTATAAATAAACATAACCCATTTATATCCATTTCTATATTTCATTGAATGCCATTTGCGACTGCTTTGGATTTATGTAACCCGAGATTACGACACTTTATAAAGGAGAGGGATAAGTACAGGAACTCAGTAACACTGATTGAGTGACGATGTGTTCGCAAAGTGGAGACGACGTTATCGTTGTTTCTGCACTTCCTTTTCTCTGATTTGTGTTCAAAAGTTAAGGAACCGTGCCGATGCTTGGTACTTATCCAATATGATCTGTATCCAATCAGTTATAACTGCTTGAGTACTTTGTATAGACTATTCATTTTTGTTTTAGGTTGTTTTTTGTTTGCTGAATGGCGTAATGATAACGAATGCGCCCTCACAGCAACCTCGCAAATCGTAACTAGACGATTTATGAAAACATTCCAAATCTTTTGCTGGATAATTCATATCGTACCCTGGGTGCCAGAGGTTTTATTTTATCTTAGCGAGGCCGGCGGTAAACCCGCTAAACGCAAAGCGTTACACTGAGTCGAGTAAGGTCAAGCGTACACCCCTAGATTACATTAACGAGTTGATTATTTGAACATTGAACCCGTTAGTCGTTGCGAATAATGCAATCATTTTTGAAATATTCGAATCAAACTTCAATTGCTGATTGGACAATGCCCGTAGATGTGTTTGAAAAACGCGTTCGACCAAAAAGACGTTATTTCTGTCATCTCTTTTAATAGAGCACACTGTCCTTTTGTAGCCCTTTACCGCCAACAATATTGTTCTTTCCGAGGAATCCTAAGAATAACAAGAGGCTACAATTAGCCTAAACTCGGGCTTGCAAAAAACAGCATTGTATCCCTAATTTAGCACTAAACAAAAGAATAGAGAGAAGTCTGTCTTTCTTACATCGGACGCATTGCTTAGCTTGTGTTGGATTCTATTTCTTTAGACCCCTATCAACATATATCTCCCTAAAATTACAAACTTGCTTTACAGCTCAATCATTGAGAACAACAATTGTAACACTTGTAAAAACGAAGAAGAAAAAAGAGAAACAAACAAAAAAAAAAAAAGCCCGCGGTATAGAGCGTTTTCAGTAAGAAAATCAAATCATCAACCATTCAATAGATAAAGTCAAGTACTTGTGATATTATAGAAGAGTAATAAATAACCAACACGCCAAAGTCTCAGGGCCTTGTGATATCCCGTACTCGAGTTATTCGGCAAAATGTACCACTCAAAATTATAGTGTTTTGTATGGAAACGCCATGTTGGCGTCCCTTTGAGGGACACTAAGATGGCGGCCGGAAACGACTGAAAACATATGTTTCTTACTTAAGCTATCTCAAAGGCTTTGTTCTCTCTGTTGAGCTATCAAACATTCACATAGACGCTTCTCTTACCATGTTGGTTTTTCAAACCTCAAAAACACACAGTGAATCGATGACTTTTCCTGCAAGTGACATGCTTGTGAGCAGACATCTTTATGTCACGCACTGTGAAAAACTCTAAAATTCAGACTGCTCTATTTTCAAAACAAGGCGAGCTACCGAGCTGAAAACATGCAAGCAGGTCATTTCTAAAATGTCTTTTATGTGATGAAGACAAAAATGCAAAAGTCTGTTTACTTTTGAATTTTAGTTTTTTATGACGTCAAGGGAAAACCCTCTATATGCCACTAATAGATATCGAGCCCGGGTTAGCTGAGTCAGAGGCAGGAACAATGACCTCTTGGCCACTGAGCTTCATCGCAATGTAATATGATAAAATAGTGTATTGATTCCAAAAAAACTAAGCACACTTGTTTTCGCTTCGATTGATATTTGTTTGGAGAAAGAAAGCGCTTATCAAACAATGTAGTTTTATTTTGCATAAACGTTAATGGAGTCTCGGTGAAATGTGAGGAGAAAATAATCAACAGAGTGAAACTGTTTACAAATACGTCAATTCAGGGTCATTTGAAACATAAGAAAGCCGAACGTTCACTCTGCGGTCAGTTTCGAGTCACACAAGTCACACAAACTAATCGCTTATCATTCAAAAACTAATGTCCAGAAATTGAGATATAGTGGTAAAATAGTAAATAAACTACCTGTCAAAGTCTCAGGGGTGTATGATATCCCGTACTTGAGTTATTCAACAAAATGTACTACCTCTTAATGGAGCGGACACGGGGAAACACGGCAGTCTCATTAAAAACATCTGGAGGTAAGCTCGAACATGTTAAAAGCTTTCTTCTCGTAGTTGAACTTGCAAACATTCGCATGGACACTTCTTTTAACATATTAGTTGTTCAGACTTGAAACACACAACGTGAATCGACGTTTTCCGATACGTGACAACAGCATAATTCATCGGTTCGTGTTTGTTTCTTTGTATTGTATATCCATAGACCCCTATAAACATATATCCTCTGAAAATTGCTTTACAGATCAACCATTTATAGCTCACAATAATTATAACACTTTTAAAAAATATATATAAAAAAAGATGAAAAAAAAAAAAAAAGGTATCGATAGCGGGAATCGAACCCGGAACAACTGTATCACAAGCGGTAAAAATAACCGCTTGGCCAAGGTCATTCAGCAAGGCTAACGATGTAAAAATAGTTTACTTATTCCAAAATAACCATTATTAGTTAGCGCTTGCGCAGAAACGCCGGAGGTGAACTTTGTGGATGAAACTCGACGAAGAAGAAAAAGATGAACGGGCGGTAATTTTAGACGCGGGCAGCCCGAGTAAAAAGGAAAACCGTCGACATTTTAACACCCGGAGACGCGGCAAGCCCGAGTAATAAATTTGTTCGGAGCGAAATTAAACACAGCTGATAGCGTACAGCATTGTAAACAGCCAAAAATATTGACGATAAAACTTGTTAGAACTTCGCATGAAATCCTTTTAGCACGAATAAGACTTCTACAACCTCTATGTGATGTAGAAAGAAAAAAAACTTATCGATAATAACATTTGCGATACCGTTTTCATCTATCACTTCCACTTACCGTTGGACGCCATGTTGGACGCTTCGATTTCCCCTTTAAGAAGCATCTTTTATTCGCTTAGTCCAATAAGCAATCGAAGTTTGATGCGAATATTTCAAAAATGATTGCATTATTCGAAACGACTAACAAGTTCAATGTTGAAATAATCAACTCATTAATGTAATCTAGGGGGCTACGTTTGACCTGACTCGACTGTAACGCGGCTTCGCCGCGTAATTTTCCTTCAAACGAAAAAAAAAAAAAGAAGGAAAAACCTCTGGCACCCAGGGTATTCATATAATCGATGCAAAAAGTAAAACCAAAGAGATTTCACTTGGCTGCGAGTGTTAATAGCTCAAAGACTGTTACGCCACAAAGAAGCCAACTCCAATGTGCCTACCAAGAATTTGCAATTTTAACTGAACGTTTCACTCAGTTTCGTCTTTCTTGTTTTCCTGTTTCTGATTTATTTAGCTTGTTTCTTCGTATACGATGCTAAATGAGTTTTGTTGTTGTCGGAGTGCTGAGAATTGACTGCATATTAACAGTGGGACATTTCGGATATAAACCCATCATTGTTAATTAGTTAGTAGCGACAAACGCTTGCGACCGTGCTAACAGTGACATTTCTTTGTATACACTGTAGGTTATCAGAAGGTGGAAAAGGAGACCCAAGGATATGAAAACGTATTTTATGATTTCAAGAAAGTTTGTAACCGAGGTTAGGTCCGTTATCTGCTGGACTCAGCTCGCCAGCACATGCAAGATTTCACCGTAAACGACGACTTTACCATGGCAAGAAATGAAGAACATGATGGGGCGGAGTCACCTAAGATCAGTCTAGAGAGCTGTCAATTACTTTCTTTCTTTGGCGAGATGCTATTAGATAATCGTTGCTATAGAAATTCGCAGGCGGTTCAAAATTAAAAAAAAAGATGGCAGCCCTGTCGAGTAATCTACGGTTGTCTGCAACAGCGAAGAAATAAAAATAATAAAGAAAGTCTGTTGTCTGAAAAATTTCCACTAATGAATAAATCGCTTTTTGGCTGTTTAGGCCGGTGAAATATCGGACATTCTTGGCGTATGAAAGCGTACTGTGCTTCGAACGATCACGGCGAATTGATAATTTGATTTCCTCCTGTTTAATCTTCCCGCTATCTCGCCGCAAGGATTTGTTGTCATTCTCAGTCTTTTACCGAGGATTTCTATCCGTAAAAAGCCTGGGAAAGAGAAGAATGACATAAAAAAATAGCCGGCAGTACTTCGAACTTGCGAAAACTTGGAACTTGCGAAACGTTCACAGCACTTATGGCGCTTCTAGGAAGACTTACCTTCATCCAAATAGACTTGAAAAAAGTCAATCTTCAATGCTGATTACCGTGGTGGACCGAAACTGTGATAGAAAAACAATTCCATGGACGTGAACTACATTGTTTTGGAACAATATTTCTGATTGATACCAGGGAATTCGTTTCCGCACGGGCTTGCAAAGTTAAATTTTTCGAAAGCGATTCAGCTGGAAAAGGCGTTCCGCCATAGTTTTTTTTTTACCAAAGAAGAAAGCTTAACTTCAAAGTTCAAAACCGTGGCGGACAAAGCTGGAAAGTGACTAATTATTGTGTCAAAGAACGACTATTGATGTCTAGAAACAGGATCAAATTGATACCATGGAATTCGTTCCCGTATGGGCTTGCAAAGTTAGATTTTTTGAAGGCGATTCAGCTGGAAAAGGTATTCCGCCATAGTTTTCTTACCAAAGAAGAAAGCTTAACTTCAAAGTTCAAACCGTGGCGGATAAAGCTGGAAAGTGACTATTTATTGTGTCAAAGAACGGCAATCGATGTCAAGAAACAGGATCAGATTGATACCAATGGAAAAGTCAAAAGCTTAGAGAGGTATGTCAAAAAATTTAATTTTCTTCACTCAAGTCTCTCTATTTATGCTCGCCATGTTTTTAGCGTGATTTTTCTAAGTGTCGCTATGAACTGCACACGCGTGTCCCTCATTTCTTGCCATGGGCAGCCGTATGTAGTTTAACAGAGGGATATGATTATTGCGCACTGGGGAACGGTTAGTGTGCCTAATAATTCTCTATGATAAGAACGTGCTAGATGTACGCATCAGAGAACTATGTTCAGGGCTTCTGGTTCTAGACGATCAGAAGAAATTTCAAAGAAACAGTGACCCACAAACGGACTGTCACCCCAAATTTATTTGCTACTGACGGATCAACGGAAATTCTAGTTAGCCCAGTTTCAATCTTAAAAGAATGTTACTCCTCCAAAAGAAATTATCTGGTTATCCAATGTCTTCAGCACTGGGGAAAGACTGAGGTGGCACTTTATCCAATAGGTCTTTTAAAAACGTAACTCTTTCTTTGTTTATTTAGGATGTAGTTGTGCAAGTGACTCAAGGACAGAAGGAGATCACTCTCTTGAAAAGTTCTCGCACTCGTTTCTACCAGTATGCGATGGAAAACGTAAGAAATGTCAGTGTGTATCCTCTTTTTCACAGTTTATATACTAATCGTATCTATAACAAAATTCTCGATCGTGATTGGTTCTCCGCGCGCCTATTTGTCACGTAATCGACGCGCGATTACGTGGGTGTCCAATTACAGGCATCCAATTTGAACTTTTTGTAATTTGATATCTGTAATTGGATACCCACGTGATTTTCACGTCAATTACGCGTGCTTTAATGGCTTCCTTTGCAAACGTTTCCTGCGGTTTTCAAAACATATGGAAAGCGCTACAGACGTTTTCGCTAAAAAGAAATTTGTTATATGTTCCGAAATTTGTTATAGATACGATTAATTAGTAATTGGACCTCGTGTCGTACAATTCAGGGAGTAATCGCGCTCGTATTTTCAAATCAGCCTCGCGCTTCGCGCTCGTCTGATTTTGAAATTACTCGCGCGATTACTCCCTGAATTGTACTCCACTCGGTCCAATTACTATTACATATGACTGGATGTTGCAAAACAATGTTATTATCAGGGGGTTTGTTTTTAGTAGGGTGGTTTCTTCATACTTAGTCCCTGATTATTTAGCATTGCTACCTCAAGGTGTTGTCTTGATAAGCCAAACCAGAGCAAAGATGTGAAGTTTTAAGCATTTTTGTACGCTTATTGATCCTTTTCACGTCACACTTGAATACTAACCACTCAATATTAAACACATTCCAAGGCGATTGGTAGATAAACAGTTGTTATAATATTTGGGCTTCAGTTAGCTACCATTTCCTTAAGTTGGTAGGTTAATTTTCAAACATACAAATGTGGCTATCGCTTCGTCAACACCCTATATTTTGGCTCAGTATATACCTTTCTAGTGAACCAATCAATTTACGCATCTGTAAAGCTCTGCACAGGTAAGGCAATCGGATGCGTCTTGTATCGACCGCCAGTCCCCAGATTACAACTTTATACGCTCTTTTTTTTTTATGAAAATATGTTTTATAACACTATCGAGGCTGAAATTTGCGAGATTTTAAGAATATTTTAAGAATAAATCTGAGGCTGAAATTGTGAAAAGAATATAATTTCGTTCGTTGAAAATCTGTAAATACTATATATTGATATGGTTTTACATAACTTTTTACTTTAATTAGCTAGCAATAGCCAAATGTTCAATGATGAGCGGTACATGTAATGTATTTGTGCAGTACAAAATAGCAAACACTTAACTTGTAATGGGATACCCCAATACGTCCTTAAACGGAAATGTCATAAGCTATAATTAAGAATATTACAAGAACATTTTCAGCCTAAAATCGACAGAAAAATAGGAATGTTCAGCCTGGGCCGGAAAAAACAATATTCTTATAAAAAAAAAAAAAAAAAAAAAAGAGTGTATTCACTGTGTTAAATGCATGCAATTGGAAATAGTTTAAGGCTTAGTTAGCCCATAGAAAACACCCTCGCGCATTCGTAAAGCATTGGTGACCACCGATTTCTTTCTCGATAAATACTTGCTCCTTTATTTTGCCGATTTGGAGACTCAGTGGGGGTATCTGGTGGTTACAAAGGATTCAGTGCTTCATTAAACGTTGATGTAAACGAATTCAAACGTTCCATGAAGAAGGGAAACAGTTCACGCTGTTGCAAATACAAGCTCTCTATCTGAAGAAAAGGTTCATTCAAAGAGTCATTACAATTTGTTTCATATTAGGACTTACTTTCTGTCTTGAAAATGCAAGATCCTGGGTTCGTTCTGAGTAAAACTGCGCATTCTTCAACTGTTGAAAATCCGTACTTGTGCACTAACCAACGAACTTACGAATATGGTGCCTAGAAGCATCATGGGATTGATGAGTCTAGTTCCCAGGAGCCTCTCAGTCAGATCCAAGATGGCGGCCAGTATTTGTTAAAACACAAGCAATCCGAAGTTTTTGGTCATTTTACAGGGCTGTAAGAGGCAGGAAACCAATCGAAAATTGAAGAGGCTAGTGGAAAACCTAGTGTACAAGGCAACTCTAGGCTAATTTTATCCCAGTCAAGTTCTTTGGCAGGACACACTGTATGAACAAGATTAGGTAACGTTAAAATGTTAGTGTAACTTTCACCAGCTGAGCTGTTCCAAATAAGAAATTCTTTGTTCTTTTATTGAGAAATTTTGAAAATATAAGAAGTACAGTGACATATTTGTCTGAAAGTTTCTTCTTATTACTATTTCAAATGTCAAGTAAACCATAAAATGTAAAATAAAAAGATGTTAGTCAAAGAATCATATGTATTTACATGTAAGTTCTTGCATTAATTTACACTAAGATC
>JAEMWC010000286.1:532500-610000 GCA_016490735.1 Pachyseris speciosa
ACCCAGACTCTTCTGGTCGCTACCTGTGTGAGTTGTTAGACACACACAAGTACAGAACAGGAACCAGGCTGTTGGCGAACGCGTCCTTCCATCATTATAGCCCATGGGTGAGTAAAAGCATAGCCAGTAGTGTTACTTCAGAATTATAACACCGAAGCTACCAATGTAAAATGTTATAAAAATATCACTTCGAAATTGACGGTTAGATTTCTTTGTCAGTTTACGGAAAAAGGTAATGATTTCGTTTCATTTAGCTTAAACAGTCTTCAAGCTTCCTCCATATTTATTCCTGGCGTTGCAAAACATAAAAACAAATTACTGTCCATGGGCAAGCCACGTTTTATGGACAAGTTTCTCATCTTTAAGTGGTGGTAAAATACCAACTTTGATCGCGTTAATCTGGCTTGTAAATCGAGGAAAATGTCTCCACAATCTGAAATTTCTGTTACGAAACTCACCAAAGTATCGGAGGCAAACGTGTAACCGCTTGTTAAATGTCGAACTTATAAACCATGGCTCCTGTCTATACCTGGAACATTTTCTAAGAGGTTGAAGTATATTATAGATCCATATGAACAAAGACCTAGAAAAGAATTCGAACGGCGAATTCTTATCTATACCATTATTACATTTCATCTCCATTAGACCCAAAAGATGAAATGTTTACTGTATGGGAAAACAAAGGAAAATTGCTAAAAATACACAGCCATAGCTATAGAGCTGATGGTTTGAGAAAATTCATCGATTTGAAACATGATAGAAATGCCAACACACGCACACAGTTTATATTTTGTAATATTGGGACGTCTCTAAAAGTTGTCATTTTATGCGTATTGCTAAAATTGCGCCACCGAAGTGCTGCCTCGGAGGCGAATAAATTTGGGCAAAGCAACTAGTTTTGTTTTTACAACAATTGAGGTGTCATTAATTCCCTGCAGTCATTTTAATGTTTTGGGAATTTTCGCAGGTTTGCGGCGCACCTTGGCGGGACAAAATGATTTTTTTTAATCTGGTCCTTCTCCCTCTTTTCAAGCGATATGGATCACACTAATCTAGCATTTAGCGTCCAGGCCCATGGAAGTTTCTTAAACGACCTCTTAACTAAAACAAACGGCTTTAATGTTTGTAAATTAGCACTATAGAACCTGATACCTGCCTTATCAGTTGAAAGTATATTTTCTCGTGATGGCCAGCAAAAGGTGTACCGTGTTAAATAGAAATGCGTTATATAGATACACATACAACACTGAGTTTTCCATAATTATTCAGTTCTTCATTCGTATTCGTATCGTGATAAGGAGGTGAATATGGGCTATAAGACGAGATGATGAACCGCCTAATTACCATAATTTAAGTTAGCAAAAGCATCGAAGGTATAAAAGGCTGGCAGGTGGTTTAAGGCCCCGGCCAAACGCTCGCAACATTTCAACGCAACATCTTGCAACATTGTTGCATCATGTTGTGACGATGTTGTGAAGGGGCCGGCCAAACGCACGCAACATTTCAACCCAACATTTTACGGGTTGTCGATGTTTATGTGCCAACACCATCCAACATGTTGCAACATATCGCAACAGGGTGGCCAAACGTGTGCAACATGTTGTGTTCTGGCGATTTGAAATAGCAAATCGAACTAGTGCGCCTGCCCTAGTGCAACAATGTTGTGTGAATGTGGCCAAACGAGTACAACATCATGCAACATCCAAAATGTTGCACGAAAAATTTGACCGTTTTCAAATTTGAGCCAACACCATCCAACATGTTGCAACATATCGCAACACGGTGGCCAAACGTGTGCAACATGTTGTGCCCAACAATGTTGCAAGATGTTGCGTTGAAATGTTGCGAGCGTTTGGCCGGGGCTGAAGCCTTATGCTCTTGTATGCATAGTAATATGGAGGCAGAATCTTGAAGAGTCTTTGCTAATGTATGAGCGAGCAGCATGAAAAAAAAAACTTCTGAAACATCTAGTATTTTCTTTTTTCTGAAAAAGTTTTAATTTCACTCATATCAGCGCCCTCTAGATTTTCATTTCGTTCAGCGTAATAAATAATTCAGTAAACAGTGGATGATATCTTCTGCCTTGAAAGATCCTTGGCCGACTGCAAACAACAACAAAAGATAAGTACACCCCGCAGATGCTAAACTTTCGATGTTCAAAGTATTTCTGCTTTTTATCTCAAATTTTGTCTCCAATGAAAACGTAATAAGTGTCGTGGTTTCAAGCAGAAGACGAAATTATTCATCACCGCCTAGTTAATAAACGTTCTGTTTTGTTAATTTTCCAAAGCGACTCAGTGTCACCTAGTTCAAACACCTTTATCCTTATAAGTCGCTTGTAATTAAAATACCGCTTGAAAGTTGTGCCTCATAAATAAAAAGTCAAATCTACGCCTTCATTAACTTAGAGATTTTCAAGGGACTATGTCAGCTGGGGCACATGCGCAGTAGGGACCGGCTGGCACTAATTTGCATACAGCTCATCACAACATTCTTGCTCGCCCGGAAGCCAGGCATTGTCTCCTACGTGTCGACCACACTTTCATACAACTCAGAAGGAAGAATTTACGTGCCTGTTTTTTCGAAATCACGGACATTTATCGTTGCTGTCGTTGAAAGCGATTCTATTGTGGTGAGTCTAGCCTGTTTATTCGCGTTGTATGTCGTCTGACGTGAATACTGCTGTCATTTTCTCTTCGATTCGATTGCGGCGAACACTTTTGATGGCAGTGACTTCTTTGTTTCCCTTTGGTTTTTAGACCGATCCTTTCATCTGCAAGAATACTTGTTCTCGAAAATCTACCTCAAAAGCCAATAGTTTCCCTTGTAAAACTGCAAAGTGCATTGCACCAATTTATGTACTTGTGGAACGAAGAAATTAAAGTCATGTCAAAACAAACCGCTAAGTTTGAATGTCTTATCAAATGCAAAGCATCGCGATCGAAGATGTCCCGCGAACTTGGAATCGGTGGAATAACCGCACTTTAATTTCACCGCTACCCAAGAAGAATAAATTAAACAATCCAGACAAATCCTCTGATTTCCATGTACCCAAACTTTGCGTTTGACGGCGTTGCTGTCGTAAATCTCTTTCATCCACTGCCAGCACGACTACCGCCGCTAGTATACATCACAATTCCACGAAAATAATTCCACTAAAATAATTCTTCCAAAGCCAAGGCAGCAACGAGCACTGGAACCGAGGGTACATGATCGCCCCAGTAAAGAAATTCGGTCGAGTGAGACTAAGCACTAATTTATTTGAAAACAAACATGGTCGCCGAAGCATCCATAATGCCAGGTATCTCCACTTGTGCTCGTTTGCTACTTACTTAGGTAATGTGGTTGACGGCCTTGCTAAAACCTAGTGTAGAAAGCCTGGAAAAGTCGGGGAAAACAGCTCATGCCAGTTTTACAGCCTGTGTATGTAACTTACATCATTGCCTCGTAACTTGACAAGAAAATCTCTTTCATCCTATCACTGAATAGGGTGAGTTTCCCTTTTCGGTAACTGCAGAGGATTATAACTTTTTTGGGCCTTCTATTAAGGAATTCTACATTGGTAAATACGCTGACCGATTTGCTCTACCTAAATAAACAGGGATATTTTTATAATTTGTAGTCTAGCTATGTATTTTGAATCTATTCTATTCAAATACATACATTATACATTACCTTATTGACCCTCGGATTTTAGAGTAGCTTGTGCAGCTAATACCTCCGAGCATTCATCAGATGAAAGATAGACCACCACACCGGGAACTACCTCCCCTACTCTTTTCGAACAGTGAGTGGGTTCTTTTACGTCCCACAGAATCAATTATGAAGAGTTGTGAGACGGGGCCTACGGTTTATCGTCCTTATCCGAGAAGACTAGAAAGTTTAACCATTTGCAGATGTAATTACAAAGGCAGCACTTTCTCCTCAATTATTTAAAGACCCTGAGTGTTGATCCGGGTGGGGTTTGAACCCGCGACCTACCGCACGCTAGTCCGGTGCTCTACCACTGAGCTAACCGGGCAGTTTTGAAGCTATAAAGTGCCGGGTCGGATCAGATGATGATTTGGTGGTCATGCACGTATAGTCAGTGTTTAATAAACTGTTATCGAGTTGGTTATGAACACAGATGTATACGTGATTTTTCTCCAACAGAAAGCTTAAATAAATTTTTGCACCTTTAACAACTCTGTGGAGAGCCGGAATTTTTAGCTTGAATACGCTTCAGCTTAGTAACTGGAATGCGCCACCTATAATATTTGTGGTGGTTCTTTCTTTCGAGAGTACAGGGATAATGGACTACTACTTTTATAGATTACTGGTAGTTTACTTTAACTGCCTTTGATAGCAGAAACTTTTGCAAACAGAAAAGTCATCACTGAATCTTCAAAGAAACATTTCATCCCCTATTATGAAACTCTTATAGACATCAATAAACATTGACTTGAACTGATCCCTTCCCAAATGTCACCTGCCACTTAAGAACTACACAAGTTCCTGCTGGTGTGTAAAGATTCTGGGCCTCTCATCCTCTTGGAAGGAAATAAAACAGCCAACACAAAATTAATTTCATAGTCCACGTCAAAATGATGTGGTGAAGGTGGCATTGTGAGGGGTGAAGGGGAAGGACTGCTGCATTGCTGGCCATCCCAACTGGGCAAATTACCTGTTTTCAAGACCAAAAAATGTGAGACTATAGTCTCTTTGGGCTAAAAGCCATTGTTTCAAGTGTGCAAGGTTTCTTTACGCAAAATGTAAGGAAAGGAAATCCATATGTGGTAATTAATTGAGTCCTGTTTTTTTTTTTTTTAATCTTAATCTTAAGTGCCACTTGAGACATTCGCAAAATCATTTCAAAAGAAGTATATCACTGCAGGAAATAGTTTAACTCCACTGACAAACACTGAATGTTAATTATATTGACGTATTCAACACACCATACAAGCTTTGGAGAAAGGTCTTAATTCAATTTCATTTTACATAAGCTCACGTCTTCGACCAGCTTAGCTTACGCTCATATAAGCCGTTTACAAAGCTATCTTAAGAAGAAATTAAAAGCCTTCGCAATGGCAAGTCTGGCGATGAAAGGTAATGTTACTCAATATATGGACTCACTCAATCGTAAATTTGGAGTTACAAACCAAACAGAAAACTCTCCCTTCGTCTTTGTTGGCTCGTGTGGCCGAAGTTGCTCCGTTGATTCCTCACGATGTGCCGAATCAAAATTCAAAGATTGGAAATTTCAAATTGGATACCGCCGCTGAACGTTGCTTACAGCAATAAATCAATCAGTTCCAATGTACTTGCTACTGCAGCAGGGCATAAAACATCTCCGAGAGACTTCAACACAGCTGCCGCGATTCAACATGGCAGAAGAGATAAAAAAGATCAGTTACTTTCGCGCATGCTCATTGGGACTCTGCGATGATTGACAGATTTCTTAACTGGGGCGATCATGGGGAGGCGAAAAGCGGCAAGATCAAAGGTGGCTGCTTGCACCCCTGGGGCGAATTCTTATCCATAGCATTATTACATTTCATTAGACCCAAAAGGTGAAATGTTTACTGTATGGGAAAACAAAGGAAAATTGCTAAAAATACTTAGCCATAGTCATAGCCATAGCCATAGAGCTGATGGTTCGAGAAAATTCATCGATTTGAAACATGAAAGAAATGTCAACATGCCGCACACACGCACACAGTTTATATTTTTTAATATTGGGACGTCTCCAAAACGTGTCATTTTCTGCGAATTGCCAAAATTGCGCCATTGAAGTGCTACCTCGGAGGCGAACAAATTTGGGCAAAGCAACTAGTTTTGTTTTTACAACAATTAAGGTGTCCGCATTAATTCACTGCAGTCATTTCAATGTTTTAGGAATTTTCGTAGGTTTGCGGCGCACCTTGGCGGGACAAAATGATTTTTTTAGCTGGTGCTTCTTCCTCTTTTTAAGCGAAATGGATTTAGCGTCCAGGTCCATAGAAGGTTTCTTAAACGACATCTTTTCAAGCGATATCTGCCTTTGCGTCTTCTGATTAACCAGCAACTATTCGCAGAAACCCTGTTAATAGTTAACAATTATTCACCGAAGTGGAGGTGAATCGGTGGTGGATATTGCGGCGAGGCAAATATCCACCACTTTCACCGACTCTGAGGTGAATAATTGTTTTACATGACATATACCACACAAGCTGAATAATTAGCGGACCAAAATATTACTTTATTCGTCTGGTGTGTGACAATATACCGATAGGCGGTCGGAAATTTTAAAATATCAGTCGCACGTCGGCTGCCCGGAGGTTTTTCCTTTGCTTATCATAAGTGAATAGTGCTTTTCGCGCACTCTGATTGGTTCACTCGGAGGTGATTAGCAAAGTACTATTCATGATTTCGAGTGCAATTTGGAATAAATAAGCACGAGTAAATTTTTTCAAAGACTAACAAAATATCCCGTAGGGCGAGTGCAATTTGTGGTCTTTAAAAAAAATTTGCAAGTCCTTATTTATTCCAAATTGCACAAGAAAAATCGTGTGATTACATATTAATAATATAAAGGGATTAGTTTCTAAAGAAACTGTGGTGCTGCGTCGGTGGGGAGTGAAACACGAAAATTGGGTTTATCAACGGAGTTGATAATGTAAATTGACCACCGTACAGGGATTCGATTAGCTGACGTTTCGAGCGTTAGCCCTTCGTCGGAGCGAATCGAGGAATTGTGGGTTGTGTATGGTTTATATACAGGAAATGGAGCTACGCTATTGGTGGTAACATGGTAACGTGAAAAACATGATGAATAAATTAATTGAATGAAAAGCGCTCGTTGACACCGTGGGGATTAAGAGTGCCAATTTGAAAGATCAGTTTTTGCTCGAGATTTTTACGGCTTTCCGTGGTACCTTGATGTAGGGAAAGGCCGGAGATCGACATGTGTTTTTTGGAATGGTTAGGGAGATTAAAATGCCGAGCGACAGGTTTGGATGCGTCTTTGTCATCTTTCTCAACATCACGAAGATGTTCTCGGAATCGGTCACCTAGTCGTCTTCCTGTTTCGCCGATGTATAACTTTTTGGATAATGTGCAGGTTATGCAATAGATAACATTTGCGGAGGTACACGTGAAACGATCAGTGATCTTAACAGATCGCTTAGGGCCCGATATTTTGTCAGTGTTTTGAATGAAAGGACAAGTTTTGCATCGCGAGCGCGCGCATTTAAAAGTGCCAGGTTGTTCAGTCGTTTTGAATGCGCTTTTAACTAGAAAGTTACCTACATTTTTGTCGCGTTTGAATGAAATCAGTGGTGGTTCCGAAAAGATTCTAGCAGTTTCTGGATCATTTTGCAGTATCTTAAAGTTATTTAGAATGATGGCTTTAACTGGGTTATTATGCGGGTGAAATGTGAGGGTGAATGGAATTCTGTCATTCTTTTCCTTTTGTGACGTCTGTAGTGCTGACTGTTGATCAATCTGCTGAGCGCGGTGATGGCCCGATTGAACTACAGAATCAGGATAGCCACATTGCTCGAAAAAATGGCACATTTCCTCTGATTTGTTGGAAAAATCAGAGTCATCACTACATAGACGTCGAAGTCTAAGAAATTGAGAATAGGGAATGGCGTTTTTGACATGAGATGGATGTGAAGATGAATACAACAAATAACTGTGAGAATCGGTGGGTTTGTAGTGCACACTGGTACATAAGCCGTTGCCGCTGATAAAAACTTTGATATCAAGAAAGGCCAGGGAAGTTTCCGAAGTTTCCCAGGTATATTTTAGAGCCGGGTGAAAGGAATTAACGGCGCTTATAAATTGATTGATTTCCTCCTTGCTAGACGAAATTGCGCCGATACAGTCGTCAATGTAGCGACCGTAGAGTTCAGGTTTAGGACCGTTGTACTGATTGAAAAATTGGTACTCGACGTACCCTACAAAAAGATTGGCGTAGCTAGGTCCCATTTTTGTGCCCATCGCTACACCATTAATTTGCTTGTAATAGTTATCAGCGAAAGAAAAACAGTTAAGTGTTAAAACTAGTTCAGCTAGGCGGAGTAGCGTTTCCGAGCTAGGTTCCTTGACGGTGCGTTGATCGAAAAAATACTTAAGTGCTTGAAGACCTTCGCCGTTAGGAATGACAGTGTATAGAGATGTAATATCCATGGTGAAAATTAGTTTGTCTTCGCCGGTGAAATTGAAATCGCGAAATATTTCAAGTGCGTGTTGACTGTCTTTAATGTAAGATGGCAAAGATTTGACGATGGGCGCCATAATCTTGTCTAAATAGCTAGAAATGAGTTCGGTAGGGCAACTACAGGCAGAAACGATAGGTCGACCCGGGTTGTTAGGTTTGTGGATTTTGGGTAAAAAGTAAATACAGAAGTTCTCGGAGTAGTTGTAATGAGATTAGTAGCGGTAGCCGGCAATTCTTGTTTGACTATTAGGTCCTGAATCGTGTCTTTGACAATTTTTTGGTTGGTGGAAGTGAGATCCTTCTCGACTTTAGCATAAAAGGAGGTGTCAGAAAGTTGCCGCAAAGCTTCTTCTTTGTAAAGGTCGGACCGCCAAACAACTACCGCGCCGCCTTTGTCGGCCGATTTTTCAAATTGGCACTCTTAATCCCCACGGTGTCAACGAGCGCTTTTCATTCAATTAATTTATTCATGTTTTTCACGTTACCATGTTACCACCAATAGCGTAGCTCCATTTCCTGTATATAAACCATACACAACCCACAATTCCTCGATTCGCTCCGACGAAGGGCTAACGCTCGAAACGTCAGCTAATCGAATCCCTGTACGGTGGTCAATTTACATTATCAACTCCGTTGATAAACCAAATTTTCGTATTAATAATATACACGAAAAAATTGTGTTGCATAAGCAACGAAGGGTGAATCACGTGCAAAAATATTTATTCATCACGCGCTGTTCAAAACAACAGTTTTGTCAATGTTTTTGCAGTTTTTTAAGCCGCAAAAACCGGCTGAAAAGTTGTAGGCTATAGCTATAAGGCTGCTTTGTTTTACAAGTGTCTCTCAAGTGCTGTATAATCATTACCTTCAGTATAACTTGTCCATACAGGCTTCTCCTTGTTTCTTGTTGTTTCCTCGGCGTAAAATGGCTTGAGAAAAATGTTATATAAGTTCAATGGACTCATACCGTTCGATTTCGTTGGTAATTCCCTTCTGTAGACATCACTTTCTCCAAACAGACAGCCAAAAAGCATTGCTTTTCGCACCGTGCTCATTTTTTAGAGCTGTTTTCAGCTCCTCTGCGAAAGGAAACCTAGTCAAAACGCCGGCCATTGTTTTATATTTTCACAATTTTCAACGCGGCTCAAACTTACCGCGAACTTGTTGCTATATAGAAACAGCTAAGATTTGATTGGCTAATTCAAATTTCTGTTGTTTCTGAACCAATCAAAATACACTTGTAATTGCTTTGTTACAGCATTGCACTCGTGTTACACGTTTTTGCACTTTGTGACAGCAAAACTGCACTGTTTTTTCAGCCAATCAGAATTGAGTAACTTTTTCGTGCATGTTATTATGTGGTATATACTAATCATTATTAGTATATACCACAGAAGTGAATAAGTGCTTTTCGCGCGTTCTGATTGTTAATTCGGAGGTGATTAGCAAGTACTATTCACCTCCGAGCAGCTGGCGCGCTCGATTTTACAATTTCCGACCGCTTGTCGGTACATTGTCACACATAAAGTAATGTTTTGGTCCGCTTATTATTCAGATTCTTTGGTATATACTAAAACAATTATTCACCTCAGTGTCAGTGAAAGTGGTGGATATATCCACCACTATTCACCCCACTTCGGTGAATAATTGTTAATTATTCGGCTAGTATTTGTAGCCGATATAACACGCGCTCTGATTAGCTAAGCGTAGCTAACCGCTAGGTCAGTATTCTTTCGTAATGCCCACAGGCCGATTACGGAAAGAAAAAACAACACACACACACACACACACACACAAAGGAAAGGTGATCCTGACCCCAAGTTTGTTTTATCTACATTGAAAATTGCTGCGATCAAAGCAAATCAGTGAAAGCACGGCGAAGAAAACTGTCAGTGAAAAATTTGACTTGGGTTTGAAACGAGAAATGAGTAGTTAAGCGCGTGCGATACCATATGTGAATTTTTTTTCTTTAGAACCAAAACACTTTTATCAGCCATATAATAAACAACTTAATAAGCTCCACCGTTCGGTCGTTACGGGAAAATCTCAAACCTCGGCCTAGTTGTATTGACCTCGCTATCGCTCCGTCAATAGGGCGAGGCCTCAGTTTGAGATTTTCCGATAACGACCTCGCTCTCGAGTTATTAGAGCGGTTTTCAATTGAGTGTCGTAAAACCAAAACCAAAGCAATTACTCCGACCAATTACAACAGAAGTAAGCAGTGCAATGTGCCAATCAAAATACGAAGCAATTACATGTAGCCGGCGTAAAGCGCGGGAAAATATGCGCGTGCAAGTCGCAATTGGTTTTGGTTTTGCTTCTCATTGGTTGAGAAAGTGGCGCGAGTTTTGCTGGCCAATCACACAGCAAAGCAATGCAAAACCAAAGCAAAACCATAATTACTTTCGAAACTCAATTGAAAACTGCTCTAAGTAGTTAGGATGGGGTCCTGTAATAGTGCATTAACTGTGCTAAGACTACAATGGAGTTTTGTTAGGAATGAAACAGAAAATTTGCAAGTCGGAAAAATAATCATGTCATGGCGATGCATTCTCCCGCGATAATGTTTTGTTGTCGATGTATAGAAAAAAAAAAGGAGATAGAGGCTCATTTTACCCAGCGGTTTGAGATTAATGTTAATCAAACGCGTTTTTGAAATCCAAACTTTGTTTAATGCGACCAAGGTTCAGTACTTTTTTAACTTATTCATGCGTGCATACGCATGGAATAAGTTGTTGTGATGAGGGGATTTTCGTGTAAACAAAAATCTGCGTGGACGGAAACGGAAGTGGCGTCAAAAAAAAGGGATGTGTTCCGTTTCTTTGAGTCAGCCATTTTGTGTTCAGGAAAGGGCGGCTTGTGTATTGTGGTTTTCTTCGCCATTTTGGCTAAAATTTCTTTGTTTAACACGTCCGTGTTACGGGAGCTGGAAGAACTTCTGAACGAGCTGTCATTTTTGGTAAGTGATCATGATCTTTCAGTTTTTGACTTTTCGGCTCCCAAAATCAGCCAAATATTTCAGGCAGTATTCTGCCTGTGTAGGTCTGACTGTTATTTTGTACTGTTTCGTATTGCAGTGGAAGCTATCAGTCGCTGCTGAACCCGCGGGAATCCCAAAGATTTCAGTTTTTGTCCTTTTCTTCTAACTGACCAAATATTTTCGGCTGATCAGTGGTGATACTTTGCTTTGATTCGGTAATATTTATAAGGGCTTGAGAATTTCGGGCTTGCAACTAGAAAAATAATATCGAAAATATGAACAAAAGGATCTCATTAAGAGCTAAACTAAAGCACGTTAGATTTTTCTCAAAAAGTTTGGTAAAAAGTATGTTGAGCCATTGTAATTTAGGATTCTTGAATAAAGCATTTGATTGACTTTGTTCTGTGTTCTACAACACAAATAAATAGTTCCCTACCACACTGACTTCGTCACTGAAAAACTGTGAACAGCGTTCTCAAATTCAGCTAACTTGGAAAATAAAAGTTTTCCTAAACTAATCACAATCAAGGAAAATGTAGTTTTTATGATTAATTTAACAATTTTTCTCTTCAGAAATTCATAGACGAGGGTCAAATATCGTCGCCAGTTTCACATTTCGCAGACTACAGATTTTCATGTCGCATGTTAATTACACTCCCCTAATCTTTGACAACTTTTAGTATAAAGTAAGAAGTAACACTGAAATTAAACCTAGTGACATTTCTAAATGGTAGCCCACGCATGTACCCTATGGGTACCTATTGTTTGTTAAGCAAACGATGCAAAGAGAGTGCTGTCAGGATAGGATAACTATTCTTGGTTTTCACATGACTTAATCAAAAACTAAAACTCAAAAGTGAACAGACTTTTACATTTTTATCTTCATCACGTAAAAGTATTTTAGAAAGGTATCTGCTTCCATGTTTTCAGCTCGGTAGCGTGCTTTGTTTTTAAAATAGAGCAGTTTAAATTTCATAGTTTTTCACAGTGCGTGACATAAAGACGTCTTCCCACAGCTTATCACGTGCATGAAAACATCGATTTACTGTGTGTTTTTGATGTTTTAAAAGCCAATATGACAAGATGACCGTCTATGTGAAAGTTTGTAGGCTCAACAGAGCGAAGATATCCTTTGAGATAGCCAAAGTAAGCTCCAGATGTTTTTCACTCGTTTCCGGCCGCCATGTTGGAGCCCATGAAGATGGGAACCATCATGGCGTTTTCATTACTAAACCCTATAATTTTTAGTGGTACATTTTGACGAATAACTCGAGTAGGGGACATCGCACAGCCCTGAAGCTTTGGCATATTGTTCATTTGTTACTCGTCTACAATATTTCTTGACTTTATCTATTGAATGGTTGGCGATTTTTTTACTTGCGTGACGTGCGCGTGACTGAAAACCAAGAATAGGCAGTGAGGAAACCCAAGACCCAGCGGGTTTCAAGACGTTGTGTGCAGAGGTGACTACAGAGCAACAGGCGTGTGGAATTATAAAAAAAGGATGTGCTATTGCTATGGGATTTCCAGATTTTTATTCGAGATATGGGTCCTGCCCAATAATAATAATAATAATAATAATAATAATAATAATAATAATAATAATAATAAAAACAGGAATACTTCGCATTGAATTTTTTCTAAGAAAAATTCAATTATTCTGGCTAGGGTGCCCAGGCCTAGATGATCAGTGGTCACTCAAAACAATTAATCAATAAATTATGAATTGATTATTAACTGATTGAAGTTAAAATGCCATGGCTTCTTTCAAATATCAGTAACTGAGTGTATGATTGAAATATACTACAAATAAACGATGTGAGGTGTACAAATGACAATTTCAGATAATCATTTTGAAGGGATAACTCAGGTTTAGAATCATCGCCCAGTTCATTTTTCGACTTAACAGCCGGACATGGATACCACACAACAAAACAATCGGTAGAGTTTTAGTGAAGCAAAAGCGAAGCGAATAAGCTTAATTGTAAACAAACGTCAAAATAAATTTGCATAAACACTCATTTTTAGTTACATGTAATGGTAAAATCAACGCATGGCGATGCCAGCTTGTCAGCAATGTCTGAGGCACCAAAATAAATCAGTACTAAACCATCAAAACGAAAGATATTGAGATACTTTGAGAAATGGATCAGATTTGTGCGGCTTGTACAGATTGTATGAAACGTGAAAGCCCGAGCGGCGTTTCAAGAGATTGTGTTACATGTTTTGAAATCATCAATCTGCAACAAATTTTAATTTCCCAACAGCTATGAATTTTTTCTGTCACGCTTCGTTAACACAATAAACCAAAACCAGTATGTTAGAAGAACAGGGGCACCCAACGACAAGTTTCGGTAGATGTTCGGGTCTGGACAATGGCCCTTTTGTACAATACGACATGTACCTTACCATATCTTCGTTCACGTTAACCTGGCTGGTAACACAAAGGGCTCGCCACGATTCTGCTACTGAGCTTACGAACACATCACTTATACGTTTAATTTATTGAGAGCTTGTTAAACATCGCAGTTCTCTTTACGTGAAGGGACGGTATATATGGAACATTTTTCAAGTGGTCATGATGATGGAGCCAAATACCCAATGCAAAGACGTTAAACCAGAATTCTTATGTAAAGGATTCTCGCATTCCATCTTAATTAAACCCCAGAAGATAAACTAGTTACTTTGGGTTAAATGAAA
This sequence comes from Pachyseris speciosa, assembly GCA_016490735.1. Classification (NCBI taxonomy): domain Eukaryota; kingdom Metazoa; phylum Cnidaria; class Anthozoa; order Scleractinia; family Pachyseridae; genus Pachyseris; species Pachyseris speciosa. The sequence goes on from JAEMWC010000286.1 coordinate 546,363, forward strand.
ACAAAAGGAACTTGTGAAAAGTACCCTTACGTAAGGTGTTGATAAAAACTTATAATTTTAAAATAATTTTCAAAGATCGCCACCATGGAAAATGCCCAACAAAATTCTTCGAGAGAAGTCATTGATTTGAACACAATCAAGGCAAGGAAGCACTCACAGACACGAGGCTTTTCCAATAGTAACCTCAAGAGCACAAAATCCACGACGGTGATACACAAAGGATGTGTATAATTAGTGCAAGTTTTGCAATATGGATCAACTGAAGGCTAGCGTTCTGTGTGGAGGCAGATCAGGCTGTTAGAGCGTTTATCGGTGATTTTAACGGAATTGTAGGAATATGGAAATCTTTTCCATAGAGCTAAGATCAGCACCCAGCCTGGCAGCTGTTAAGCTAGGAGTAAAATTTTTCATGTTGTCATAAATGGGGTGGGGAAAGTGGGCTAAGCAGGTCTTTTTTAAACTATTTTATTGTCGTATAGCTTAGTTATATGTATTATTGTGGTATTTTTAGATTACCTTATATTTTTTTATTAGATTAGCATATAATTATATTTATAGTTATCTCATCTTAAGTTTAGCTGATTGGTGATCTGTCTTAGTATGGAGTGTTACTTATTATTTTACAGATTATCCCTATGGCTTTTAATATTTCTATTTTCTTTATTTGAAATCTGCCATTAAATTGTGCTAAATAAATAAATCTAAATCTATATATGGAACCAACAAACTTTTTTTTTTCAAGTAAACCTTCCCAGCATTGAGGCCTTTCCCGAGGCCTTTTCGCCAGTCTGGGCAAGCCATGTAGCAGTCGAATGGATTACAAAAAGTGCCGAATAGCAAACTGTGTCTGGGGAAAAGGAACAGAGGAGTTCCTCGTAAACTCCTCAACGATAAGAAGAAAACAGTCATCATCATCATCATTATAATTAACCGTCAAGCTGGATCTCCTGTCTCGCTGAAAACCTCAAATAGTCTGAGGCATAATAATTATCACGGCAAAATGGAATAATAAAGCAAAGATGATTCACAATTGTGATGTAAATTTGTAATTACCAGATAGAAATTTCGGAAAACATGTTATCAAAATGCTGTTCCTGACATCAGACTAGTGACGTAACTTATACCAAATTATTGCAGAATAAATTTACAAAAGATTTGGGTACGCGCGCTCTCTTCCCTACCACACTCTACAGTAGGCTTTGTAAGGTTGGTATAGCTCATTGGTATGGTTAATTTCCCTTTTCCAGACACTATGCTCCACCAGTCCTTGTCTCAACAATGGAGAATGCATTCCGGACTTTACCATGAATTCTTATCAATGTATCTGTAAAACAGGATATCGTGGAGCACATTGTGAAGGTAGGAGACATTAACAAAGTTATGCACTTAAGAGATAAAGTATTTTTCTCTGCCGTACTATTTTATCAGATAATGAAGGCTAAGCAAAAAAGAACGGATGCCTAATTATTCGTAGTAATTACAGTATCTCTTATCTGCGGAGCGTTTTTTTTTTCTTTAATTGTGCAAACTGGATGTAAATTTATATCAGCATGTAGATCAGTTTTATGTAACTCCTTTATGGCCTCTCTTCTGGAAAGGGGCATCGATTAATTTCTACTTGCCACAGTTTGTTCATAACGCGCAGTCTACTATGCATGGTGTTTCCTGTTTTTTCCTGTTCATGCACTTCGAATTCTTTGCATTAATTTTATGATCTTTGTGTCAGCAGATCTTTTTAGGTAGTAAGATGTAGTCTTTAACTTAATAAAAGAACATGACCTGTAGAACCTTATGGGATAAACAAACGCAAAAAGGCCACATTTATTTTCATTCATTCAGTCATTCATTCATTCATTCATTTATGGATCAGGACAAGCATATCGATTGGAAAACTGCTTTCCTTCCTTGCCGAAGAAACCTGTAACGTGCAGCAGCCCAGCACGGAATTTTTACATAGAACTCTTCCTGAATGTTTTGTTGGTGTTGTTGTTGTGTGTTGTTTTGCCTTGCTTTTTAAATTGTATGCTTTTGTTTTTATTGGTTTCGTTTATTTATTTATTTGCCAAGGTTGCGGTAACTTTGACTTTGAAAACGGGACTCTTGGTTGGGAAAAGACTGGGACAGCATTCAACAACCAGCCAACTTATGGCGACAACCCAACGGCTCGTGCGAAGGAGACAGCCAGTCAAGAGGGCGATTGGTGGATTGGGGGATACGAGAACAGACCATCTAAAGCGGCACCAGCTGGATTGGTTCAAGGAGATGCTCCCCAGGGAACGATCACTTCCCCTTCCTTTAAAATCACGGGCAAGCGACTATCTTTCCTGATTGGAGGAGGATGTGACATAAAAACAATTCGTGCAGAGTTGATTATTGCGGACAAGGTAATTGAATGGCTGACGGTAGCTAAACTTTAAGGTTACCGTGTACATTCAGGAGTGTCTCTAATCTAAGGGCTGTAGAGGCGCCCGATTATAATCCACATAGCATAAACCCCATATAACATTAAAGCTAATAGGGTACTAGCCATTCGAATATTTCATTAATTTTGTAAGAAAGTGAACTGCTGACTGTCCCACCGAGTATAAACTGGAAGGTCTAAATTATCTTTTAAAAGCTATAACTAAATGTGATTTTTTCTATTTAGGAACTTTGAAACATTTGTGAAATTCTGGAACACAAAACCTGAAAAGCGTGTTGGGGTTTTCCTTTATTCGATTACGTTCAAAATTTACAGAGCGTTTACAACTCGCTAAAAAATACGGAGCGATCGCAAGGCAATGGCTCTAAGCGAAAAACACTAGTAGTATAGCCGGAGCTACACAACCACCGTTTTCGCAAACCCATCGTCCTCGTCGCGTCGCTCCTCGTCCTCGGTTTTTTGAAAACAGTAGTTGTGTAGCTCCGGCTATACTACTTGGGAAGTGATTGGACATACACGAGGGGCCAACCCAAAACCAGTCACCTAATTAGAGAAGTGGGGATGGGGTATAAACGTGTCACCCAATTAGACACAAGTGATACCAAGGGTATACAATGAATCGGTCGGAAAATTTTTTTAACGAAAATATATATAGGCAGGAGAATGCCGACAACCACACGCAAAGTGGACCAGGGGAAGAGAGAAAGCAAAGTTTAAACAAAGAAACAAACATCATTGTTTTCAATGAAAAATGTTGAAACTATTCTTGAGTACAATGCAGATGAAATGGCAAAACTTTTGTATGAATTATTGTTTGAGGATAGAGAGAGACCAATTCCACCTCCTCTTAAAAAAAGAAAGAAAAAGGTAAAATGCTGGGAGGAAAAGAAAGCGGATGTCATGCAGCATTTTCTTGTTGATGAATCACCCAAGCGTAACTATCCCAATGAAGTTTACCTTTGTTTCCCAAAAGAAACAAGAAAACCCAAACCTCTTCCCCCCAAAAACATGTGTTGAGTTGTCCAGAAAAGGTAGACGTTATTTTATTTGGAAATGTTTGGATAAGTTGGAAGAAAATAAAACAGAGGAATTCATGGAAAAAATTGGGGAAAGGGTTGGAACATCATTTTATCTGAAGTATTACGTGTGTAACAAAAGAAGACATGTTGTCACCGATGAAGTTAAAGCAAATTGGGCATCAACAAAAGGCTTCCCTTGGTTTAATCGACTTGATGAAACAAGAGAATGGTTGGCTGAGTAGGAAAATAAACGCGTTGCGGGTGGACAAATCACCGGGCAAGTTGATGGTGGGACGAATTGGGGTTTTGATAGTTTTTATTTAGTGGACGTCAAGGCCGTTCTTGACAGACAACCTTTACTTGGTGCTGGGAAGCTTCCAGAATGGTTGTGTAATTTAGTACATTCACGAGCGATGATTGCATTGGATTGTTTTGAAGATAATTTATTTATTTGGAGATGTTTAGTTCTTTGGTGGGATGGGGACGAAGCAAGAGTTGACGGATGCGAAAGAAAAGCACTTAATCTTGCAAGAAGTTACTTTAAAAACCCAAGATTAAAAAAGAAATATTGTCCTAAAACGTGTTTGGAAGATTTGGAAAAAATAGAACAACATTTTTATTTTACAAAACTTGTTTCAGAATGGATTGGTTTTCGTGTTTATGAGCCAGTACAAGAAAACGGTTCCGTTGTTTGGTATCTTCGTCGCAGTACAACAAATAAAGTGAAAGTGGTGACAATTGGAATTTACGAAGGTCACGCTTTTCGTATCAAGGATATCACAAAACTTGATCATGTTTATTCATGTGCCAATTGTAACGCAAGATTCACAACAAAAAAAACTTGGATAGACATATTAATGAAAGGTGTGTGAAAGAAACAACAAAGATAGAATTTTTGAAGAAACCACCAACAAAACTTCAAAGCAGTTTTGAAAAGCTTTCTTTCCAACATCCAACGCATCCAATTCATCACTTATTTGGATTGAGATGGAAGCGCAAAAAAGAGGAGTACATATCCATCATGCGAGATGTGGTCATGGTGGAGAAAGGTGGATTGATAAAGCTTCTGTGGACGGATATGAACCTATTTCCCAAACAATATTCCAGTTCCATGGTTGTGTATTTCACGGTTGTCCAAGATGTTATCCAAATAATCGCGATGAGCCCTATCCAAATGAAACCGGCACGTCTCACAACACAAGATTCATGAAAATCCAACAAAGAACAAGGAAATTGAGAAAAGATGGTTTCATTGTTGTGGAAATGTGGGAATGTCAAGCCGGGTTTCTTTCAAGGGAAACCTTCCCAAACCTTTTCAAAGAAGTTATCCACACGCAATAATTTTTTATTTCGAAGCCGTTGGAAACGCAAACGCGCGCAAAGAGCCAACACCAGATCTTTTGATAGAAAACGAGCACGTTCCAATTTCTGTTTCTCTTGGGAATACCATGAATCCAGAACCAACCCATAAATGCAGCAAAGATCGATCACAACTTGTTTCACTTTTCGTGGAAGAATTGGAAAAAAGAGGAAATCGAATAAGGGAAGCTGTCAGAAGAGAATTTCTTCCAGATATGGAATTTTTACCCAAGAAACAACGTTTGAAGATTGAGGAATGGTGTGATCAAGTGCCAGTTCTTGGTTTTAATTCAGGACGATATGATTTGAATTTGATCAAAAAACACCATTTTCCAAGTATTTTGTCAGATCAGGCAAAGAAGATAAAAATAGCGAAGAAAGCTAATAAGACTATGTTTATCACAACCCCCCATTTTAAGTTTCTTGACATAACCAACTATCTTGCCCAAGGAACAGGCTTTGAAAATTGGGTGAAAGCTTTTGGATGTGAAACAAAAAAGTCTTGGTTTCCCTATGAATGGTTTGATTCACCTGATAAACTTGATTTTCCTGATCTTCCCCTTCATTATTATTGGTATTCCAAACTTCATGGAAAATTACTTTTGTCAGAGGAAGAGTATGAACAATGCACCAAAGTGTTTGAGGAAAAAGGTACGAAAACCTTTGCTGATTGGTTGAAATACTACAATAATCTGGATGTAATACCCGGATTTGGAGGCATTAACAAAAATGAGAGATTTCTTCACCGAGAAAATAATTGATATGTTGAAAGACAGTGTTTCTATTACGGGAGTCAGCATGCAATATCTGTTGCAAGGGTCATTTGACAGAGGATCCAGGCTTTGGACGCCCTGTGATGAAGCTTATGACATGTTGAAGGGAGCCGTTGTCGGAGGGCCAAGTCTCGTTTTCACCCGTTATCATGAAGATGGACAAACACATATAAGAAGCCATCGAATTACCAATCCCGAACCCTGCAGGCGAATTTTGGGTTATGACGCGAATGCGTTGTATCTTTCCACCATGCTAAGAGACATATCTTGTGGGCAAGAAACAATTTCTCATTTCAATGATCCATTTGGTGCTGCACATAATTTTGTGGAAAGATTGAAGAAAAGGCAATGGTTTGGATTTGCGTAGGTAGATATTGAGATTCCAAAAGTATTGTGGCCAAAATTCGAGGAAATGTGTCCTTCTTTGTCAACAAAGAGGTTCCTGACGAAGTCATTCCACAACACATGTTGGATTATCTCCAGAAAACAGGCAGGAAGAAAACGGAAGGGAAAGAACTTGTTGGCGCGTTGTCTGCAAACAAACAGTTGATTTATGAGCCCCTGTTGAGATGGTATATTGATCATAGCGCAAGGATAAAAGCTGTTTATCGCGCCATAAACTATGCAGTTGGCAAGCCTTTCACTTGGTTTGTGGAAGTCACAGCTGCGAGAAGAACAGGAGACACCGGGCGCACACCGGGGCTATTCAAACTTGAATTTGAAGGTCGAGGCGCGATTGCCCTTTGTTCCAAATGTTATTATGTTGACAAAGGAGATACTGCAAAATTTTCAACAAAGGGTATGTCGAAAAGACAAAATCAGATCACTTGGAATCGTTTCAAAGCAGCACTTGATGGGTTTTGTGATACGGCTGAAAACAGGGGCTTTCGAATGCGAGACGGTCACATGGTGACTTATCATCAAAAGAAACTCGGTCTGTCTGCTTACAACGATGTTCTTCCAGACAGAAGTCACACGGAACCGATCGAGTATCATTGTGCGACACCTTTTTGAAGGGATGAGTTCCATTGAAATATATTTCAAAGGAATATGGAGAATTGTAGAATTCCCATTTGCACGCGGAGACGGGGGAAGACGAAAATTGTTGTCTGCGCAATTCATGAGGCTTGTTTGTTATGTTTTGCGAGAAGGAGAAATTCATAAATTTGATTTACCCTGGCAAAAATATTGTGACATGTTTCATGAAATAATTCCAACGAGTTATTATAAAAGAAAGAAATGGGTGAAGAATCTCAAGTGAGACTTGCTCTCAAGTGAGACTTGCTGGTGGTAATTGTGTTTTTTGGGGGACAACCATCAATTCTTCCCGCCCAAAACTGCGGCGCGGGCCAGTGTCAAGCCAATACAAAGCGGGCTGACGTGGCTTGGTCATGACCAACCCAATTTTGAGCACATCCATTGGCCAAATCGGATCAGTTGCTCTTCGTTCTCTACCTTCCAATTCACCAGGAAGATAAAGATATCGAACTTTTGTTCCTTTGGGAATAAGATCTTCTTCAAAACCGACAGGCCTCAAATAAGGTGTAGTAGCTGGTTCTGAATTCATACGGCTTTTTTTTATTGCATCAACTGGTTTCCTTCCAATCAAGTGAGTTGGGTGATTGTTAATGGCAGCAATGACTCGGGGAAGCCGTTCAACCCGAGCCACAGATCGTGCCCCTCCAGGTCTTCGCATTTCCACACCGTATGGATATCGAAAAAGCCACTCTGCAAGTGTTCAATTGCATCGTTCTACAATTCCTTGGTCACGATGAAGATTTGGATGGCCGCGTCGGATGGCTGTGTCGTGCTTGTCCATAACACGTGAGACTGCTCCCATGAATTCGCGCCCCGGGTCAACTTGTAACAACTCCGGCCATTTCAATGGCCCCGTTTATAAATTTTTTCGAAAGCCGAAGCAACTTCTCGTGAATCTTTTGTGGAAATTGAATGGAGATGGAAACGAATGGCATCCACTACTTTTTTTATTCCACTCGAGCGAAGCTTGCCCTTTCGGCCTTTCTGTCGTATTTCTTCACCGTCGCGACAATTTTCACGGCAGCACCAAACACGGTCAGGCTGGCAATGACAGCAGGTTGGAGAGTGACCCCTCCCGCGACAGCTCCAGTCACAACAGCTTTTCCTGCAACCACGTTGCAAAACAAATTTCTGCGTTGAAACGTTCGAAAAAGATTTTTGTATCCCAAATGTTCTTGTGGTAAAGAGCGAAGAGCCGCTTCAACATATCGACAGTGTGCTTCGGAAGGGTCGGGCCGATATGGTTGAAGTCGAAGATGTTGATGGGAGAAGGCCGTGGTTTCCTCCTGAGCACCCCCATGGTTATATCAAAGGGTGAAAAATTCGAGCAAGGAACTCTGCGGCGAGCGCCACTTTGGTGAGCGGGTCAAGGCCAGTAATTTTGAATGACAATGCGGTGGCCCTTGGAACATACAAATGCGTCCTAAGTGCCCCCAAAGTTACCCACCCAGTCGCCCCTTGGCTGATATTGTGGGATGCAATCTTGCTTTCACTCCCTCCTGTGGTGGCGTAAACTCTCAAAGAGCCATTTCGGGGCATGGAAGAGCGGTCATAAAAGTGCACATAACAGCGAATCAACTCCCTGAAGGTGAGGGTGTATGGAGCCCAAAACGCTGGCATGGAGAAAACATCTTCTGTTGCTGAAGTGCCGGTTAGCAGGTCACTTGCTAGGTTTCGAAAAGCGGAGGGCCCCAGCTCTCTACTCGAATAAAGGGGTGTTCCCTTCTGTCACCCTTTGCCCATTCAAATCCAAATCACCACCCAACTTCGGTTGATGGATTAAATGCCCACTCATGCTCAACGCGTTTTGCATTGTCAGGCCGTGGACGCTCGAGCTGAACAGGGGGCGGTCATTGTTGTAAACCCAGTGGTTATTCAAATTCAAATATCCACCCAATTTTGGTTCAAGAATCAAATAACTGTTCATGTTCAAGACATTCTTCATTGTCATCTGCCAGTTTGTTCCACCAAACAGTGACGCGTTTTCATTAACGACATATTTGCCGTTCAAAGTCAAGTCCGTCCCCAATTTGGGTTTCACCAGAAGATGATTGTTCATATCCAAAGTGGTTTGCACGGTCATGTTGCCATTCTCCATACTCCAAACTTTGTCAAAGGCACCCGAGTTCACACTGGAAACATATCCCGAAACCCCATAAACAACGAGGTGACGGGGTGGGGGGGGGGGGGGGGCAAACCCGCAGAAGTCCTCCCATGCAGATCCAAATAAATGTAGTTGGGGGTGTTGTCGCTCCGGTGGAACTGAATGAGGTTTTGGTATGGCCACTGAAGGTTCGCGTGGTTTGGCTCGTGATGGAAATGACAGTGGCACTTGCCCTCACGGACAAGTTCGTCATTTCCGGCGGAATGTACTCGACCACGAACGTGTAATACCCTTTCGGCAGTGGAAAGAGATTCAAACCGATTCGCGAGCGATAATCATTGCTTCCTGCGTCTGTGATAAGGGTAAACTCATACGCGTTTTAGTTGACCCCATGTGGGGAGGCGGCGAATTTGACAATCCCATGAACATGAATGTTGTTTTCCGAAGAGGAATCGTCGGCGTATTCCATGAGGTAGGCGAACGGTTTTTTTTGTCCACCCGAAAGGGAAAGGTGCGAGTGGTCCACATAATCCTTCCTCGCCGCGTCCGTTTCGCCGACCGGTTTTTTGAGAGCGGTGATTTTGTGATCCCCCATGTTGATATCGCCAGCCATTGCTTGGCTGCCGTCCACTTTCAAAAAGTTTCCTCCCAAATCATTCACATATTTTTTCGTCACCGCGTCACTGTTCGCGGTTGGAGGTTTGAGATTGGTGATCCGTTGTTGCGCCATGTTCAAGGCCCCATACATTGGGTTTGTTCCATTGCTTTTCACAAAATACTTATCTACATATTCTTTGTTCACCGCGTCCTTGAGGTTGGAGGGGGCGCAAGATTCTCGATTGCGTTGTCGTTCATGTTCAAGTGTTTTTGCGCGATCGCATCGAATTTGGTTCGTTACCCTTGGTCCACGTATTTTTTGTTGACGGCGTTTTCAGCGGGGGTGCTGGAATCGACGTCTTTCAAATCTTCAATGGCATACCCAGTCATATTCAGATCACCCAGTGCCGGGTCGCTTCCGTCGCGTTTTAAACAAAGCGCGATTTCAGAGTCGACATAGCTTTTGTTCGTGGCATCGAGATCGTTCACAGAAAAATCATGTTGGTGACAAGGTTTCGCCCCATGTCAATGTTCCCCGTTAACGGAGTGCTTCCGTCGAGTTTAGCAAAAGTGGATGTGGCATAGCTTTCACTGACCGCGTCAAGCGGACCAGCCGGCGGACCCAGATTCTCAATTGGGTGTCCGCCCAAATCAAGGGGCCGGTCATTGGGGCGCTTCCATCGAGAGGCAGAAAGCCCCCGTCGCCGCTGTCGTGTGTCTGTCAAACCACCCCATATACATTTTGAAATAATTTTTTCACCCAGACAACGCGAAACCGTAAATGAGAGACAAAAACGTTTCGGTTGGCTGGTGGAAGACGAAGGCGAAACGTAAACTGCACTGACAGTGAAAGCTTCATCGGCGCCGACGGCTTGAGGGAGGAGGGAATCCTCCTTTCCCTTCGCGCCAGTCAACTTTGTCTGGTGAGTTTCCCCCTTGTATTGCGTCAAAAGCATGAGCTGTGTTCTTGCTGGAAGGGTAGGTGTTATTTCGTACCACACAAAGGTTGGTTTCGTCTGGCCAGGAATCAGCGCCCTGGGTGATCCACCAATGAAGGGTCCGCTCGCTCTCATTGTGTTTTCTGAAAAAACAACCGAACCCATCGAATGAAAAAATGTTGGGGTGGTGGATGTTTGCACATCCACGCGGGCCACAGGGTGTTTCGTTGCTCCAGGCTTTTTTGCAAACCACCCCATTCTATTGTTTCGTCGAAAAATTTTTCTTCATCAACTTTCGCGTTTGTCGAAGTAAAAGAAGGAAAACTTCTTGTCGGTGGCGCGGTCCAGCAGGTCGTGGGGAATCCCCAGCTCGTCGGGGATTCGTTTGTTCTCCCTCGGGAGGAAGCTGAAAAGGCAGAAATGGCTGCAGTTGTCTCGGATGTTTTTGGGGACCTTGTAATAAGTTTGGGTGAGATAAATGACGCTGCAGTTCCTGTGCCGCTCGTTGATGAAATAGTTGATGATGTCGTTTTGGTTTTTTCGCAAACCAAGTCGTCGAACAAGACGATTTTTTGATTGTCAGGCATTCCCACCTCGGGGTGGGGAGTTCTTCTCCAGTGGAATGATTTCGTCGCCTGGCTCCTCGATAACCTCGTACCCCACCTCAGGGTCGATACTTTCGGAAAAGTCGCGCAAGAGAGATTGATATTTGTGTTCGTGGAGGTTCTTCGAAAAACGAAAGACCTTGTCGTACTCCAACAGCTCGTAGAGCATGTGCATCAGGATGTTCGTCTTGCCTGAATTACTTGGCCCATAGATCAGCATCCTGAAAATATCATGCATGCAATGCATCAGGCATGGAGGGGTGCCCCTGCCGGAAACCATTTGTTGTGGCGACCTCGGGATCATAATTTGGAATTCTCATTTTTTTTTTGTCTCTTTATATATTTATGTCTTTGAAAAAGTGGCGACAAAGGGCCGAGGCTGAGGCGGAAGTTGAAAAACAAGAGCAAGAGATCCGCCAGAAGTTCAAAAGGAAATGGATAGCGAATCAAGTTGGCCAGATCGAGGCTGAAAAGCTTTTGAAACCGGTCACCAAAAGGTTGGACCGAGATTTGCAAGCTCCCGTGGAAGAGGCGCTTCCCCGCCCCAAGGCGGGAGTCTGTCCCGATTACACAATGGATGAGTTCGATCGAGTTATCCCGTTTGATTGGGATGATTTCAGACTAGAGGTTAAAACACTATCATCACCACCACCACCAACACCAACACCAACACCAGTTGATGATGGTGATGATGAAGCTCCCCTCCCTCCACCACCACGCCAAGCGTGGGGTGAACCAGAGGTGCCCAGCCTGCTCGAAGGAATTAGCGAATCTGTCCAATTTCAAACGGTCAACCGGCTTCTCACACAGCACGGGGACGACCCCAACTACAGAGTGGAAAGTTAAAAATCCCCATTCCAAGGGTTTTCGGCGGCTGATCTTCGAAGAGTCCAAGAAGAGATTTATGACCGCCGAAGAGAGGGGCGGCGGTAGGAGAGGGTTTCCCCACAACACCTGAAAGCGGGAAAAGGGGTCTGAAACAAACCCCACCGAAAGAAACAAGACCCCGACCCACCACAGATTGGGAACGAGTGGTTTTGTCGCGCCGGCCTGCGATTGAAATTGAGGACGATGATGATGATGAGCTGGAGGTGGAAACAAAGTGCAGCGTACTTGGGAAGAACGACATTGACGACACGACTTGTTCGATACAATTCGACAAAGCTTCGCCAACAACTTTCCGCATTGATCGAAAAGCTGCTTCGACGTGGTGTTATCAATGAATTGCAAGCTCAAATTATTTTCGCCAATTACATAAAGGGGTGAAATACGCCACCTCATAACGAGCCAGAGATAACCGGAAGTTAAAAATCTCCCAAGTCTGGTTGCTAAGGAGTGACGTTATAGGTCTGCATTAGAGCCGTCAACGTACTCCATTTGTGGTTTCACTGCAGGAGCATCTTAGCACACCTTAAAAGAAGTATTGTTTTTGCGCTTCAGCGGCAGAATTTAATTTACCGGCACGCGGCACGCTTACGCCTTGTTCTTATGGCATTTTATGGTTTTACTTGTACGATAAAACGCTAGTTTCGTCAAATGTTATGCTTTAGCGATTCGTTGAGATTTTCGAGGGGAAAATCGGCATATCTCGGTATGTGATGAACAGAAATTACAGAGCGTGACGCCTTCTCAGGCTGAAATTCTGTTTTATCGGGTGATTTCATTGACGTGCAATGGACTTTGGTAAGTTGTAACTATATTTTAAGCCGAAGTAAATCGCCTTCAGACAATTTTAAAAGCGGAAATACGAACGTAAGAGGTAAGATCGACATAACTTTCGATTTTGTTACATTGGTACGTTTGGTAGGAATCGCCCACGACATTTTCCCTGGGATTATATTCTAATGTAAATTTTCTGTAAGATTTGATTGAGTTGGAATTCCTTCGGTTTCGGACCATTGTTGAGTGGTAATCTTTCTGTTCAAGCGTATTTATGTATATGTAGCAAAGTTCATGTATATTCCGGCGGCAAATTAATTATATTCTGGCGGCAAATTAAATATGAAGCCGCGAAATACGCGCGCACTCGTCATCGATCCACGATAATGAAGATCGGGCTGGTGAGGGGGCGCGGAAGTGGGCGGCTCCTTATTTTGTCTTTATAACTGGATATGGGTACTTATATCTTTTAGATAGCTGCTCTCTGTCAAAGCACAAAACATTTTATCTGGCGACTATTTCTTCCACTTATGGTGGTGATTAAAATAGTGGCAGTTTGAAAATTGAAAATTATCGTTGGAGAATATATTATCGTCCAAAAACAACTTTGAAAGCCTTTTCAAACTACCAAGGAGTTTAGGACTCTGTGTTTGTTTGTGCGTGGAAAATAGCAATAGTAAAATATTCAAGTGATTTAGCATATGTAACTTGCAGATAAAAATTTAGGCAAATGTTCTATATCTTTTCTGGTTCATTCAGGTTGAGGTCCTGGCATCACTGTATGCCTGAGTGCCTCTGGGATATATAACATTAACAGTTTTATGAAGTGCAGATAAAAATCTAGGAAAATGTTCTATATCTTTTCTGGTTCATCCAGGTGGAAGTCCTGGCATCACTGTATGCCTGAGCGCTTCTGGGATATATAACATGAACATTTTTTTGAAGCGCAGATAAAAATTTAGGCAAATGTTCTATATCTTTTCTGGTTCATCCAGGTTGAGGTCCTGGCATCACTGTATGCCTGAGTGCTTCTGGGATATATAACATGAACAGTTATTTGAAGTACAGACAAAAGTTTAGGCAAATGTTCTATATCTTTTCTGGTTCATCCAGGTTGAGGTTCTGGCATCACTGTATGCCTGAGTGCCTCTGGGATATATAACATGAACACTTTTTAAAGTGCAGATAAAAATCTAGGCAAATGTTCCATATCTTTTCTGGTTCATCCAGGTTGAGGTCCTGGCATCACTGTATGCCTGAGTGCTTCTGGGATATATAACATGAACAGTTTTATGAAGTGCAGATAAAAATCTAGGAAAATGTTTCATATCTTTTCTGGTTCATCCAGGTTGAGGTCCTGGCATCACTGTATGCCTGAGTGCTTCTGGGATATATAACATGAACAGTTTTATGAAGTGCAGATAAAAATCTAGGCAAATGTTGTAAGCAGGTTTAATGACCAAAACGTTTTACATTTGGTACATTTCTTTGCAGAACAATAACGCGTTCGGATGACTGTATTTTTCGAGAACGTTTTCCTTACTTTAATGCCCTTCAGAGTAATTTAGTCCTTGGACAGTTCGCCAGCATTTTCCAAGTTAAACAAATTTTAACAATCGGGAAAGAATTAGAAAAAGGAGAAGTTATATTTTGAAATGATGATTTCGATACCGTCGCCGTTGTCGCTTTTCCTGCCAAGGTCGGTTTCGGAAGTGGAATACTGAAACTTCCACTTCGACGTTTGCCGAGATTATTGAGGAATTATTCAACGAGAATTTTATCAGTTCCTAGGGAAACCGTACGGATAGTAAAAGTTCTGTTCATGGGCACGCAACGATATCACATATGGAAGCGAATTATTTTAGCCCAGTCATGTTAATTTACTTTCACGGTGTTTAAGAAGGGTAATAATTGCAGACTGATTTGTGTAAATTACTCGCAAATATGTTCACTATTACCATGTATTGCAAGTATGTTTGATATAGCAATACGAGCGAATTAATTAACGTTCAAAAGAGATATATCTCCCTCCAAAAACAAAACACATTAGGGCCGTTTATACAAGAGAAAATAAGCCGCGGCTTCAGTACTCTGGCCACGGCTTACATAAGACGCGAACACTCCGTATAAATGGTACAAAATCTACGTTCACGGCTTTCTCAAGCTGCGGCTTATCCTGGGCTAGCTTGGTGTTTTTACTTGTATAAATGGTTCCTTTCGCGTCTTATGTAAGCCGCGGCCAGAGTAAGCCGTGGCTTATTTTTCTCGTTTAAACAGCCCTATTATTTTTCCCACATTGCATGCGAAAGAGAAACAAAGAAAACTCGAGTCTTTGGTTGTAATTTAGTGCTATTTTCTGGAACCGGTGAGCCTACCTCACCAAAACCAAAACAAACTATTGGGTATCGTTTTCCCGTTCCCGCAGTCACTTTTCGTGTGCATCAGGTCTAAAGATAGAATTTAATTAAACTCCCGCCATAAATAAACGTTCACGTTTAAGGATTATGACAGATAAGCGTGAAAATTGACACCCCATATCAAACAGAAACGAGTGTCAGAGGCGATTCGATTACATTGGAATGTTCAGAGTAGCTGGATATCCTGCTGAGATTGGTGGCAAATTGCCCCCTATCTCAGCGGGATCCAGAGGTATTTTTGTGGTTGCTAAGAACCTCTGGCTCGTTATGGTACTCGACTCGAGCCTTGCCAAGTTGCAACGTGATGGGGGGGGGGGGGGGGGGGGGAGATCTCAACCGCTTTTTGGAAACACAAAGCGGCTTCGTTGACCCCACCGCCGCGGAAAAGAAACATATCTTCAACCTGTACTTCGATTACGCCGTATTGTGGTTGGGGTGGAAAGGGGCTACGAGCTGGATCTCACAACGGGAAATTTTAGCTAATTGTTGGGTTTCAACAAGAAAGTCCTGTCCACAACCTTTACTGGGGACACCATTCCAGACATCACAAGGAGTGTTGACTGGGTGTTCCTGCATTGTAGCCTTATCGAACGAGAGCCCGACAATTTGGCGAGCGATGTTTTGTTCACCTTTTCCACGGCCAACCTTGAGGTGAGCTACCCTTTCATAAAAGAGCCTCTCTGCCCAAAATTTTACCCGGTGAACAAAACAAACATCGGACAAATAAGATGATGATGGGAGAAACAATATTCTCAACCTCAACCACGCCGATGTTGCTGTGGCTCTAATGATCAAGGAAATTTCTGAAGGAAGTATATGAACCGACCGGGAGAGTGGAAACGATTTTATGATGGGCGTGCTGGGCGCTTCCGCTACAAACACAAAGGCACGGGGGAATTTCGGGATACCCTCATGGCAATCGGAAAGCGGCTCGTGAAGGCGGACGCCCCCCTCACAAAGAAGACAGCTTCGAAGGCCGCCGAAAAGGTGGCTGAAAAGGAAAGCCAAACAGTTGTTGAGCGGGGTGGCAAAAAAATCCGCCAACTGCTGTGAAGACGTACAACAAAGCAGAAGATCCCTGCACACCCTCAGCAGAACAGGAGGGATGCGTTGTTTCAACTCAGCCAAATATTGGCCAACCAAGTTTGAAATTCGCGGGTTTGAAAGTTTTTGGTTTTGTATACGGCAATATTTCGTGCGCCGCGCATGCTTGAGAAGGTCAGCTACCAGCAGTTTCGCCTGGACACTCCACTGACCCAACCCGCGAACGGGCAATCGCAAGTCAAAACTGGGCTCAAATTTTTTGTGGCCGATCGAGATATCATATACGACTTTTACAAAGCCTATTTCCGCGTGGAATACCAGTTGCAAAAGAAGGCTGATGGAACTTTTGTGGCCGCAGATGTGGCCTCGGCACCAGTCAACGGCGCCTTCTCTCTCATGAAAAGCCTGACTGAGAGTACAGACTCAAAACTTCTATATACGAGTGACAATGTGAACAAAATAATCTTCATGAAAGATCTGTTGCAGTACTCTAAGGATTAGTCCAAAACTGTGGCGAAGGATGAGTTCTGGTATCTTGACAACGACGACACAACCGTAACTGGGTCCGCTGCCACCGAATCAAGGTATACGCTCAAGGGCCCTTCTTTCGCAGGGAGACCCGATCAAAACAGTCAAAGCGGTGATCACTCTCTATCGATTTTCTTTCTTCGAGGAGTTGGAGGACAGGCTCCTCCTCCCGTTGCAACTCGAATTTAAAATTGATCTGCAAAGCGACGAAAACATGATCTTTGGGAGTGCCGCCTCGGCAAACCATCGGGTTGTGATGAAACTCTTGGAGTTGTGGGCCCCTAAAATGTCTTTCTCGCCTGAAGGACAAAAGGTGGTGAACGAAAACTTCCTCAAACCCTTCAAGTGTAAATATTTGAAAGAAACTTTGCACACAAGCTCCGCCAGGTCGGAAGCTAGTTCAGATTGGTTAATAACCGCGGAAAAATGCAAAATATGCATCCGTGTTCTTCCAGAAAGCCGCTGTGGACGCAACAACAATAAATCCTTGCATGTTTCATACCTTCAACCTTGATGGCGGGGCGATGTTAAGTACGTGCCTCCTGCTTTACGGAGCGACCTTTTACCCCGAAAATGAGTATGGCGGGGCGGACCAAGCTCGGATACGCCGAGATCTTGTTGAATACATTTACAGGAAAAACGACTGCAACACAGGAACTCAACTGAACGTGACCAACTACGAAACTCTTTATCCCTTCATTTACTTCGATCTCCGAGCCACGAAGGAAAGCTTGACTGGGGATTCCAAAAGATTGGAATTCCACTATCGATTGGACAAAGACTCCACTGCAGATTACAAAATATATGCTGTGGTCTTGAGTGAAGAAGAGTTCGTTTTGGATGTGGTTGGAAATGAGTTGGTCGTAGTTTGAACTTCCTGCCTTGTGGGGAATTTCTTCTTTGATATAAGATGCGAACTGTGTATCACCCGTTCAAAGTCGCTTTATCTGAGGACCAAAGGCGCAGTCTCGCGAAGGAGTGAAGGAAAGGGTGGCTGTGACTCTGTTTGTCAAGCCGGGACAAATTGGAAATGGTGACAGCCTTCCGTTGAACACAACACAAATAAACCACCTGAAAAAGGCCTCCAGCGCCGGCCGTGGTTCGGATATCACATTTAGTAAGGCACAAACTGGACAAACAAAAAAGCTGATCGGTGGCAACCTTTTTTTCTTTTGCCCGGGCTCTCGCCCCTGCTGTTGGGAAAACTTTGGGGATGGCTGGTCTCAGCTTCGGTGTGGAGAAACTTTTGAAAAAGGCTTTCGGTGGCAAAGTTGGCCCCCAGGAGGTAAAACTGTACAAACTTGTGCAATTGATGCACCCCTCGCAGAAATTGGCTCTTGAAAAGTATCTTGTCGGCCGGGGTTTGATCAGTGGTGGCAGCGCGACTCAACATGGGGCTTTCTTGGAATGTTGGCTTCCATCGGCATTCCTTTGGCAATAAGCCTTGTAAAGAAGATTTTGGTGCGTGGGATGCAGGTGGGCCAGGTGTGGTCAAGAAGGTCCGCACCCCCTCGTCTTCCTTCACCACCTTCGGGGAGTGGCATGCAAATGCGCCCTCCTCAAGTCTTCGGAAGGTGGGAAGATTGGGAACGCCCGTGGTATGGGCAGGGAAAAAATAAAATGAAATTCAAGGATGTGCCTCTTTCCAACATTGACCTGCTAAATTGGTGTGAATATCTTGGCATCCCACTCAAGGGTGTCTTCTCGCGCAACGAGGCCAAACCCCTGCACCATTCCCCCTGCATTATCAACCTGAATGCTCTCCGAGGTTTGGGCACACACTGGGTTTCTGCTGGACTCCTGCTTTAAGGCAGGAGGTTGAGTATTTCGATTCCTTTGGTCTGCCCCCCCAGACGAGTGGGGACAGGAAATGCGAAAGGTAGGCCACAAAACCTTTCGTCGGAATGACAACCAAATCCAGTGGATTGGAAGTGTGCGGTGTGGGTAATACTGCCTGCTTTTTCTCAACGAGCGTAACATGGCACAAGTTACAAAGACATTATGAAAATGTTTTCTGCCAATGTTCATCACAATGAGCAGGTTGTAAAATATTATTTCGTGAATATACCTTGACTCATGATGAATTGGTATTGTGTGCGAGACAAACGTAAAACCACGAACGTGCCTGGGTCTGAAAGGGTTGTCACAACCAAAAATGGGCGAAAATGGGGAAGGCCAAGAGTGCGGTTTGTGGGATATCAAAAACCCGCTTTTTT
Organism: Pachyseris speciosa; assembly: GCA_016490735.1. Taxonomy (NCBI): domain Eukaryota; kingdom Metazoa; phylum Cnidaria; class Anthozoa; order Scleractinia; family Pachyseridae; genus Pachyseris; species Pachyseris speciosa. The sequence goes on from JAEMWC010000286.1 coordinate 565,082, forward strand.
CCAAAAAAGGGGTCGGGAAACTGACGGGGCCCTCTCATGAAGAGGGCAATTCGCATCTCAAGATGGAGACGGTGTTTTGACTGATCTTGCGGGCACGGTGCGCGACTTCACTTTGCAACATGGGATTCCCTTTCTTGCGAAAAAAAGGGGTTGAAATGGGTAGGTATGACACCTCGAAGGCGATGTGCAATCCACAGCTGCAGAAAAAGGCCATTAACTATAGGGTGCGCAAGGCCACTCTTGTGTTGCAAAAGGTTGGAAGTGAGCTGTTGGACCAGCTTTCCACGGAGGTGCGCCCCAACATCCGTTACAAAACCGACAGGCCTGATCTCGACAATCCCACCTCGAAGCGGGAAGGAGGAAACTCCCTCCTTGGAACGGGAATACTTGTTCCCTTCCCATTCGTTGATTTAAAAAAACTGTGGAGTGTCATCTCTGACCCCAAACGTTTCAAGGGCCCCGAAGTTTCTGCAAAAGAGGGAAGGGCAATGGTCGCCGAATACAAACGCCAATATGCAGACTACAAGCGGCAGGGTGGCTCCCGCAGTTACGGCTCTTGGATAAAATGGAAGGGATATGGGAGAGGTATTGGGAGCCTGTTTGATACCCGGTTTCTTTCGCAGGGTGTGTGGTTCCCAAGTTCGCAACTGACACAAAGTTTTTGAAAGCTTTCGGCAAAGCCATCCCCCAACACCGTGGTTTCGCGGATGTTTTCAAGAAAACCCTCCGTAATTACTATGGGTCTGGTGTTGATGTCCATGCGTTAATTGGGAAACTGCCGACGCCAAAGGGTTGTTGGACCCTCCCCGGCCACCATTACACTGGACCTTACAGTCCCTTGCACCATCAGCTGAGCTTTGACCCTGAAACGGGTGAAATCTTGGAAGTATTACAGAAACCGACTGGTGCAACAGATGCGATTGCAATGCAACACGACGTTGATTACAGCAGTTGTGGACACCGGGCAAAAAAATATGGTGAGGACGAAAAAAACTGCAGGCATGCTGCTGACAGGAAAATGGTTCGAGCTTTGGATGGGGTTCCGTGGAAAGAAAGACAATGGGGGCATGCTTTGGCGCGAAATGCAATCAACACAAAAGAGAAGTTGGGACTTGGGTTTTAACACCCTTGAATTTCCGCCATTTCTTTGATACTATTCAACATAGATCTTATTCCCCAAACATTCACCAAACGTTTCCACTCCCAAATTGTCTCTCTTTTTTTTCCCCACATCTCATCAAATATGGGATCATTGAAAGAAAAAATTTGGTCCAATTCGTCTATTGTATCTTCAAAAATATCAAGTTTTCCTTTAAATATAAAAAAAAAGCACTTTTTTTTACCCCAACAAAAATCGCTTTTGAATCTTTCCAAAAAATGTTTGGTTTCCTTAACAAATTCCATAACTGTTGAGGAACAATACTCAATTTCAGATCCAAAAATGAGTGGTGGGTCAAGATGAAACATGACGACTAACTGGTCGCATGTTTCCAACAATTTTTCAACCGCTTCTTGAATTTTCTCGGTCCATCGATATTACACAACATTTTTTTTTCTTCAAAGGGGCTTCCAAAAAAAATTTCGTCAACCACACAGACTATTTCTTTTTTCACTTCTCAAACAATTGGATGCATAACTTTGTCTTGCAAGAAATGGAAAAGGATTAACAACGAAGCAATCATTGCTCATAAAAAGAAACATTTGTTCAATTGCGTGTGCGCAGAGGGTTAACGTCGGGTGGAAAAATAATTCGGAAATATGAAAATACATAAAGGAAACAATAGCTCTTCCAAAACCGCTCCCAACCATTTTTTTTCTCTCTTTAAAATCTCTTAGCTTGTTTTGGGTGCAATAACGATAAATTTTCACACGCAACTCTGGTGGTAGTGAAAAAATCTGTCCCATGAGATTCATTTACATTATTACACAGATCTTTAATTGACTGTGTCATAAAACCCTCCGTCGGTCAACCATTTTTTCATGAAAAATCTTTCATTGGTTGGGAGATCATGAACAACTTTGAATTCTATAAGTGCACATTCATCGATAAAATGAGTTTTCCTTGTTTCCTTTATGTACCGCCAGGGAGACATATCATTGTGTAACAAATCCCGCACGTGGCGCATAAGTGATTTATCCATGGTATCTTTGATTTCCTTTCCCAACAACTTGTCTATCTCTGTAATCAAAGCCTGCCTAACATTATAACGTAATAGGTCGTTCACCATTTTTATTATATATTACCAAGTCAAGAAAAAATTAACAGGGTTCAACATATCAACCCCTCCATCCATTCATCCCAAACCCAAACAGGAAGGTCTTCCCTTCCAGACCAAAATGGGGGAGGGACACCAGTTCGCAAACAAACATCATCCTCATTACATCCTGTACATTTCAAACAACGAAAGGAAGACTGCTCTTTTTCATCTTCATCCTCCTCCAAACTATCCACAACAATCCGCTTGTCTTTGTTTTTTGTATTAACAACAGGAGAAGGGGTTGTCCCCCGCCTGTGTGGGGAGATATAAAGAGAAACAGACGCTGGCTTCTTTTCATCAACATTTTTCATTGAAGACAATGGTGTTAGTTTCTTTGTTTGAACTTTGCTTTCTCTCTTCCACTGGTTCACTTTGCGTGTGGTTGTCGGCATTCTCCTGCCTATATTTTCACTGGAAAATTTCTCCGACTGATTCATTGTATACCCTTAATTTCACTTGTGTCTAATTGGGTGACACGTTTATACCCCACCCCCATTTCTCTAATTGGGTGACTGGTTTTGGGTTGGTCCTTCGTTTGTGTCCAATCACTTCCCAAGTAGTATAGCCGGAGCTACACAACTACTGTTTTCAAAAAACCGAGGACGAAGAGCGAAGCGACGAGGACGATGGTTTTGCGAAAACGGTAGTTGTGTAGCTCCGGCTATACTACTACACTCTGAACTATCTAATTCCCCAAACTGTTTTTGTTGAAGATACGTTAATCTAGCAACTGGCCAAATTTGATCCAAATCGAACAAATCGCCCTTGAGTTGGAACTCTCGAAAATGTCCTCATCAAAACAAAAATAAAGTTTGCCAAACAAAAAAGCGCTTTGAAAAAAACACTAACAAACACCACGCCCAAACACCTCTACCAATCAATTTAAGCTAACGTTTCTTCCGGTCACCTACTACGGAAATTTCCACGTAATTTTATCTCCACGCAAAACACTCGTGCTCCAAACAGTTCACTAGTTTATCATTTTGTCACATCAGTATTCTTCGGCTTTTAGTAAGTTTACTTGACCCATCGTCATAGCTGGAAAAAAACTAATTTAAGCGTACCTTACAACTGTCATGGAGCAAAGCAACTTTTGCGCATCCAATATTTTCTGTGCAATTCGCTCCGGTTGGCTGCATTCGTATTAAACTGTCAACGTTAACATCCGAATAGGTTGTATCTAGGCCTGTCCCGATTGCGCTGGAAAAATTGCCAAAAAGTGCTCAAAACATGGCAAAATAGTGCTCAAATGATGCTCGATTTTTATAAAAAAAAAAAAAGTGCTTGAAATTTAGAAATAGTGCACGAAAGTTGTTCGTAGTTTTTTTTATCATTTCCAAGCAGATGTTCATACATACTCCTCGTTTTATCAAACGTTTAACTTTCGATTTTCTAATACTGAGGTGACCATAAAGTATAACAACGTTTGTCGAACAAAGACCCTTTATTATCAGTCAAGCATAGTTTGTAAAGCACACAGCATCACAGAACTGTATGCAATCAACCGTATAGCTACAACTGTTATTAGTCTCTCTTCGATCTATTGTATCGAGGAATCACAGCTCAGTCTTCAGACTCGCTGAGCTGGTTTTTTGCGGCTTCCATCTTACACTATTTGACCGGTCTGGAAACAGGAGTGTCTGTAAGACGCGGAACCAACCCGGAACCTGCCGGAACCACCGGAACCTGCCAGAACCCACCCGGAACCTGCCGAACCCACCCGGGACCACAAAAAAAATACACAATAATGTAAAAGTAAAATAATCAAAATGAAAATTAATAAAAATAAAATAAAAGTAATAACATTCAATTAAGAAGGATATAAGAAAGGACCGATAAGATATTTTCAGCTATCGTCTACACACAAACGGCGTTTTCAGGCGCCAGATATGGAGGTTTTCGAAAACGGTCTCCGGAGTGGAAATGTTTTAAAACGCCGACTTATCGTATTCGTATGGACGGACAAAAACGGAGGTTTTCGAATACGATGATGTCATAAATCTAGTCCAGTCTGTCCCGGTCTGCGTTGCGCATGCTCTATCAGGGAAGCTATCGTATTCCATCAGTTTTAGCATTAACGTGCGGACAGGTGAAAACGATTCAAATGCGCTACGTGTGGACGCAAATTTTGGCCAAAACGAAGAAAAAATCTCCGTTTTCAAAAATATCCGGATACGTGTGGACGGGGCCTTATTCAGTTCTTTATCGTTTTGTTCTATGATGAAAATCTCCTCTTCGCGCTTATTCGAGGTGTTCCTAGTGTGGAAGACAACTGACTCGTACAACTTATGTGGTTTGGAGTCGTAAAAATACTTTGGAATTTGACCTTCGTCTTGCAAGCTCTCCCTTAGTCACGTGTCGTCCCATTTCGTCTTTTTCTTATCAGTCCTTTTTTATATCCTTCTTTAATTGAGTGTTATTATTTTTTATTTTATTTTTATAAATTTATTTTGATTAATCTTCATTTTGATTTTTTATTTATATATTTTGTGGTCCCGGGTAGGTTCCGGATGGTTCCGAGTGGGTTCCGGGTTGGTTCGACGTTTTACAGACACCCTTGAAACAGTGCCATACAACACAAACAATGCTTTGGCGGTAGCTGCACTGAAAAGAAAAGAGCGCTAAAAGTTCTGAGAAGCTAAAAAAACACGAAGTCACAAACCAATCAAAATTGACTGTTCCCACGGTTAAAGCGGTGAGCGTAAAAGAAGGAATGAGTTTGCGGAATGGCATGTGGCATGGCTTGCGGAATGCCATAATTATGCAGAATGTAATATATGCAGATTGCCTCAAAGAAATGAATTAACTGAAAGCGCGCCCTTTCCTTTCTGTAGTTAATAATTCTACAGTTAATAATCTTGGAACTCGCGATTATTGATCGTGTCTGACAGTGAATAATCGCGAGCTAGTTGCCGAACTAGGTCACACCAAAATATTGAAAACAAATTGGTCAGAATTTGACCGAGAAATATTTCAGGGTGAATGACATATGAAATACATCATACATGAACTGCGGAAATGAAATCAAATGAAGAATGATCCTCGCAGTTGTGAACGCAATTTATGCAATTATGAAAAGAAGCCTGAAAAAAATTCAGGACTTCAACGGAGTTTGAACCCGTGACCTCGCGATTTAACGGTGCGATGCTCTAACCAACTGAGCTATGAAGCCACTGACGTTGAGAGCAGGTCAATTGTGGGTTCATATGCCTTCCCGTGATTTTGATTTGATTTGATTTGATTTTTGATTTCATTTCCGCAGTTCATGTATGATTTATTCAGGCTTCTTTTCGAAATTGCATAAATTGCGTTCACAACAGCGAGGATCATTCTTCATTTGAAATATTTCAGTGTTGAGTACCGCTCTCTGATCGAAACTTTTGTGATTGCGTTACATTCAGATGTAACCTGTGACATGAAATCGGATAGGGTACAGTTTTTTGACAGTCTGTTGAAACGAGAATTGTAAAAGCAGGTAGTGAGAATAAATGCATTGAATCAAAGTGACTAAAAGGAATCTTTCGTGAGTTTGACTGTGCCCCACAAGTTCGGTGCATCTCCACGGGGATTGCTTTGATTTAAATATTTTACAAATGGACGTACCCTTGAGGTGATTAAATATCCGGCTTGAGTCGGCTATTGGATTTGCTTTTATAGGATGAGTCAGTTCGGGTTTTATATTTTCCTCGTTTTTCGCTCTTCGACGAGGCAACGCGAACACCGAGCTCAGTTATTCATATCATATAAATATCACATCAGAGCAGCGCGACCGAAATGAAACTCTTGTAAAGTTCTGAAAACCATAACATAAGCTCTACGATGCTCCGTTCCTAAATCTCTTACAATCAACCCCGGTCAGAAGCGTATACGCTTCTGCCCCGGTAAAATAAAACTTTTTTTTTATTTAAGCCATTTCAAACTATATAGTTTGACCTACATCGCGCCGTGAAATTGACAAGGGGCTGAAGATGGCAAAAAAAAATTGAAGCCTTGTTTGATCACAGCCGAACCTTTCGTAAATACCGCAAACCGGTCAAATCATTCGCGAACAAACTGATCCTCCGCAAGAGTTTAAGAGTGAATGTTAGTAAAAATCGAAGAAAATTGCAAAAATGTGGCCACGGTCAAAAAATCGATTTCGCTCATACTTTGTCAGTTTGAAGGCCTAGGTAAGTAACTGAAGGAAATAAGGTTACCCTCACAAAATGAGGCACTATCTTTTTACTATCTTATGGCTAGTTAATGCAACTATCTACAAGCTATCTCTTATCTAGTTCATTCCTATCTTCAATCCCTGTTTAGCCACTATTAACTTATTACTACCTCAAGCCTATCTTATCCTTAACTAATTTCTAGTTATTTGGAACCATGCAGATAGGCTATGTTAATACTATCCGAAAAATTAGATCGTCCATGTTGATGGAAAAGTTAGTTTTTAGATACAAATAAGATAGAGTAAAACTAGCTAATGATAGGTTAAAAAGTTAGTTTACAGATAGATCTTAATTACAGATAAGATCGTTGACATAGTTTAAAACTAGTTTTTAGATAGGCATAAACTAGATCTATTGACACAAGAAATAGTACATAGATAGCAATCAACTAGGCATAAATTAGTTAAAAGATAGTGATTGGATAGCTATGAAATAGACACCTGGTAACTAAAAAGTAGTGTTTGGATAGCATTTAACTAGATGTCTGATAGCTAAAAAGTAGTGTTTGGATAGCAATAAACTAGATGTCTGATAGCTAAAAAGTAGTGTTTGGATAGGAATTAACTAGATGTCTGATAGCTATAAAGTAGTGTTTGGATAGCATTTAACTAGATGTCTGATAGCTAAAAAGTAGTGATTGGATAGCAATTAACTAGATGTCTGATAGCTATAAAGTAGTGTTTGGATAGCAATTAACTAGATGTCTGATAGCTAAAAAGTAGTGTTTGGATAGCAATTAACTAGAACTCTGATAGCTAAAAAGTAGTGATTGGATAGAAATTAACTAGATGTCTGATAGCTATAAAGTAGTGTTTGGATAGCATTTAACTAGATGTCTGATAGCTAAAAAGTAGTGTTTGGATAGCAATTAACTAGAACTCTGATAGCTAAAAAGTAGTGTTTGGATAGCAATTAACTAGATGTCTGATAGCTAATTAGTAGTGATTGGATAGAAATTAACTAGACGTCTTATAACTAAGAAGACATCATGGCACTTTGAAGCGCCACAGCAATTAGGAGAAAAAAATTGCATTTGTTATGCCATATGAAAGGTTTTATTTTGTCTTCCAAAATATTACTTTTAAAAATTAGAAGCTTGGTGAATCACATATTTAAAGCTCGACACATCAGATTTGTTAATTAAACATGGATGCATATAATGATAACTCAGATAGAAAAATAATTATATTTTTAATCAGGACTCAGCTGCAGTCTGTGCTATTTCCTTTAACTTTGCTTTCTCTTTCTCTTGCCTTTTTTTCCTTTGCTCTGAAATGAGGAAAATGATCAACTTAATATTTTTCAGTGATAAAATATATTATAATTAATATACATGTAGCATGCAGCGTGCCTTGATTTTTGTAATTTAAAGAATATAATGCTGCTTACAGTCATGTAGGATCTGTACACGGTACATTAGCCAATTACTAGTAGATTACAGTCACCTGGGCCTTATCATAATATTAATATAGATGGGCCGATTAATTAAAAGGCAGATTTAGCAGTGTTTACATAATTAGCGTTGGTGCCAAAGTCATTTGCATAATTCTAAAAATTGGCGAAAAAATATTTTTTTACCGTTCAGATTCTTTTACTGGCCTTCTAAACAATGGGTCTTAACTTCCTTTAATGATTGTATGCAATAAAAATCTTCTGTTGTGGAAAAACGTTGGATAAACGTGATCCCACAAAGTAAACATTGGTGGTTGTAAGTAGTCTATTGAATAAATTTCGTTAATTCACGTTGTGAACCACGAGATGGAAAATATCAAATTCTAAAGTTAAAGTTTTGCAATTTGGTAATTGTAGATATTATATGCATCTTGAGGAGACACACAAACATAAAATACATTATGCTAATAATTACTCGGGCTGCCCGCGTCTCGCGCGGCGCCCGGGTCTAAGATTACCGACGGTTCTTCTTTTTCGTCGTCGAGTATCATCCACAAAGCTCACTACCGGCGTTTCTGCGCAAGCGCTAACTATTTTTAACAGAGTGATGCGTGTTGTCACGTATCGGGAAATGTCGATTCACCTTGTGTCTTTTGAAGTCTGAACAAACAATATGTTTAGAGAAGTGTCTATGCAAATGTTTGCAAGTTCAACGGCGAGAAGAAAGCTTTTAACATGAGTAAACTTAACTCCAGATGGACGGCCGTGTTTCCTCGTGAGTAGTCTCTAATTTTGGCGATGGATTGTGGGGCGGGCGAAAGACACGTGCGCGCGCGAAGTTGCGAGGAGACGCGACGCGAGGGGAGCGCCTAAAATTAGAGACTACAGACAAAGGGAGTTTGACCTTTCACGGCCGAGTAATTCGGAAGTGTAAATCTCATATCAACAGCAAGAATGATGCCCTGTTGTCACGTATCGGAAAACGTCGATTCACCTTGTGTCTTTGAAGTCTGAACAACTAATATGTTAAGTGTCTATACGAATGTTTGCAAGTTCAACAGCGAGAAGAAAGCTTTTAACATGACCAAAATTTAACTCCAGATGGATCGCCGTGTTCCCCGTATCCGCTCCATTGAGATGTACATTTTGTTGAATAACTCAAGTACGGGATATCACACACCCCTGAGACTTTGACAGGTAGTTTATTTACTATTTTCCCACAATATCTCAATTTCTGGACTTTAATTTTTGAATGATAAGCGATTATTTTTTACAAATGTACTAGCGTCACTTGAAACTGTCCAGGAACGTTCCTTTCTTGTGTTTCAAATGACCCTGGATTGATGTATTTGTAAACAGTTTCACTCTGCTAATTAATTTTCTACTCACATTTCACCGAGACTCCATTAACGTTTATGCGAAAAAATCCTACATCGTTCGATAAGCGTTTCCTTTCTCAAACAATTATCCATCGAAGCGAAAACAAGTGTGCTTAGTTTTTTTTTGGAATCAATACACTTTTTTTATATCAGTATGAGTAATTCGACATGAGAACGCTTCTTCATTATTCACACTTTATCCAAGTCTCCATTCCATTTATCATATATATTCACATTTATCACGACGACATATTGAGCCTTGCAGATAGCAGGACATGTGCCACACATAAGAACCTAGTGTATGACCTCGCTCACCACGAGTCTCCCATAGCTCAGTGGTTAGAGCGTCCAACCGGTAATCTGGAAAGTCATGGGTTCGACTCCCGTTGGGGGGCTCAAAAAAAATCTTTTTCTGAGTAATTCGACTCGAGAACGCTTCTTCATTATTCACACTATTTTTATCACCTTGCAAAACGATAAACCTCTGTGGCCTAAAGGTCATTGTTCCTGCCTGTGACGCAGCTAACCCGGGTTCGATGTCTTTTAGTGGTATATATCACGGGCTTTATTTTTTCTGTTTCTCTTTTTCTTGTTCTTTTTAGATTTTTTTTACAAGTGTTATAATTATTGTTATCAATGGTTGAGTTGTATTTTAGAGGAATATATGTTGATAGGGGTCTAAAGAAATAGACTCCAACACAAGCTAATCACAATGCGTCCGATGTAAGAAAGACAGACTTCCCTGTATTCTTTTGTTTAGCGATAAGTTAGGGATACAATACTGTTTTTTGCAAGCCCGAGTTTAGGCTAATTGTAGCCTCTTGTTTTGAAACAGCCACATGCAAACATACACTCACGGCCTGCCCACGGAGAAAATGCTCTAAATGCTTCCAGCAAACACAAGCCACCCTATTCAATGGCACTACTTTCTGCAATTTTCTTTCCATCATTGATGGTTTTCATGCGGCTACGGTCTTCAAAGTTTCCAAGCTACAAACTCAACATCGCGGACCGTTATATTAAACCAACAAGAATAACTTCGCCTTCTGTCTTGCGTTACATTGAACGTGACTATGCTAATTAGTTTGTTTGTTGTGTCATGGGATGGGAGGGGAGGGAACAAAATTTGGGAGGGGGACGGAACAAATAAATAAGAAAATTTTCTGTTTTTCAATACATGTATAGACAAGTATCTTATCGGTGAATAGCAAAAAAAGGAATTCCTTGAATATTGTTTTAGTCCATCACACTGTCTCCAATAATATATCGAACCAGGGCCCGTGATCGAACACCAACTGGATGTGGGGTAGGATTGGCCTGACCGGCAAAACTGTGCAAAGGCTATGACACATGTTGACATGTACAGGTCAAAAAAAAAAAAGATCCAGTCAAATAAAACTTCCTACTAGATCTGCTTTAAAGGTAAAGAGTTTAATATCCGTAATCTGGAATTGTTAAAAAGAACTTGAAAGGAGATTTGAAAAGCGGTTGGAAAAGGGTTATGTTGTATAGAGAAACGATGACAAGCGAAGAAGGTGCTGAAATTAGCCGGCTCTCACGACTGCGTGGGAAGCTAGCTGAAAATTGGAGTGCGAACTACTTATATTTTAAGCCGAAATTGGGAAGGAGTTCCTATGAAGGAAACGAAAATACTGGAGGAATAAGGTAGGGGGTTTCCTGCAGTTTCCTGGCACTGATTGCGGAGATCGCGATGTTAATTAGAACGGAGCGTTCGATTCTCAACTGGAAATTTTCAAAGTGATACTCAAGGACTTAGCCTGCGTGGCGGGCGTAGAAGCTCATAGAAAGGGGTTAGGGAGGGAGGGAGGGACAGGGGAGGGCTACTCCCCTATCCCTTTTCCCTTCCTTACCATCCACTTTCTACGCCTGTCACGCAGGCTATGAAGGACGGGAAATTTACCTGTTTTGATGACATTTTGTTTAAAAACAAGAAGTTGTCTGAACCCGAGAGGAGCATAACAAGTGCAGCTGGCAGATCCTTTTCCTTGTTCGCTGAAGACTGAAAACGCAGATTCGCTCGAAAATGACAGAAATAAGGTTTAGCAATCCGACATTTTACCCTAGCTGCATACCTAGAGAGGGAAAGCGAGAGGAAAAGTAAGAGGAAAGAGCACGGAGTGCGACGGAAGGGAGCGGAGTGACGGGACGGGAGGGAGTTAGCGCGCGCGTCCGCTTCCTCAGTTCCATTTTCTTTTCCAGCGCCTTCCATGCAGGCTTTGCGCGGCTAGGTTCTTACCGATAGTGCTCGTAAAAAAAGCATTAAATGCTTAAAGCAGTGCTTGTTTTTTGCCAAAAAAAAGTGCTAAAATAATGCTAATTTTTTTTTTTAAAAAGCGCTCGTGGGCTACATAAAAATGCTCACTTTTTTCCGATTTTTTAAACATAGAAGATTACATTTTTCAGATTTTCAGTTACATTAACAACAAAAACAACTCCCCGTCTTTGATTGATAGTTCTTCTCCTGGATATTGCTGAATCCGATCATGTATGCTTATGTTTTTTGCATCACAGTTCCCCCTAGTCTTATTTTTTCCACTGATTGATGGCAGAGTACGCTTTCGAGTCTCGAGCTATCTCTGCCTTGGCTGGCTGACTTCCATTGTTCCTCGATGGCAACGTGGATGACGCCATCTTGGAACGAGTGTGATGGACTGGGTTCTAGAAGGCAACCGCTGACCTATCAAACCTATTCCCCAGGCCTCTTCGGCTCCTTTGACTAAAATGAGGGCAAAATGCGGCTTTGGACGACATAAATAAAGTCAGATTGTGCTTTTTAACACAAAATTATACAAATAATCAGTCGAAAATCCAAAGTAATGCTAGCAGTGCTTTTTGGGATAAAATGTAAACAAAAAAAAAATTCTCGCGAAGCCAAATAATGCCAAAAAGTGCTAGCACTATCGGTAAGAGCCTATGCGCGGCCTGCCGAAGACAGGTTCAGTTGCTCCATCCAGATTATTCTGCGACGAGTTGTGTGCAGATCACTTTCATCTTTAATCCACCTATTCTATGACAGAATAGGAGTAAGGAATAGAAATAAGCAGAAAAGTCCAAAAAAAATTGTACCCTTAACCCATTGGCGCCCGTGCCGGCCAAAACCAGCCGCAGAAGACTCCCATGCTTCAAAACATTGTAACTTTCTCAATCGCACGAATACTGCCTTAACTGTCAGTTGTGAGCACGAAATTGAATGTCCTCTAAATTTGGATATCCAACAAACGCAAGAAACGTAGCGTTTTTTACCAAATGTGGCCTTTTGAGTTTGAACGAAACTGACCATTTTTAACGTCAAAGAGAAGCGACGAAAATGCCTCCTTTTGCCTTTATGTTTTTTAAAGAAACCATCGTCGAAAAACCAAACTTCAACCATCATAAAGAAATTCAGTCCTTGTTCTAGCTTAGAAATGACATTTTTGGTTCATATTCTTCTCCCGGGCGTAGATACAGCCTTTTTTTCCAGTGCATTCGGGCCTTCCCGCCATTTTCAACATCTCGACCGCATTTGTTGCTTGGAAATAACGAAAATTTTTCACAGCACCCGTTCCTTCCCCCAGTTCTTTCACATACAGCCACTCCGACCTAACGCCAAAAATTCCTCCTTGTGGTCATCTTCAGTGCTCACAAATTCAAAAATATGCGGCGGTAGGTCGAGAAATTCATCAATAGTCGAGCCCCAAAGGTACTAAGTGTCCGACCGGCCAGATTCCCAGTTCGTAGAGTAACAAGCCAAATTCGACAACAAAGTACATCACCTTGCTCGATTCTTTGAGAAAGTGGACTCTTAGCTACCGTCACGCTTAACGATGCTCATCAGGTAGCCACTAAAGATGAAAAATGGCTGTAAAAAAATGAACTTAGCAACAACCACAAGCAAACCGAACTTGGGCTGTTCTTGTAGCTCCACGTATGAAAAATAGCTATGTCAGAATGACGTTTTCAGAAACCTTGAGCCTCCAGTGCCTTAGGACAGCACCCCCTTTCCATGGTAGGGGTAGTTTGAAATAAAGAGCCACGAAATGCTATGGATCGTTTATAGGTGGAAAATCACTCCGAAAACGAAAAAACGGCTGGGCGCGAATGGGTTAAAATGTGCTCTTTATTCTATATTATCCACTGAGTTGCAAAAGACAAAGGTTAGGTACTACTAAAAAAACCTCGTGTCCACAAATTACTGTATAATCAATACAGTATCTAAAAAAAAGCGAAAAATGCTAATTATGCCGATAAAATGAAAGCTCATACATCTGTAGTTGCCGGTCACTTCAGGCCACTCCTACCAAAGAATTGTATAGTCGCGTCATGTTACTGTTCACTATAATAGACCTTTTTAGCTTGTAGATTTTGTTTTCTCAATGTAGACCACGTGATGTTACCCTAGAGAACTGTTCCTTTGAAATTTTGCCTTATTCGCGTGCATGTGTACGCATAATTATTATTTATGAAAAGACAAAAGGCAAACCCCCTTGGGAAGATCACATGGTCTACATTGGGAAAACAAATTCAACAAGCTAAAAACGTCTGTTATTGGAAACAGTGTGATGGACTGAAATAATATTGAAGGAATTCCTTTTTTTTTTTTTGCTATTCACCGATTAGATACTTATCTATACATGTATTGCAAAAACAGAACTTTTTCTTGTTTATTTGTTCCGTCCCCTCCCACATTTTGTTCCCTCCCCTCCCATCCCATAACACAACAACCAAACAATTAGCATAGTCACGTTCAATGTAACGCAAGACAGAAGGCGAAGTTATTCTTGTTGGTTTAAGCCTGGTTTTCATATGTCGGGAAAATCCCAGACGGACGGGGATTTCACTATTTCCCGACCGTCCCAGATTTATGCTGAGATAACGATCACCGCAGAAATCTGGGACGCATCGGCAAAATAGAAACCTTCCCGATTTTACCGATTTGTCCTCGACCATCCCAGACGATCGGGGATGTCTACGATCTCCAGTTTTCATTAATCGGCATAATCTGGGACGGTCGGGAAACAGTGAAATCCCCGACCGTCTGGGATTTTCCCGACATATGAAAACCAGGCTTTAATATAACGGTCCGCGATGTTGAGCTTGTAGCTTGGAAACTTTGAAGACCGTAGCCGCATGAAAACCATCAATGATGGAAAGAAAATTGCAGAAAGTAGTGCCATTGAATAGGGTCGCTTGTGTTTGCTGGAAACATTCAGAGCATATTCTCCGTGGGCAGGCCGTGAGTGTATGTTTGCATGTGGTTGTTTCAAAATTATTAGCATAATAGCGGAGCTCCAGCGGCCCGAAGGGCCGCGAAGCGGAGCACCATACCTATAGAAACCCGTCAACTGCTTTTCTCATGGTAAAAATGGTTAGCGGTATTGCTCGTGGGCCCGCACGACGACGACGACGACGACGACGACGGTGGAGTTGCCCAATAACTAATAATATCCTAATAATAATCATAATAATCCAACATGGCGGCCATACTCCACGTGGCCCAGCTGACCAGCTAGTTTACAGCGTAAGTCTTTGATACTGGACATCCATCTTATAACCAATTGACACCTGTCAAAACAAGGTATCCGCTGACCAGTGTCACGTGACGATATCGCGGGCTCAAGTTGAGACCTCATCGAGGTCAGCTGTTTTTTTGAAGTTGACCGCTGACCAGCTACTTGCTTTCGATTTGATCGCAGGCTCAAGCCAGGTGTGGGACACCCAAACCAAATCGAGGCTTAATTTTTCGCGCGCTTTCTGCGGCTCGTAATTTCACATTCACTTGGTTTCTTCATTTTGAGCAAAACAGCTTCATCGTCTTCGATCGAAGTTTGTCTTTAAATTCGCGTAAAAAGCATAAAAATCAAGAACTTGTCAAAAGATACTCCGGAACGTGACTTTTCAAGTGATGAAGGGAAGAGCGATTTTTCTCAAGAAAAGCTTCAAACTTGGATGGATTAAGCGGTTGAAAACAGTATAATTCAACGCTTCAAGGGCTTTCACTTTACCGCGGCATCTTGCATCTCACTAAGAAAGGTCACTTAACAGTTCACCTGTGTTAATGGGAGGAACGAGTAGCTCAAACTCTGTGGAAAAAGCTCTTTCTTTGGACAAACCGTTTGCTATTTTTGCGGATGCTTGTTTTTACTTTACTGAAGCTTACGTATTTTCAAGTGGTAGAAACCTCTACAACACAACGCAGGACAGTGAGGTAAATTAAATAAATAGAAGCTTAACATTTGGTTTAATCGTTGTTACTTTTGTTCAGGGATGAAACTTGTATTTTTCTCTCCAATGGATATAAATAACAATCATCTGTACTCGTTTTGGACGCAAAGAAGTAGTTGAATTGTTTGTTTGTTTGTTTGTTTGTTTTTTGTTACGTTGTTTTCTTTGCAAGCTAACGAGTGTTTTTACTCGGCTTGGCTGACTGTTTTTCGACCTTGGTACCTCAACAGCGTAAAGAAACTTTTGCCCTTATCTTAATAACACATAATCACAATGGGTCCTCGTAAAATTAAGCATTAAAACTCGAGTAAAAAAAAGCCGATCAAATGCATATGCATGTGCACGTCTCAAAATCTGACATAAAGTTGTCAAAATTTGAAAAACGTTTTAGAGATCTTCGTCGAAAGCGGCCTGTAAACAACAATATTAAGTTTCGCCGTCTATAAACATGTCGTCTTAATTTGTTTGAAACTGTAAGAATCAGCGTTTGGATGTTAAAAACACCGAAATGGGTTGACAGGCTGGGCTGGCTTTGATAAATTTTATATTGGACGGGTCTGCGAGAGAAATGCTGGTGTGGTTTGGCAAGCGCTTTCTTCGTTAACTGGATGACGCTTTGCCACTGAGAATCATTAATTGAAGAAGGTTCTTCGGAAGACATGGTAATACCAGTAAAACTATCAAAGCTCTTTAGCGTTTTGTGTCAGCCAAGGAAAGATTTTGTGGGAAATGGCGCTATTATTCAGCTCTGTCGCGTTCCGAGTGATTGCTGCCTCAGCGATTCCTGTTGACTGCTCTAAACGATCAGGTGTGGACCTCTTTTTTGTCTTTTCTACGGACATTTATGTCAAAATTGCTAAGCAATTTTTGTTACTTGTCTAATTTCTCCACCTTCTCCAAGAATCTTCGAAGAAATGTTATTCGTATTCTGCTTTGTTTTCTTGTAATACTTGTGTTTGTTGTTCTGTTGTTTCTGAACCGCGGTCAATTCCTGCTGACTGCTCTTAACGATCAGTTTTTACCCTTTATTGTCTTTTCTACGGGCATTAATGTCAAAATAAATACCGATTTTTCTAGACTAATCAGTACAAGCTATTATTATTACAAGCTAGTCTTGTTTAATTTCTCCACCTTCTCCTTCTTCCAGCATAACACTCGCATCGTACTTTGTTCGCTTGTAGTGTTTGTTTTTTTTTAAATCCGCTTTGAATTCCGTTACGCTTTCATCGGAAAGTAGTTAGGACTCTCGAATGTCTGTATTTTTTTTTGCAAACGTTTGCTATCGAAAACTCTTCGTTTTCCCTGCTGCTGCTCAATTGTTTTGGACACAAATTAAACTGGCCCAAATAAAGCCATGCGAAGTTGCTCGGTGAGAGTGTGCAACTCCGATTCTAGGCTTGGCCTGGCTAAATATATATATATGGCCTTCAGCTTTTCTTTTTATAATCGCTACATACCAGACTGGAATGGTGTTCCATCGAACATCATGCATGCACCTTCTTTAAGCAGGTTTAAGTCCTATCTATTACATTATTTGTGTCAATTTTAAATCAGATGTAGCTTGTGAGTGACAAGTATGTAATTTAATTAGGTTAGCGTTGGATTGTATTTCAATTTTACTTCTTTATTTTAAGTGTCAATCTCAAAGCAGGGGTGACTTGTAAGAGACAAATGTTTGATTTAATTTGATTAGGTTAGCTTTGGGCCACGTTTAAATTTCACCTCTTAGTTTTTAGAATGTGTAATACAGTAATAGCCCACGTATAAGAACCAGAATTTTCTAATTTAGCCTAAATAGATTCTTATATAAATGGTACTGAAAGCAAATTTAGGCTACCAAGGTTCTTAAAATAGGTTCTTAAATTTTCATATGAATTTTATCTGAATATACTATATATATATGATAAATATCATCTCATAATACAGTATAAATCATTTATTTGTACCATAGAGAAATGCCTATAGGCAGTTCACTGCAGGTACAGTATATGTCCTTAACAAAACATAACAAAGAAACTCATTCAGCAGTTTCTACCTTTACACTTTTACAGCAACCCCACTGATAAGAACCTAACTTAAAATTTTAGCCTTAATAGGTTCTTATGTGGAGGGGGCTTAAAATGAAAATTTTAGCCTAACAGGTTCTTAAAACCCAGGTTCTTATTCGTGGGCTATTACTGTATTAGATAATATTCTTTGTATGGGAATTTACTTTCTCCCAATTATTCTCCAGTCATGCACTTTTTTTTGTATCAACTTAGATGTATTCGCATGACAAAGTATTACTAAACTTAAAGTAAGCTCTTTCTCATTAATGTACACATCCTTTGGACTTCCTTCCTGCATGCAGTCTTTCAATTAATTTTATTCATAGCTGGTCACACCAATCTTGTGGTATGTTTGGATGACATTTGGTACTAATGTGTAATGGGATTTTTGATGTTTGAGGAAGTGTGTTGTGCAATTTCAAATGTACATGGAGAAATGTGAGACTAGTCCTTACCTTTCTTGCAAAATAGAAAATCAAGTTAAGATTGCTAACACGGATTTCCAGCACTTTTTCTTTGGTGAATCATTACCTTAAATCCTCATACTAAATTGTTAATTACCTTGATAGTGATATCAACCACATGCCCAATATTTTATTATCAAGTTGCTTAGTCTTGCACTTGGCTGGCCAGAAATGCAGCTGGATTTCTTTTTGAAAACACTGTAGGTGCATTGATTGATGAGCTTAATGTCAGCAAGCAGTTTTTTGCGATAGTAAGGTCAAGAAGTAACTGATCAAAAGAAATATATTGGCCTTAATGCATATCATCTAAATATTTTTATTGATTTCCATGTATCTTTCTTTCATAAATTTTTTTGATGCATACATATATCCAGAGGATACACAATTTCTGATTTCCAACCGTGTCATGGGAGGCTTTGGATAACTGAAATTGCATTCATTATGAAGTGATGATCTGAATCACTATATGTCTGATGTCGGATACTGATTCAAAATAGCATTCACCAGGCTTCTCCACCAATTTCTAGTGGCTCTAAACCATAACTAAGTAGCCTACAGTTGAACGGGGAAACAGACCTGTCCTTAGGTATTGCTCTAAGATGTTAAGAAATGTTTTGTTTTAAAAATTTATAGATGCAAACTAGCGTTGCAGGTTCTTTTTTACACAAAGTATTAAAGATTATTGTTTTAAAAAAAACCTACCTCAATATATTTTTTTGCTTTTTAACATCTCCAAACTCAATTTGCAAAGGAATTTTTATTACCTTACTGAATAGAATGCTTGTTTTTAGGAGGGGTGGGGGTCCAAATCCGTAAAAGGGGATTCATATCTGCTAGCAGTTCTGGACTAGGGGGTCCAAAACTGATCCACAAGCAGATCTGGACTGGAGGGTGCAAATCTGCGGGGGGTCCAAATCCACTGTGACACTGGCTCAGATCACCTTTCCATACTATTTTTTACAGCCTTGGGTCTGTAGCTTGAGTGAGGTCAGATGGGTGATATGACCAGCACACTATATGTAAATGCCAGTAGAAAAAGAATGCTTTTGGAGCTCCGCTTTTAGGCTTGGCTAAATATATATATTGTATTTTATGTTTGTGTGTCCCCTGAAGATGCATATAATATCTACAATTACCAAATTGCAAAACTTTAACTTTAGAATTTGATATTTTCCATCTCGTGGTTCACAACGTGAATTAACGAAATTTATTCAATAGACTACTTACAACCGCCAATGTTTACTTTGTGGGTCTCGCAAGCCATAAAGACTGATTACGTTTATGCAGCTTTTTACCACAACACAAGATTTCTATTGCATATAATCATTAAAGGAAGTTAAGGCTCATTGTTTAGAAGGCCAGTAAAAGAATCTGAACGGGAAAAAAATATCTTTTCGCCGATTTTTAGAATTATGCAAATGACTTTGGCAGCAACGATAATTATGTAAACACATGGATTTTCCTCAATATTGAGCTCGTGGTGTGTGGAAGCTAAGGTGATATCCGCCGGTTTGAAGCGATATACTAGTTCATTGGAGTATAGACTTTGCTCTGATGTGGTTTTTTATCACGATTTAGACCAAAATTTTGAGATTTCTTTCCTTTCATTTGGTTAGTTTTCGATATGCAAAATAAGGCTTAAGAGAAGGGTGTCTTCTAATCACGCTGGAATGCGTAAGATTTTTCTGTAAGTTTCTACATTTTGTCTGTGAACTAACTGAATACACCTTGTAACTTGTAGCAAAATAGAATTCAGTGAGCTAGATTTTTGCAGTCAGAGCGCGCTTGACAAAATCTGTGAAATTTACACTTTCGATCGCTATCAGTTCGGGCTGGTGAGCCAAAATTCAATTTGGGCCTGTGGCGGCGCAAAAATAAAGAACTGGAAAATAATTATAGCATGTTTTAGACATGTGTACCAAATCCTTTTCATGGTCAAAAAATAAAGGAAAACTTTTTTTGGTCGCCAAGTCGAGAGGATCGCTTTTAGCGGGACTGCCTCTTAAGTCCTAATAGCTACAATTGGTACAATAACAAACAGATGTTTACATCTGTTGTTTTAAAATAACTCGTATTGTAAGATATCTTACTTAACGATGTGTCAGATTCCCCAGTTAACATGCTGAAATAAAAAAATATATATTTTAATAGTAATTCAAACTGGATGAGAAGCTTTATGCACATGTCATCGGCTTCCCCGTGGGGTCGACCCCCGGGCCTACCAGGGAGATATGTGGGGGAATACAAAGAGATGGACGGGATTCTTTGCCCGAGGGTAGAGGAAAATGTTGACATTGTTCTACGATCAAAGATTAGGGGGTGGGAGAATTCACAAGTTTGAAAAGGATGTCACGGGAATTTTCAGGCAATTTCAGCTGAGAGACACCTAACCCAGGGGACTTTGTCTTGAGAGATTCCCCGACCCCCCGGGGAAATTCCTCAAGTTGGCTTGACTGATTTTACAATCCCCCTGGTTAGCCCGGGGGTCCACCCCACGGGGAAGTGATGACATGTGCATTACACTGTCGATAGCCGATCGGAAGTAAATGTTCCCACGTCAAAAGCAAATATTGCATCGTTCCCTAAATAACAAATGTACTTATCCATATCTTTGTAACATCACATCCAGGCCCGCATCACATCTAAAACCAGAGTTTATTCTTGTGGAATCACAGACATACCAAGCAATGATGTCTTGTTCGTTCTTGAGTCTTGTCGGTGTGATTTGCGGTGCAGACGAACGCACCTCCTGAACTTCCGTCAAACCACTCACGCAGTGTAATAACGATATAAAACAGCACAAAAAGTCCTTGGAATTTTCCGGAATTGAAACAGAAGTAGCACTCATTTTGACAAGATTGTGGGTTTTCAAAAGCCGACGAATTTATTGGAGATGACTATTTACCTGTCTCATTGTGTCAGGTTAGGCATAAAAGTAATTTCCGCACAATTCCGGAAGTTATTTCGGGTCACTCGGAAGGAGCTAGCCATGTGGGCCCATATAAATGTTGTAGTTCAATTTTATCCTTGGATCAATTTTTATTATCTTTTGTTCTTGTTGATGGTAATATATGGAAATGAGTGCCACATTAAATTGCACACGAATCGAAATTTTTTTTACATAGCTTATATTCCCCATATTTCTTTTCAATCCATTCCCTCCTTTTCGTGAAGAGGATTTCTAGGGGTTCCCAAATTTCCCCAGTGGTCTGATATTTTGGACATTTTGCGCGCGACCAAAACTTCTCTGTGACATCATTCGCGTGTATGTTTAAGCGTGAAACATGGCGGAAAAGGCGAAAAAGCGAGATCTGCTCGTATGGGGTCTTGGACTCTTTTGTGGATCATCCTTATGGCACTAAGCTTCAATTCCTTTTTCCTTGTAGTTGTAGGCGCTGCCATTAAATTGTAATAAATAAATTGAGTGACGCACTCGACTGAGTATACATGAATGACGCCACGACTATTCAACATAACCCAGGACCTTTCTAGAATTTTAGTGAGATAGGCCCAACCTCCAAGTTCTTGCTACTTAAAATAAATTATTTTCCCCTCAAAATATTTCTTAAAACATCAATTTTCACATTGGAGAAAACAAATAGCTCTGAAATTTCGATTCATGTGCACTTTAAAATAGGCTTGATTTCCGCCGCTCACTCGAGTCCGGGAAACACACTGTTCAGCTTTTTTCAAAGCGTTTAGTACGGCTTTGGGCTGCATTCCATGGTACTGATACTGCATTGCGAGCTGTGCTGATGTCGCGAACCCGGTAAACGTCATTGATTCGTTCCCAGGGTCGTCTCTCTTCCTCGTTGCGGCTGGTCACGTGCCCATGGGTACAAATCGAATCCCCACAGAGGGTGGGTCCTGCCCCTCCCTTCAATCATTTTTCCTGGAATCTGCAAAAAAAAATCTAGTAGACACGTGACCAGCCTCAACCATGGTACTTTCTCGAAGGAGGAAGAGAGACTGGGATTCATCTAGCACATAGTTTACGTCATCTTCGCTTTCTTGCGAATCTTCGTCTGGCACATAAAAGCTGTTTCGTTTCGCTCTAGCGTCTTTGCATTTACTATCAGTGATCGGTACAGGAAGAGGAATATCAGTGTCAGTTTCAAAATCGACCTGCCTTGCGAAAAAGTAAACGATAATCATATCTTAAGTTGCGTTGGTAGACTTAGTACTATTAGTACGCTCTATCCTTCATTAAAAGAAGTGAACAAAAGCTCTTGGTATTAATATTCGTGTGCTAGTTTGAGATTTCTAATCAAATTGGTGTTAACCCACGTATGACTGTTTTACTTCATTTACAAACCCTGCCGCCGACTCTGCTTTACCAAGTTTTTCCAGGTAAGCTTTAATTAGACAAAATTTTAATTACGAGCCGCAGGCGCTCTTTGGGCTCGTCAAGCAGTTTTAGTACTGTGACTATACTCACCAGGTTTACTCGCTCAAGGTATAGACGATTTTCGAGACTTCAGCTGTAATCTCACAGTCTCAGTACATTTTAAAATGAGAAGATGGGGCGGGGGTTGTGTTTAGATCCTCCTTTTTTTCTGTTTGCATCTTTCTCAAAGGGCTTTTAAACAGACCGGTATACTATAACGGAAATCCATAAAACATGGGAGTCGTAAATAAAAGTTGTTATCAATCAACTGGATTGGACAACAGACTGAAGAGATAAGTTACGAAATTATTTTTACTTCTTTCCGTCTTTCGGAAATGATTTATCATGTCATCAGAATGAAGAAAATACTAAAGCCCTGGTCAAACGGCGCATGATAGTCGATGATAGTTGATGATAGTCGATGATAGTTGAAGCGCGCGCTTCCGTTTGACCACCAACTATCATGCACTATCATCGACTATCATCAACTATCATTCATTTTGAGCTTGTTCAAATTCTTCATGATAGTCGATGATAGTTTTTCTCGTTTGACCACGCGTATGATAGTTCATGATAGTTTTTGGTCAGCTGTTTCCCCGAAAATCGGCGGGCTCGTTCAAAATGGCCGCTAAAAGTTGTGTTTATATCCAAGATGATAATCATATTGAAGACCAAGATAACGTAGAGAAGATATCTTCTGAAGAAAACTCGCAAGAATTAGAATTAGAAGAGACACCGCAAAAAAAGAAGCGTATCACTAAACGTTCATCGGTTAAGAAGGGCAATCCGGCGAGATGGAGTAATGACCTGATATTACGTCTAATAGACGAATATGAGGCCCGGCCCTGCCTTTGGGACATTTTTTCGAATGATTACCACAACAGAGATGTCACAGGAAAAGTTAAGCAGGAGATGGAGGTGAGGTTGCTTTAGGTTCCACTCTCACAATCCGTGACGTTTGGCTGATTTTGTTGATAACTTAAAAGAGTGTGTTTAAACTCAGTAATGTCAAAATAAGTCATTAGAGTTAAGTTTGCTTATTCAGAAAACAGTCTTATAATATTCGACAAGGGAAAGATGCATTCTAGACTACTATAGGCCACTGTATTTAAGCGTATTCCACTTCACCACGTTTTTGGCCAAAAGCATGACAGGAGACTCTCCTTTGAACATTTTCTAACAGTAGAATTTCAAGTTGTGAATTTCACAACGAATTAAGTTTCTTAAGTTTTGTACCTTTTTAATATCATGATTTGTTTATAGGAAATATTTGGTCTCCAATGGAGGGAAATCAGCAACCAGCTGACAAAACTCAGGCAAATTCTGAGCCAAAATCAGAAAAAAATTAAAGCGGTGAAATCAGGGCAAAGCACTGATGAACTATTCAAGCCAACATGGATTTTTTGGAAGCCACTCCAGTTCCTCTTGCCAGTATTAAATCCTCGCTCAAGCCGAGATACACTACCTGACGAAAGTCCCGAGAAGTCTAACACCAAAGATACTGCAGATGAGGAGGCTTCTTCAGTATCTATTTCCCCTGCTGTTAAGCTACGAAAGACCAAGTCAGGGAAGTGTGACAGGAAAGCTCAGTCAGCAATTACAGAAGTTAAAAACGAGCTGATGTTGGAATGTCTTAAGGTGATGAAAACTCCTGAGTCGTCTGTTACAGCAGGCCCCAGTGCAGAAGCAAGCTTTGCAAGCTACATCACAGAAAAGCTGAAACTTTTGGACAGCAGACGAAGGATGATGGCAGAGAAGAGAATCAGTGATATAATTTGGGAACTGCAGATGGACATGGAGCAATCCATGACTTCTGGTAGTGATTTGTCATTAACGTTTTCACAGCCCCACTACCCAATGGCAAGTAGTAGTCAGCTTGGCAACCCAGCAGTAGGTAGCTTTTACCAGTGGTCATCTTGACTTTATGTGGTACAGGGTTTGAGTATGGGATTCTCATGGAAGTGGCAATATAAATTTAGCTGTCCATGTTGTTTCCATCTTAAGATACATTTGGTGATCTTTAATCCACTTTTCAGGATTTCAATAAATTTACCAGGTTTTTAATATGACATAATATTTGCAACATTGAAATGACAAATTACAGTCTTATTCAAGCAGACGTTTAAAAACAAAATTTTTAGTGTTTCTTTCATTTATATGTGGAGCCCTAAATGTAATTTAGGCTAAGTTTAACGTGAAACAATATTGCTGCCCAGCAGTCTCCCCCAGGGTGGTGTACAGGGTGGCCAGGGGATTTGGGCAAAGGCTCTTTGCTTTTACAGCTCAGCTTTGGATGTCAAGTCATTCAATGTGTTTTTCGCTGCTGGACAGATATCGTTAAGCTTTTCTCTAAGCCCACCCATCCCCCTTGTTTTCATGATAAGTATCCTTTTGTTTCCACTGTTAGTTCAGTGTGATGGTGCCTGGTGGTTTCCACTCACAGAGTTGTCATGGATACCCTGTGCTCAGTTCAGTTTGCTTGGCCCCACCATCCTTTCAGGCACCATTCCCCAAGCTTATCTGTATTGACAAGTTCAACACTTGCTTAAATTTCAATAATAGATGTTTCCAATTACATTTTATTGAAGTGATAATGAACTATTAATTTTCATGTACACATTTTTCCGTACATTCAAATATATACACTGTATAATGCTATGTAGTATCAAAAGCCTTGTATATTGGTACATCTTCAATTTCTTTCTTGGCCTAACTGGGTTTGACATGTGGTGTGTTTAACCACAATATTTTCTAAGTTTGAATCTGCTTTCGCCAATCTTTCTCCAGCATAACTTTCATGTAGGTATGAATTTAAGGAGGCTGGCAACAGCTTCCAGCCCTTTATAAGACTTATAAATTAGATTTTGATGTTTCATTGTAAACACTCTATATCAGTTGATGCTAAAATCATGGTATGAAACAAATGCCCAATCACTGGTGAACATGTTGGTGAACATGTTATTACCAGAACAACAGTATAACCTGCTTAACAAACCTCTTAAGCCCCGGTCAAACGGCGCATGATAGTTGATTCTCTCCAAACTATCATCAACTATCACCAACTATCATTCACATGGTCAAACGGCGCATGATAGTCGATGACAGTTGATGATAGTTCACCGGCAGTCGCGCGAGCAAAGGTCACGCGAGCAGCTAGTTCCAGGCTCTTTCCGGGCCTCATATTTGTCTATTAGACGTAATATCAGGTCATTACTCCATCTTGCCGGATTGCCCTTCTTAACCGATGAACATTTAGTGATACGCTTCTTTTTTTGCGGGGTCTCTTCTAATTCTTGCGAGTTGACACTTTCTTCAGAAGATATCTTCTCTATGTTATCTTGGTCTTCAATATTTTTGTTGTCATGATTATCATCTTGGATATAAACACGTATTTCTGAAGCTGCAGCTGAGCCTCGCGAGGAACTTTTGGCGGCTATTTTAAACGAGCCCGCCGATTTTCGGGGAAAACAGCTGACCAAAAACTATCATGAACTATCATACACGTGGTCAAACGAGAAAAACTATCATCGACTATCATGAAGAATTTGAACAAGCTCAAAATGAATGATAGTTGATGGTCAAACGGAAGCGCGTGCTTCAACTATCATCAACTATCATCGACTATCATGCGCCGTTTGACCAGGGCTTTAAGGTTAGCTTGAGGTACTATTAACTCAAAATGATCTTGGTGATCCCATTTTTTCATCATCAAATTTTAATTAGCGGAGTAATTAAGATGCAAGTTTTCAAACAATTTAAAAAAATCTGTTCAAGTACGAAAGCCTAGGAGGGACTTCAGACTTCAGACTTCAGACTTCAGACTTCAGACTTCAGACTTCAGACTTCAGACTTCAGACTTCAGACTTCAGACTTCGGACTTCGGACTTCAGACTTCAGACTTCAGACTTCGGACTTCGGACTTCAGACTTCAGACTTCAGACTTCGGACTTAAGACTTCAGACTTCAGACTTCAGACTTCGGACTTCGGACTTCAGACTTCAGACTTCAGACTTCAGACTTCAGACTTCAGACTTCAGACTTCAGACTTCAGACTTCAGACTTCAGACTTCAGACTTCAGACTTCGGATTTCGGAATTTGGGTTTGGGATTTCCGACTGTGGATATTTAATATATCAGCCATAATTTCAGACTTTTGAAAATGGATGAGGAGGTAAGCTGACTTCAATAACTTTCCCCCGTCTAAGTATTTCTAGTGTGGGGATATTTTGGAAAGGGATTGGGGATCTGTTAAGCTTATTATGCACAAAGTAACATGAAATGAAATACACGGCGACGCGATGACCAAAGCTGGAGCCGCTTCGTACTCATGAGTGAGACAAGCTTCTAATATAAAACAATTCTTCAGAGACTGAGATGAACGACAATTTACTTTCGTATAGGCTGTGCAACTGAATTCAGACTATCGATAAGGAAATTTAAATGGAAAGCAAGAGAATAAAGGACAATAATAAAAACGACTCAGTTTTGAAAACAAAAAAACAAAAAAGATTGAAAGCAAACCAAGGAATAATATTAGTTCTGCGGGAAAAAGGTTGAATCATGACACTTTTGCAGGGCGTATTAAAGTGTCACGCAATAGCCTTGTGAAATCAATGTGAAATTGCCCTGCTGTCAGTTCCAGTCAAGCGTTAGCCCTTCGGAAGAGCGAATCCGAAGGACGAAAACTTCAGCACTAGAATCTCTTTACGGATGGTACCCTCACCTATAAATTCTGTTGATAAACCAAATATTTCATCATACTTAAACCTGCTCTGAATATCTATCTGAATATCTCTGTAAAGAGGATGTCTTGTGTCTTCTTTGACCCAAAATTAGAGGTAGCATTCCAACAAGAAAATAGTGACTGAAAACTGGAATTTACTTGTGACTCCAACACAGTAACCATGTACACCTGCAGTCGGCTACTGATTTGTATACATTCCATACCTGTTATTTCTCACATGTTGTACAGGTGTTTTTAAGTAATAAGGTGAAGAGATAGTCCATTCTGTTCCTTAGAAAATGAAATAACTAAAATCATGCGCTAGTTTTGTTGCATACAGTTTTGGTTTGTTTCATGTTTTCTTACAAGGGTCTCAGTTAAGGGAGTGATCAATGCTATGTGGGCTAATTAAAACTATTTTTTAACGCTTTCCTAGGCTAAACCTCGAAGTAGTGACGCAAACAAGAGGTGCATGGAAAAATCATGAGATGCTTGGCGCGCTTGCGTGACGTCACCTCTACAAGTGCCTTACTGCCTGCAGATATGACAAGATTGTTCGATGGCATCAAAAATTAGTTGTGTGTTCCTGTTCAATGAGGATAAAAAAGTCGGCACAAAGTGTAAGAACTGCACTGAGTGGCACGCTGACCATTAGCGGGCGTGTACAAATATTATTCGAAGGATGTCCAAGTTCATTTGAATAAAATTTTATTTCAATTCAGGGATTCAAAGACGTTATTTTGTGAAACGCGAACA
Organism: Pachyseris speciosa; assembly: GCA_016490735.1. Classification (NCBI taxonomy): domain Eukaryota; kingdom Metazoa; phylum Cnidaria; class Anthozoa; order Scleractinia; family Pachyseridae; genus Pachyseris; species Pachyseris speciosa. Next base: position 592,925 of record JAEMWC010000286.1, read on the forward strand.
AACATAATAAAAGCAATATGATGTTGACATGTTTCCGACCACAACTAATGGCTGTATATGTAACTTTACAACATGACAACAAGGAATCTCAACGTGCTGCAGCCGAACATTCCAGATGCCTTAAATATTTTGAAAGCAATCATTAGGCTATACTTGATAATGGGTGCTGTGGACAGGCCTGCAGCGTCCAAATCCTAATCGTTTCAAATTATCTGTTATCTCTATAAAAAGCATTAACCATTCTTCTGGGTTTTGTGGTACTCAGTGGTTGGGGACTATATACCCCACGAGCTCCTCAAACTCCCGCGAGTAATCTCTGGATTGTGCCCCGAAAAAGAGTTTTACAAGCTTCCACAACTTCTTCAGTGGTGGACATCAACGAGATAACTGTGGGTCGAATATACTTCAGGCACAAAGTACATTACGTCTGGCTTTCCTCCAAGAGCATCTGCGTTTTTGTCAACTCTTAGTGTCTTGATATTCCACAATTTTGCAACAGAGGGGAGTTAGGCATAAACAAAACTTTAAGCATTCTTTAAGCAACGGGTCAACATCTAAAAAGACACCAGAATCTCTAAAATCCTTAAACAAGTTCATCCAGCAGCCGCCTCCACCTTGCCTTAACTTTGACCAGTAGGCTTCTATTCTTTGGTTGGCACTACTTCCTTGAAAAATCCTGTTATCGCCTGCTAAATCATCGCCGTCACTATACGTTAATAGCCTCTGCATGGTGGAAACCCACATGTTTTCCATTCCCTTATCAATCCGAGCCACCCTAGGTACTCCACCTATCTGCTGGACAGTGCTTAGAAAAAATCAACACCACTATTCGGGTTCGGGTTGTTATTGGTTGAACCTACTTTTAGGCACAGTATACGCCGTGAGAAGCCATCTGCACAGCCATGCAAACAAAATCCATACAGTTTTAGTTTATCTCAGCCATCTAAACAGCCTGATATACTAAGCCATATCCAAAGTCGGAAATCCCAATCCCGAATTCCGAAATCCGAAGTCTGAAGTCTGAAGTCTGAAGTCGGAAGTCCGAAGTCTGAAGTCTGAAGTCGGAAGTCCGAAGTCTGAAGTCTGAAGTCCGAAGTCCGAAGTCTGAAGTCTGAAGTCTGAAGTCTGAAGTCTGAAGTCTGAAGTCTGAAGTCTGAAGTCTGAAGTCTGAAGTCTGAAGTCTGAAGTCTGAAGTCCGAAGTCCGAAGTCCGAAGTCTGAAGTCTGAAGTCCGAAGTCCGAAGTCTGAAGTCCGAAGTCTGAAGTCTGAAGTCTGAAGTCTGAAGTCTGAAGTCTGAAGTCTGAAGTCTGAAGTCTGAAGTCTGAAGTCTGAAGTCTGAAGTCTGAAGTCTGAAGTCTGAAGTCTGAAGTCTGAAGTCCCTCCTCGGCTTTCGTAGTTCAAGAGATTCAAAGCCACCTGAAGTTTTTGAAAATTTTAAGGTGGCTCTTTATGGTAATCTGTTGTGTCACAAAAGTGATTACAACATGTTCACCAATGACTGGGCATTTGTTTGATACCATGATTGTAATCAAGACTAGTTATAATGAAACGGCAAAATCAAAGTCTTGGGAAGGGCCAGAAACTGTTAGCAGCCACCTTAACTTGGACATACATCATCATTCTTGTACACAGCCCTGTCAAACTGTTTTGTAATAGTAGGCAGGATAAGACTAGTAGTACAAGGCAATAAGAGTCAGATATGTATTCACTATTAGTGAGGATTAGTTAACTTCAATGTGAAGTAGGCGGCAAACAATTAACAGTAGTTGGCAAAATTGTTGCCTATTGCCACATTTTGGTAGGGCTGTGTATGCAATATAACAATTACTTAACATCTTAGCCATGTTTAAACATTATCATAATGGTGTCATTCATATATCATTAAAGTTAGTGAAACATCCCACTTGGATTGATCAAAGATCAAATTGTTTGATAACCAATCATACTTCAGCTTATACCAAATTAGGTCACATTTTCAAGTATCTTGTTCATGTTTAAATACAACAAAAGATAAAGCTTAAAAAACAAATACATTGGGCAAACAGTAATATTTTACAAAGTAACACACAATACAAGAAGTTATTATTTTTACAAACAGAAAATTCCTACAGTATATATTATCTACAGTATATATTATATGAGGTTATATTTAAATTGCAAAATGTGTAATACACATGTATATTTTTGCTTAAATTATTAAGGTATTTATTCCCAAGAAACTGAACTTTGAATAAAATAAAAGATTTAACAGACATGACTACATCTAGGGTTCTTCGTGTGGTTTATCTTTCAACTGTAAGTAACTGCCAACAATCGTGTCAAAATCACAATGGCATGAACACATTATTTTAACACCTGTCCCATTACCAGGGCACACTTCCTTCATTGCAGAAGTATTCTTTGAATATGTCTCGCACACCTTTTGCCAACCTGCTAGCATTGTGCCCAGAATTAGGAACTGGTAAAGGGTTCATCTGGAGCTCTGATGACCGCCAGGACCCAGGGACCACCTCACCAGTTGAGATGTCCTCCTCATCGGCAAGACCCTTTGGTGAGTAGATCTGCTTTGACACTTTGTTAGATCTTAAAAAATTGTGCAGGGTCAAAGCTGCCAAAGTTAAGTCTTCCACAAAAGTAGGAGAGAGCTGTATTGGTGTTAGAAACACCCTCCATCTATTGGCCATGATGCCAAACAGGTTTTCTGATAGACGTCTAGCTCTGCTGTGTCTGGAGTCAAAGTAATGATACATACATAAGTTAGCAAGAGGGACTGTTATTTATGAACAAAGGAGGACAGACAGGCTATTGGTATGGTTTTTTTCTTTGGAAAGTCAACGTAGTCTCTGCAAGTGACCACTTCTACTAGGCAACCACCTCTGACAATAACCTCTCTTTTATCAGTTAAACTCTATAAAAATACTCTTATTAAATAATGACTACCCTGCATTCATATATATTGCAAAGTAGAATTTCTTAATACATGTAACAGCTGAATTGTTCAAGTTTCAGAACTGTATAGTCCACATTATAGCTTCCAAGTTTAGTAAATTTCGGCATAGAAACCAAGGTTGCAATATTTCTGGAGTGAGGTTGAAGAAACCTACAAAAATACATTTCCCTAGGATCTTAACACCTAAAAGAAGCCCTGCTCCCCGTTCCCCCCAGAAATGTTGGTCAAAATATATGGTTAGTAAGGTATGTGACCTACAGTTATAATAACGTGCTCTACACTTATAAGAAACACCATTCAAATGTGAGGATATACTTCAGTTGTTAGATAGTTTTTGCCCTTTCGATTTTTTGTTATTTATTATATGGCAAGGTAGTCCTAAGGTAAATCCGAACATTCTGATTGGTTCTTTCTTGGTCGGGATTTCGCCATACGGGCTGTTTCCATGGAAACGGTCATAAGCTGTGTATTTTGTTTTCGAAAGCCAGCAAATTCAAAACAAGCATGGACCGAGTGCCATATAATGAACTACTTACTAACCTAGCTTGGTCGTTTTTATACAGACCGAGCACAGCAAGGTCCGTAATGCCACAACTTCAGGCCAATATTCCCCAGTGCGGCCCTCGTGCTCAGTTAGTAAGAGGTTAATATTATATGGTTGTAATATGGGCAAGAGGGTGTAATTTTAATTGATAACTTCTTCAAGAACTAGTTCGAGTCCACCCTTTGTAAGTCTTTGCACTTTCTTTTCTTCAGTCCCCTGCAGTTTTAATTTCATTTGTGCCCTCAAAGATGTTCAAGAAATGAAAGACCAGTGAACATAGTGAAAAATTATATTTCTTTAATCAGCAGTGCTGATCCTCATATCAGCAGGATGACCACAGCTTAAATTTTTCAACTTACAAATTTATGAAATGACTCAAATTATGTAAATTGTCCTATAAATATGATTATCCACAAAATAAACTTTATTTCAACTTTCTTTAAAGTATGGTAGTCTATCAGAGTCCATCAGAGAAACAAAAGGATAGACGCATACCTAAACAAAAGTACATACAAAATAATGATGAATGACACCTGTTAATTAGGAGTTATAGAATCTATAAGCAGCATTTTTTATTGGATGAGATGGGGGTGGGGCATTTGCCTTCATTTTTGTTCTAAATGCAAGGCATTTAAACCGACTAATTTTCCCCACCCCCGGGATTTTGCAATTTAAATAAAATGCTACCGTCTGGGGGCAGGCCAAGGTGGGGCTGGGGGATGTGCGCTGCTGGATTATAGCATATCTAACTTTGGGCATACCACTAACTGAGTTGTTGTTGTTGTTGTTATATTCGATTCTCACCTGTAATTGTAAATCCGCTCTTCGAGACTGAGATTTCTTTGTGGGTATGGCTTCATAACAAACGGCCGTAAAGCAAAAGCGTCATCGCCCACAAGGACGTGAGGCACTGGTTCTTTACCAAAGGGAAGGGGTTGGTCTTCAGGCACTCCGATGCTACCTTCCTCTAACTTCTTCAACAACAGTGTTTTGTTCCAGATTCCTCCATCTGAAACTCGGCCATTTGTCCCAACATCGGCATACAAACATTCGTAATTTGGCCCGGCGACAGCCATCAGCACCACAGAATGGGTTCCCTTATAGTTATAGTAGAACGAGCCACTTCCACTTGGAGGGCAAATTACGACATGTTTCCCATCGATTGCTCCAATACAGTTCGGAAACTGCCACATACGCTCGAAATCTTCGGCAATTTGCAACCACTCGGGACAACTTGACGGGGTTGACATGTATCGGGCTCCGAGAACTAAATAAATTGCTTGACATACCTCACGAACAATGTAAGAGACGGTCGATTTGCCCATGCGAAATTGAAAGTGCAAAGAGCGAAATGTTTCTCCTGTAGCAAGGAACCGGAGGGTGAGAGCTAGTCTTGCGGCAGGTGAAATAACTCTGTGGCCACCTACAACTTGGTGTTGGTAATCTCAGGCCCGATAGCCGTCAATATTTCCTGAAAGGTTTCAAAGTTCATTCGCAACATTTCTTTGTACGCGGCAGTGTCCTCCACTCGCAATTCTTCCACCAATTTCAACATGCCCCTTTCGTTTCTCCTTTTTATCCATTCCCTTGTCCGTCCTCTCTTCCACCAACGCTCTCCAGATTCATCCTCCGTACATCCCTCTGTCAAATCGATTACTATTAAGCAAGCTGCCGCCCTCTTTCGTCGCGATAAATTCATACTTTTTCAAGTTTGTCTCTCTCGAAGCCATTTTAGTGCTCACATTTTACGCGGAAAGAGCCTGGAACTAGCTGCTGGCGTGACCTTTGCTCGCGCGACTGCCGGTGAACTATCATCAACTATCATCGACTATCATGCGCCGTTTGACCATGTGAATGATAGTTGGTGATAGTTGATGATAGTTTGTAGAGAATCAACTATCATCGACTATCATGCGCCGTTTGACCAGGGCTTAAAGATCCATTGGAGGCAGTTTCTGTTTGGTAGGACATCAAACAACTGGTTACTTACCTAAGCCTACAGGGAAGAGCTGTTTTGAAAGATGTAATATCTTGATGAACTGGAATAAATTTACTCCTTTCTTCCAGTGCGAGCACTTTCCTTAGGTCCTTGCAGTGACCTTGAAACAACTTCCGGAGTAGTGCAAAAATTTCTCGTCCTTCGCCAAACCTATGCCCAACCTGGCATGATGAGCCGGACAGATAGTAATCGCCAATAAATTCGTGGGGTTTTGAAAACACCCACAACAGGCGCCAAAATCAATTCTACTTCTGCTTCAACTCCGAAAAATTTCAAAGACGTTTTGTGGTCAGTTTATATCCCTGTTTTACTGCGTGAGTGGTGTGACGGAAGTTGAGGAGCTGTGCCTCCCTCTGCGCCCACCGAGAATCCCACTCAGGAACGGACAAGACATCGTTGTTCAGTATTTCTGTGAACTTCCCGACAAGTCTGGTATTAGGTTAAAATTTTACAGAGATATGGATAGGTAGATTTGTTTGCTTGGAGCTTTTGGTGGGGACAGTTACTTCCGATTGACTATCGACGGCATAAAGCTTCTCATACTTAATAAAATTAAAATTCTTCCACTTTGTATTGGTATTAAGTTATTTTCGATTTCTTCAGCAAGCTAACTGGATAACTTAGCACATCATTAGTAAGATATTTCAAAATTAAATCAACGGATGTAAATATCTGCTTGCTATTGTTGCTAAGTCGCTCGTGCGTGACACAGATTAGGAAGCGAGTGAAATTTAATTTCAGCTCGAGGTAAGTTTGGTATTTCCTCATTTGTAAACCTTTGTAGACAATATTCAACATCAATATATTTTTTAAAACGTCTCAAAGCGTTAAAAATATTGAACCCCTTTTCTATAAAGTTTGGTAGAGGAGTTAAGCTTAATTTATTCTGGTGTGCCTTGTTATGTTGCGTTGTAATTAAAGCCACTGCATTGTAATTTTATCCGGAACTTTGAGCGGCGTTCGTGGAAAAGTGCTGCTAGATCCTAAAGATTTGAAACCATAGACACAAAAACCAGTGACTGCATTGTCTTTGGTTAACAAACCAGAGGATTTGAGGCACTACCGGTCAACTTTTTAACTCGCTGAATTTGGATTATTTTAGACTTTTGGGTAAATGAGAAAAGTGTGTCTAGTTAATCGGGGCTCAATTCGCTCACAAATGAGCAGACACTTTAAAACTTGCTATACTTTGACATAAGAAGAATCAATATATTCAATAATAATTAACAAATATCCGTAGCTGTGTAAACGTCTGTGTAGCGAGACGATGAAAAGTGTAAAATTTCGAGTTCTCGCGAGGTGAAATCCGAGTTTCCGGTAGGATGACCGTTTTTCGTGGCTTTCTGCCGTTATATCGAATATTTCAAAAAACTAACCTTATACCCTTTAATTACTTACCTAAACCTTCAAACTGACAAAGTATGAGCGAAATCAATTTTTTGACCGTGGCCACGATTTCTTTGATTTTTACTGACAATCACTCTTAAAAGTGTAATGTTTATTCCAAAGCAAGCCCGGTAGAGAGTAGTGCTTAGTTTTGAAATGTTTATCCTCATGGCGGCCGAAGGCCGGTCAAATCAAACTCAAGAGAAATGTTATCACCTCAAGGGTTCATTTGCAAAATATTTCTATCAAAGCCATCTCCGTGGAGAGCAGTGCTCAAAACTGAACTATTTCTCGTTGAAATCCTGACGAATTTGTTTTAACATTTCGTTGTGACCGAGTTCGGCAACTAGCTTGCGCTTAGTCACTGTGTTAGGCTGTAGAATAATAAACTCTTTTTAGCTGAATTAATTTCTTCGGGCTATTCTGCATATATTGCATTCCGCATAATTATGCCATTCCGCAAGTCATGCTACATGCCATTCCGCAATTACCCTCACCGCGGTTAAAGGGGCCATAGCTCGTGCATATCCATGACAACGGTCAGCCACTCAGGCGACAAGAATTACTCGGCTTCACAGTGAAAACGTTTCAAAGAAAAAATATTGCATTTAACATATGGAAAATTGTAAAAAAAACGTGCTCAAATGTTTCCAAAAAAGCGAAAAAATGCTCAAATTCTGCCCAAAAGTCAACTAAGCGCTCAAGAGTGCTGGAAATGTAAAATAGTACTCCAAACTCGAAAAAGTACCGAAAAAGTGCCCATCGCAACAGGGACAGGCCTAGTTATATCCCAATTTCTCGCCGACTATTCCATCGTTTTGAATAATGTTTTTTGTGCGTGTGTGCTTGATAGATCACAGTAAACAGTTCATTTTATGAAGAGGACCATGAAAATTTCATACCCTGAGCGTACGGTGAGGGTATTAAAAAGATGGAATAAGTTTGCGGAATGGCATGTGGCATGACTTGCGGAATGGCATAATTATGAGGAATGTAATATATGGAGAATGACCCCAGGAAGTTAATTTAACTAAAAAGAGTTAATTATTCTAGAGCTCAACACAGTGAATAATCGCTTGCTAGTTGCCTTACTCCGTCACAACAAAATGATGAACACAAATTGGTCAGGATTTGACCAAGAAATATTTCAGTGTTAAGCACTGCTCTTAACGAGGCTTGCTTTGATATAAGTAATTTAATATATCGATTTAGCCAAGCCTAAAAGCGGAGCTCCACGATTATTATTTTTTTTATTGGTATTGAGCAACTTCGCATGGCTTGCCTTGAGCCAATATTTTATGTTTAGAGCAGTCAACAGGAATTGACCGCGGTTCAGAAACCTCAAACCATTAAAACATTACAAGAAAACAATACACGACGGCTATGTTTGCTCGAAAACAAATTTAACAATCAAAACAACGATCAAACATTTTGCATCCAATATCGTGTTTGACCGTTTAGCCACCTCTCTCAACATTGCATTTATTCTTAAATGGCTTTGCATGTTTGACGAAGATCAAACATTTTCATCCAACATTTCGCGTTACGAACAAATGCTTGATCGTTTGCCACCCCAACCAACAAAATGTGCACAGCCGGTAAAAAGCAACCAAATGAACCACATAAAGTTGAAATTTCAGCGATAATACGCAAAAAATCGTTTTGTGCACTCTTTCTGTCTAGTGTTTGGTCAAACATTGTTTGTGCGTTTAGCCACTCAACGTTATGTTTGACAACTGACGATGTTGGATGAAAATGTCTGATCGTTTAGCGGGGCTTTAATCGTTAATTTTACGAGGACTCATTTGCGATTACGTGTCAAAAAGATAAGGGCAAAAGTTTCTCAACGCTGTTCAGGCACCGAGGTCGAAATCAGTCAACCAAGCGGAGTCTGAAAAACACTCGTTCGCTTGCAAAACAACAGAACAAAACAAACAAACAATTCATCCACTTTTTTGCGTTCAAAACGAGTACAGATGATTGTTATTTATATCCAGTCGAGAGAAAAATTCATTCCTGAAACTAATATAAGTGATAACGATTAAACCAAATGTTAAGCTTCAATTTATTTAATTTACCTCACTGTCCTTTGTTGTAGAGGTCTCTACCACTTGAAAATACGTAAGCTTCAGTAAATTAAAAACAAGCATTCGCAAAAATAGTAAACAGTTTACAGAGTCCAGTCCACAGAGTTTGACCCACTCGTTCCTCCCATTAATGCCGGTGAACTGTTAAGTGACCTTTCTTGGTGAGATGCAAGATGCCGCGGTAAAGTGAAAGCCCTTGAAGAGTTAAATATTATGTTTTCAACCACACAATCGAGCCACGTTTGAAGCCTTTCTTGAGAAAAATCTTTCGCTTTTCCTTTTATCACTTAAAAATTCACCATCCGGAGTATCTTTTGACAAGTTCTTGATTTTTATGCCTTTTACGCGAATTAAAAGACAAACTTCGATCGAAGAAGATGAAGTTGTTTTGCTCAAAATGAAGAAACCAACTGAACGTGAAATTACGAGCCGCAGAAAGCGCGCGAAATTTTAAGCCTCGATTTGGTTTGGGTGTCCCAAACCTGTGTTGAGCCTGTGATCCAATCAAAAGCAAGTACCTGGTCAGCGGTCACCTTAAAAAAAACAGCTGACCTCGACGAGGTCTTAACTTAAGCCCGCGATATGGTTACGTGACACTGGTCAGCGGATACCTTGTTTTGACAAGTGTCAATCTGTCAATTAGCTATAAGGTTGATGTCCAGTATCAATTAAGACGTACGCTGTAAACTAGCTGGTCAGCTGGGCCAGGTGGAGTATGGCCGCCATGTTGGATTATTATGATTATTATTAGGATATTATTAATTATTGTGCGACGTCGTCGTCGTGCGCGCCCATATGCAATACCGCTAGCCATTTTTACCATGTGAAAAGCAGTTGACGGGTTTCTATAGGGGGATTCATGCTTACGTCATTGTTTACATTTTTGCGCATTTGCATACGACTTTGCTTACAGAAGGAAAGATGTTAGATGTGATTTGACTCCAGGCAACTAAAGAGCTAGTGAAATTTAATACATTGTGAAATTTTTAGCTATTTAGGTGTAGTATTCAAGGAGATATTGTCGTCCAAAAACTGCAAAATTTCTGGGTGGCAAAAGCACTAATGAGCTCATACATTCTTTGTAAAATTTTGAGTTTTTAAACCCGCGTTGCACAAGAAGTATTCAATACATGAGGCTCATATTCACTGGCAGAGTTATTCATACTATGACCTTTCAATATTCAGAACTGATTTATTTATAGCTCCATCAGAAGCTGAATTCTTCATGCTAATGACGCAAATATTGTAAACAAGGATTCCCCTATAGGTATGGTGCTCCGCTTGGCGCCCCTTCGGGCCGCCGGAGCTCCGCTACAAATGAACTCTTGAGGTGATTCAATTTCTCTTGGGTTTGATTTGACCAGCCGGCGGCCGCCATGAGGAGAAACATTTCAAAATTAAGAGCTAATCTCCACAGGGCTTGCTTTGGTATAAACATTGCACTTATAAACTCTTGAGGAGGATTAGTATTTTTCGCGAATGATATTTGCAGCGCATTTGTGGTGTTCACGAAAGAATGGTTCTGCTGCGAGCAAATGAGCTTTCAATTTCAGTTTTGCCATCTTGTCAATTTCACTGCGCGGTGTAGGTCAAACTTTATAATATCCATTTCGCTGTTTTGAAATCAGGGGCACCCAACGAGCCAAATCAACCTAAAACTGTAGAAAAGCATTTTTTAAGTTCGTGGTGGTGCTTGAAGTCTGTTTAAAGTGATGTTTTCACGAGCTAGAAGAATTTGATCTGTTTGGATTCCTTACCTATAATTTTAATTGCCCGAAAATGCTAAGAAAAATGGACCACGAAATTCATTTACCATCGATTTCGGAGTAATCCTATAAAAAGCAAACTCAAGAGAAATTTAATTCGCTTCAGGGGTCCATTTGTCAAATATCTATATCAAAGCAAGTCCCGCGGATCGTAGACGCGTGTGCGAACTTTTAGGGTGCAGTCAAACTCACGAAAGATTCGTTTCTGTGCTTTTGTAGTCACTTCGATCCAATTCACTGCCCTGTCTGATTTGAGATAGTTGGTGTGATGTTTTAGCGATTTTTACCGACCAAATAGATGTAGATCCCGGTGTAGATGTAAATTTCATGTCAAGAGTTACATCCGGATGTAACTCAATTACAAGAGTTTCGATCAGGGAGCAGTACTCAACACAAATATTTCTCGGTCAAATACCTACCAACTTGTTTTCAATATTTTGTTGTGATCGAGTGCGGGAATTAGCTTGCTATTATTTACTGTCAGTTAGGCTGTCAGACACGATCAATAATCGCGAGTTCCAAGATTATTAACTGTAGAATTATTAACTGCAGAAAGGGCGCGCTTTCCGTTGAGTCAATCTGCATACATTACATTCCACATAATTATGCCATTCCTCAAAGTCATGCCACATGCCATTCCGGAAACTCATTCCACCTTTTACCCTCACCGCTGAGCGTACACTGAACGATAACCCATTTCAGTTATTGTTCATTTCATGACAACAGCCGTCATCAATCGCCTCCCACAATTTCAGTTGAAGACGCCGTCCCAATCATGATAGAGTTCTCAGTGTGTTGAGAATGATCATGTTCGGTAACAATAACAACTAAACCCCCTTATCTCATTAAAAACGGATAAGCAGAAGATATAAAACTTGGCCGGACGAACACAATTAAAGAGAGTATAGTTCACAACAAGTGTGATGTTTTCTTACTACTCACTACTAATTTTATGATATCATGAGTGTCAAATTACTCCTTAAGTTTGGCGCAAAATTGCCGCGTTAATTTACAATTTCATACGTCAAATTACAAAATTGCTTTGACCTTGTTCCCTATATATCAGCGCCAAGAGAGCGTCCAGATTCAAAACTGTTACGGATCTTAAAGTTTTAACCGTTGTTCATTTTCGCTTGAATTTCATCTAGCTTTTTTAAAACTTTTAGCGACAACTTATACCTCAAAACGTCTTAAGGTGGCCGAACACAGTTTTCAAGTACCTATGCCTAATTCACCATTATTTTTCACCTATTTACGCTCGGGCTCCCAATTTTCACTAGAGTCAAGATCAACCAAAGAGGGATTTATTGTCGCATTTTGGTTGAGGCGTGTGCTGTTGCCATGGCAACGGACCGGTTAAAGACAAGGCTTAAACGATTGTTTTTGTTTATTTAAAAAATTTCAGTCGTTAGATTGTTGTCATCATTTGCCAACAACGAATTCACATAAAATCCCTTCAGTCAACACTGTTCTAATAAAATTTTGACAGACACAGTTTTCGTAACTCGCTGTTTATCGTTTTCACTCCATGTGCTGTAATATATAAATTTAGTCAACCCTAAAAGCGGAGTTCCCCGATTATTATTATTTTTTTACTGGTATTGAGCAACACCGCATGGCTTTCCTTGCGCCAATATTTTATGTTTAGAGCAGTCAACAGGAATTGACTGCAGTTCAAAAACCTCAAAACATTACAAGAAAACAATACAGTCGACGCGTGTGTTTGTTCGAAAACAAGTTTAGCAATCAAAGAACGGTCAAATATTTTGACCTCTCTTTATAGCGCATTAAATGGCTTTCCATGTTTGATCTAGATCAAACATGTTCATCCAACATTTCGCATTACGAACAAATTTTTGATCGTTTAGTCACCCCAACAAACAAATCTTGCACAAACGGTAAAAACCAACCACATGAACCACAAAACGTCGAAAATTTCAGCGGTAATACGCAAGAAACATATTTTGGACTCACTTGGTCCGGTGTTTGGTTAAACATTGTTATGCGTTTAGCCACCAAACGTTATGTGTGACAAACACGATGTTGGATAAAAATGTTTAAGAATGATCCTCGCAGTTGTGAACGCAATTTATGCAATTGCGAAAAGAAGCCTGAAAAAAATTCAGGACTTCAACGGGGTTCGAACCCGTGACCTCGCGATTACCGGTGCGATGCTCTAACCAACTGAGCTATGAAGCCACTGACGTTGGGAGCAGGTCAATTGTGGGTTCATATTTTCCCGTGAAAGAAATGAGTGTGAATGATATATGAAATGAATCATATATGAACTGCGGAAATGAAATCAAATCAAGAATGATCCTCGCAGTTGTGAACGCAATTTATGCAATTGCGAAAAGAAGCCTGAAAAAAAAAATTCAGGACTTCAACGGGGTTCGAACCCGTGACCTCGCGATTACCGGTGCGATGCTCTAACCAACTGAGCTATGAAGCCACTGACGTTGGGAGCAGGTCAATTGTGGGTTCATATTTTCCCGTGAAAGAAATGAGTGTGGATGATATATGAAATGAATCATATATGAACTGCGGAAATGAAATCAAATCAAGAATGATCCTCGCAGTTGTGAACGCAATTTATGCAATTGCGAAAAGAAGCCTGAAAAAAAAAATTCAGGACTTCAACGGGGTTCGAACCCGTGACCTCGCGATTACCGGTGCGATGCTCTAACCAACTGAGCTATGAAGCCACTGACGTTGGGAGCAGGTCAATTGTGGGTTCATATTTTCCCGTGAAAGAAATGAGTGTGGATGATATATGAAATGAATCATATATGAACTGCGGAAATGAAATCAAATCAAGAATGATCCTCGCAGTTGTGAACGCAATTTATGCAATTGCGAAAAGAAGCCTGAAAGACATAAGCTTAAATGTCTTAGAAAAGAGAAAAAGAAAAACAATCCTGATAGTTTGTATAGGTAATCACATGATTTCGAGTGCAATTTGGAATAAATAAACACGAGTAAATTTTTTCAAAATTTTTTTTGTGTGCAACGAAGTGCAAATTGTGTGCAACGAAGCTAAGGTGAATCAAACAACAATTTTCTCAATGTTCTTAAAGCGTTTTTAGCTGTAAACTGGCTAAACAATTACAGGCTATAGCTATAAGGCTACTTTGTTTGCTAAATGTCTATCAAGCGCTGTAATCATTACCTTCACGCTTTCTAGTTCGTTATCTTCGCCTTGTTTTTCCTTGTTTGTTTATTAATCTCGGCGTCACTCCAGTGTAGTGTTGAATTCAACAGACTCGTAATTCCAATTACGTCGGTAATTCCCTCCTCTGGACACCACTGTTTCCAAACAGACAGCTAAAATACAGTGCTTTTCGCAGTTGTTTCTCCTTCTTAGAGCTCTTCAGACTTTGCACCATTCAAAGGCTGCGTTTGATTGGCTCAATTTCAGTTCCTTTGTTGATTAACCAATCAGAATCGTCTGTTGTTTACCTCTTTTTTTGCACTGAATTACCTTTTTTCTGCATCGTGTTTCCTAAAAACTGCATTTCTCTTAGCCAATCAGAATCGAGAAATGTTTTCATGTATATTATTAGGATAGGTAATCGCATGGGGCCGAGTAAAATTAAGCTTAAGGATTAATATCACTTGTGTTTTCAGAAATTTGCTGAAATTGCCCTCGTCGCGTAAAACATAAGTGATACTTCACGAGGACTCATTGCGATTACGTGTTAATAACATAAGGGCAAACGTTTCTTTCAGTTTTTAACATTATAGAAACACAGAAGTCGAAAAACATGTACAGTCAGCCAAGCAGGGGAAAACACTCGTTCGCTTGCAAAACAACAAACAAGCAATTCGACTAGCTACTTCGTTGTGTCCAAAACGAGTAGATTGTTATTTATATCCAGTCGAGGCAAAAATACAAGTCTCCGGGCGCCATACAAGTGGATCCAAAATTTAAGAATTTCCTGAGAACAATCTTTTCCTCTTCCATTTTATCAGTTGAAAATTCACCTTCCAGAGTATCTTTTAAGTAGCTCTGGATTTTTATGCCCTTTACGCGAATTAAAAGACAGAACTTCAAAGAAGATGAAGTTGTTTTGCTCAAAATGAAAAAAAAAAAAAACAATTGAATGTGAAATCTCGAGCCGCAAAAAGCGCGCGAAAAATGAAGCCTCGATTTTGCTTGGGTGTCTCGTTTTGGTTAAGTTAACCTGACTTGAGCCTGCGATCCAATCGAAAACCATTACCTGGTCAGCTGATCTCGATGAGCTCTAAACTTGAGCCCGCGATATGGTCTCGTGATACTGGTCAGCGGAAACCTTGTTTTGACAACTGTCAATTGCCCATGACACGGATGCCCTATATCAAAGATGTACGCTGTAAACTGGGTTATCAGCTGGAGTATGGCCGCCATGTTAGCCGCCATGTTGGATTATTATAATTATTATTAGGATGTTATTAATTATTGGGCAACGTCGTCGTCGTCATCGTCGTGCGTGCCCACGAGCAATACCCCTAGCCATTTTTACCATGAGAAAAGCAGTTCACGGGTTCTATAGGTATGGTGCTCTACTTGGCGGCCCTTCGGGCCGCCGGAGCTCCGCTATTATTTAAAATCCCCTCCGTTGAATTTCAGATTCTTTGTGATAGATAATTCATTTGGTTTCTGAAGTATTTTTTGCAGATTTCTTGAAATTCTAACGACTGGATCGTTAGAAATCGGCATGCTTTTGGCAAAGGCGCAGAAGTACTCTTTCTCAATTTTGTTCGATCAACTGCGCATGTGCAGCATTTAGCTGGGTTCCTCTCATGCGTAAAACAAAAACAAGCAATCAGAGAATGCGCGGTTTTCTCCCTTTCTTCTTGTAATCCTCTGTTAAAATGGTTGAGAATTCGGTGGAGTACAATTGGGTCAGTATCACGAACTAAACGACGAGCAGAGGAGACGACTAATGCTGTACTGGATTTGCAAGAATGGCAAGAAGGCCTTGTTTGCCATGTTTTTCAAGGAGTTGTCTAAGGTGCTGGTAGCCGATGCCAGAGTCAGCGAGTTTCTTCGCTAATCCCTTTTTCATTACACCAGTGTCAGAAGAATCAGACAATTTTCCTTAAAAGGATTGTTGAAGGGCATAACTACATGCAGTCGAGTCAGGGTAAATCAGTTCTTTGAGTGCAGATTCCATCGTTGTTGTTTTGCTTTTGTCTACAATTTCGCAAGCGTTGGCGAGAGTCGAGTTGGCGTTGGCGAGACGAGAGTCGAGTATAATTTTGCTGAGTGTTTTCATGTCTTCTAAAGCATCGTGGCCTGGAAAATCCTTCTAAGACTTTGCAGACAGCTGCTTTATTGGTCTTCACAAACAAAATGTCCTCTGTTTGCAACGCTCGACATTTTTCTTGGATGGGCTTCAGTTCGAATCAAAGCAAGACTGTCTTCGAAATGTATGTTTAGTTCTTTGTGGTGAACAGTGCAGCAATGTTCTAAGCAAAATCATGATTGGAGAGTCAAACGAGGAGGAATTGATAAAGATGACTACTTTGTTGCTGCTTTTAAAATTAACAACAGACCGCGCGGAAACAGTATTCGGCCACTTTAACTCGAAGCCGATTACATGAATTTGTGCGTTCAACTTTTCAATGCCTGGGGTTCTCCATACAATAAACAAGGGAAAAAACCAACGATTGTGAGCATAATTTTTCACTCATGTTATTACATACTTTTTTTTCGCGAAAATAAAATAATCATTACCTTGAATGATGACTGACGCCAGCTTTTTCCCGTATGAATTAATCTGTTTCTTCATTCTATTAAACTGATTGCGCCAACAAATTCAGCTCTCAGTTTTGTTTTCGTTCTCAGTAGCACTGCCATTTGCTGTTCTTGTTATTTTCGAGTCTGGCATTCTTTTCACTTTTCAGTAACTTTCCTGTTAGCTTTCGTTTTTTAACTTCTTACTGTCTAAGAAAATTAAGAGAAGGGTTTTCTTATCATTCTTTCACCATTTTTCTTTTACGGTTTTGCAGCCTGTTAGAAATGCCACTGGAGAGTGCATTGAAACGATGATTCGTAAGTTCTGGGACGTGGAGGCCTTCATAGGTCAGAGCGCTCGTGTCAAATTGGTGGACTTCCATTCTGACCGCTGGGGTCACATCAACTTCGATGACCTTAAAGGCGACTTGAGTTGTAATATAGGCAAGATATAGCCGCATATAAGAGTTCGTTGATATCAAAGAACGCGCTTTCTTAAAATAACACTAAATTAAAATCAGACTAGACCTGCCATAAAAGGCTGGAAAATATACGTAATTAAGGTTGAAAGACAATCATCTGTCAACGTTTTAAAAACATCGAGCAGTTAAACTTGTAGCCTTTA